>CM038644.1:11567240-11762240 GCA_021554675.1 Leuciscus idus | reverse complement strand
CAACATGCTTTTGACAAAAGTGGGGGGGTTACTTTTAACTACAGTAAAGAAAAAATAGTTTCTATATTGTTCTCATCAAGCCGGACAACTTTCTAATTTACATTCAATAGCTCTGGCCATCAGGAAGTCAGATATTTTGGTCTGAATGTGAATTTTTTTGCAAAATCAGCCTCTGAATTTTTAGCCACTCCTCTTAAACTATTTATTTTATTCGTACCAAACTTTTTCAACATGATGAAACTACATTAATCCCTCGCCATAGCAAAACCGTTTGAGATATTTATTATCCATTCACAATTTAGCATATTTAAAGTAAAAATCTTCTAAAAATGTAATTATATACCATTTATTTCTATATAAAAGTATACAAATATCACAACTAAACCCATTTTATTCTGTTTTTGCAATTCAAGAAGAATGAAAAGGTTAAAAACAGGCTATTTAGTGCTATTTGGTTCAACAAAAAAGCAAACATAGGGCTATACTGCCCTCTTGTGTCCAAAAGGACATCAAAATAGTATATAAAACTTTTTACCAGGTAGGCCAATATTGTATTTAAATATACATTTATTAGGTATGTGTCTGAGGATATTTTCCCACCGGTTAATCGACGTGTGACACGAGTGGGTGCTTTTAAATCGCTAATATAATAGTGAAAGAAAAATAATGATAATGTTGCACACACAAATCACACACATGTGGGAAAGAATGATGCTTTTAAACAACACTAAACCGCCATTAGGTGTCGCCAGGCATCCATCTTAATAAGCGAGTCATTGATTCATTCGTTCAAACGATTCGTTCGAATGAGTCGATCATGATTAAGACAGATGTTTATGGATTGATCATTCAATCTTTGAGTCAACCGATTCGTTAAAAATGCTGAATCGTTCAGTTATGAGAAAACACGTGATGCGTGATGGTTCTGCCGTGATCTTTGTTTAACTATTTTCGCTGCTGAAACAGAACAAAAACAGTCAACATTGCATCTAAAATGTAAGTGACTTAATTGTAACTGTTTATTAACCTGTTGTATGAAATCTAGGGGTGGGAGAAAAAATTGATTCTTAGATGCATCGCGATGCGGACGTGGACGATTCTGAATCGATTCACAAATGTCAAAAAATCGATTCTCTAAAAAAATATTTTTCTAATAACGTAATATTGACGGAAGGCAAAAGGCGGAACTCTAAGCGGACGTGCGTGCAGTCTGTGGCGCGCACATAACAGAGAAGTTTCTTCTGCTCACCAAGGCTGCATTTATTTGATTAAAAATACAAACAAAAACAGTAATATTGCAAAATAGTATTCCAATTTAAAACAGCTGCTTTCTATTTTAATATACACTGCTCAAAAAAATTAAGGGAACACTTTTTAATCAGAGAATATCATCAAGTCAGTTAAACTTCTGGGATATTGATCTGGTCAGTTAAGTAACAGAGGGGGTTGGTAATCAGTTTCAGCTGCTTTAGTGTTAATGACATTAACAGCAGGTGCACTAGATGGGCAACAGTGAGACAACCCCCAAAACAGGAATGGTTTTACAGGTGGAGGCCACTGACATTTTTTCTCTACTCATCTTTTTGGACTGTTTTTCACCAGTTTTGCATTTGGCTAGGGTCAGTGTCACTACTGGTAGCATGAGGCGATACCTGGACCCTACAGAGGTTGCGCAGGCAGTCCAGCTCCTTCAGGATGGCTCATCTATACGTGCCATTGCCAGAAGGTTTGCTGTGTCTCCCAGCACAGTCTCAAGAGCATGGAGGAGATTCCAGGAAGACAGACAGCTACTCTAGGAGAGCTGGACAGGGCCGTAGAAGGTCCTTAACCCATCAGCAGGACCGGTATCTGCTCCTTTGTGCGAGGAGGAACATGATGAGCACTGCCAGAGCCCTACAAAATGACCTCCAGCAGGCCACTGGTGTGAATGTCTCTGACCAAACAATCAGAAACAGACTTCATGAGGGTGGCCTGAGGGCCCGACGTCCTCTAGTGGGCCCTGTGCTCACTGCCCAGCACCAGGGAGCTCGATTGGCATTTCCCATTGAACACCAGAATTGGCAGGTCCGCCACTGGTGCCCTGTGGTTTTCACAAATGAGAGCAGGTTCACCCTGAGCACGTGACAGACAGGAAAGGGTCTGGAGAAGCCGTGGAGAATGTTATGCTGCCTGTAACATCGTTCAGCATGACCGGTTTGGTGGTGGGTCAGTGACGGTCTGGGGAGGCATATCCATGGAGGGATGCACAGACCTCTGCAGGCTAGACAATGGCACCCAGACTGCCATTAGGTATCGGGATGAAATCCTTGGATCCATTGTCAGACCCTATGCTGGTGCAGTGGGTCCTGGGTTCCTCCTGGTGCACAACAATGCCCGGCCTCATGTGGCGAGAGCATGCAGGCAGTTCCTGGAGGATGAAGGAATGATACCATTGAAGGGCCACCACGCTCACCTGACCTACATCCAATAGAACACCTCTGGGACATTGTGTTTCGGTCCATCTGACATCACCTGGTTGCACCTCAGACTGTCCAGGAGCTCAGTGATGCACTGGTCCAGATCTGGGAGGAAATACCCCAGGACACCATCCGTCGTCTCATTAGGAGTTTGCCCCGACGTTGTCAGGCATGCATACAAGCACGTGGGGGCCATACAAACTACTGAGTACCATTTTGAGTTGCTGCAATGAAATTTCAGCAAAATTGACAAGCCTGCTGCATCATTTTTTCACTTAGATTTCGGGGGTGTCTTTGAATTCAATCCTCTGTAGGTTGATCATTTTCATTTCCATCAAACGATGTGGCATCCTTTCGTTCATAACACATTACCCAGTCCATATTAGTATAGATATCCAGCATGATATTTTTCCCCATTGAGATCTGATGTGTTTTCAAAGTGTTCCTTTAATTTTTTTGAGCAGTGTATTTTAAACTGTTATTTATTCCTGTGATCAAAGCTGAGTTTTCAGCATCATTACTCCAGTCGTCACTGTCACATGATCCTTCAGAAATTATTCTAATATGATGATTGATACTCAAGAAACATTCATTATTATTTTAAATGTCGAAAACAGTTGTGTACAGTCTTTGATGAATAGAAAGTTCAAAAGAACAGCATTTATCTGAAATCTAAAGCTTTTGTAACGTTAAACACTACCGCTCAAAAGTTTGTGGTTAGTAATAATTAAAATTTTATTTTTGGGGGAAAGAAATAAAATAAATCAGTACTTTTATTTATGAAGGATGAGTTAAACTGATCAACAGTTACAGTAAAGACATTTATAATGTTAAAAATATATATATTTGAAATATATGCTGTTCTTTTGAACTTTACATTCATCAAAGCATTTTGAAAAAAAAAATCTGTACACAACTGTTTTCAACATTGAAAATAATAATGAATATTTATTGAGCATCAATCATCATATTAGTATGATTTCTGAAGGATCATGTGACACTGAAGACTTGAGTAATGATGCTGAAAACTCAACTTTGATCACAGAAATGAATTACTATGTAAAATATTTTAAAATTGAAAACAGCTGTTTTAAATTGGAATAATATTTCACAATATTACTGTTTTTGTTTGTATTTTTAATCAATAAATGCAGCCTTGGTGAGCAGAAGAGACTTCTCCTAAAAACATTAAAAATCTTCCTGACCCCAAACTTTTGAACAATAATATATATATATATATATATATATATATATATATATATATATATATACATACATATATATTTATGTGTATGTATGTATGTATGTATATATATATATATATATATATATATATATATATATAAATATAGCTGCGAGCAGCGATGGAGGGCCAAAGCCGGCGGTACCGCCACCCCGGTGCCTTTAGGTAACTAAAGGCACCAGGGTTGCGGTGCCACCGGCTTGGGCCCGTAATCGCTGCTCGCAGCTATATTTATTATTATTATTCTTATTTTTCTGTCAACCTTTCGGGCACTTTTGAGACCCTTAACGTGCTCGAAAACTCTTGAAACTTTGCACACGGGTCAGAACCCGCGGCCATCAGGGCCGGGCTGAAGCTGGTACCCGGGCGTGGCAGGGGGGCTCAACAGCGCCCCCTTGAACGGGGTCCGAAAACTTGGTCCATAAATCAGACACGCTTGCATGTAATAATATGAAACTCGGTACATATATAGATCTCATCGGGCCGAACAACTTTCCTACTTTTACTTTTTACGCCAGCCCAACAGGAAGTCGGCTATTATGGGTTGTTTGGAAACGCATGCTCAGGAATTTGATGTACTCCTCCTAGAGAATTGATCCAATTGCCTCCAAACTCGGTGTGCATGAAGTCAAGACATTGAGGATGAAAAATTGCCAGGGGATTTTTGATATCTCGAACGGTTTGGCCGTGGCGAGGAAACGAATTTATGGCGAATAAAGGGTCACAGGAAGTGTATTATAACTTCAGCATACATTAACTGATCTTGATGAAACTTCCACAGTGTGTTCATTGTAAGAGGCCGATCACATGGATGTGACTATTGTGAGTCAAAGTTATAGCGCCACCAACTGGCAGCAGGACATGTGTCACTTTCAAAATGCTTTGAAATCACCCTCTTATTTTTAACCGATTTGCTTCAAACTTTATGTGTATAATGTAGACACACGGCAGATGTAGACCTGTGAAAGGATTATTGATATCTTAGATACTGTTGCCGTGGCAACGCATCAAACTTTAATATTCTTTTTTGATGCTTTTGAGACTCTTAACATACTTGAAATTGCATGAAACTCGACAGACACATCACATTTATTAGCCAGTAGACATGTGCAAAGTTTCAGAAACGGGCGTGGTGCAGGGGCTCAGTAGCGCCACCTTTTGACAAAAGAGGGGGAGTTAGGTCTATACTTTTATCTACAATGATAAAACTCAGTACGTATATTGTTCTCGTCGAGCCGGACAACTTTCTAATTTACATTCATTACCTCCGACCAACAGGAAGTCAGATATTTTGGTTTGAATGTGGATGTTTCGAAGAATTTTCTCTCTCTCTGTGAGAGGGAGAGGGAGAGGGGGGGGAGAGATTTTTCTTTGAGTGAGAATACTTTGAATTATTGGTTTTCATGGTTTCAGGGGCATTTGGGGCCCTTAACATGCTCGGAAACTCTTGAAACTTTGCACACAGGTCAGAACCTGCAGCCATTAGGGCCGGGCTGAAGCTGGTACCCGGGCGTGGCAGGGGGGCTCGACAGCGCCCCCTGGAATGGGATTCGAACACTTGTCCATAAATCAAACACGCTTGCATGTAATAATATGAAACTCGGTACACATATAGATCTCATCAGCTTGAACAACTTTCGTGCTCTAAGTTTTACGCCAGCCCAACAGGAAGTCGGCTATTATGGGTTGTTTGGAAACGCATGCCCCTGGATTTCGATATACTTCTCCTTGGGAATTGATCGGATTGCCACCAAACTCGGTCAGCATGAAGTCAAGACATTGAGGATGATAAATTGCCAGTGGATTTTTGATATCTCGAACGGTTTGGCCGTGGCGAGGAAATGAATTTATGGCGAGAAAAGAGAAACAAAATGTGTGTTATAACTTAGTCCGTTTTACTTACAGTTACAAAACTCGCCACATATATTGTTCTCGTCGAGCCGGACAACTTTCTAATTTACAGTCATTAGCTCGGATCAACAGAAAGTCAGATATTTTGGTTTGAATGTGGATTTTCTCTGACAGAGAGAGTGCCCTCTGCCATTCTGTGTGTGTGTGTGTGTCTGTGTGGGGAGGGGAGGGGGGTGTCTGTGTGTGTGTGGCAAGGAGGAGGAGGGGCTCTCACTCTCTCTGTGTTTGTGTGTGTGTGGCTGTCTGTCTGTTACAGTGAAAAGAGCTTAACCATTTCATTCATTTGTTCTGCATTAAATGATAAATAATTATCTAAGGCCTTGCTTTTTTATATATAAAATATTTATATATAAAAATTATATGTATATATAAATATATATTAGGTATGTGACTGAGGATATTTTCCCACCGGTTAATCGATGTGTGACACCGGCGAGGGCTTTTAAATCGCTAATATGAAAGTAAAATACTCCCGTCCGCACCGACATTGATAATGCTTCGGAGCAGGGCGAGGGTTTTCCATTATTTGCTATGGAAGTAATTAACTAAAAAACGTTCGCTTTGTTCTGCTCGCTCCTCGCCGTGGACGCGCACCGTCATGAATGACCATGCAGCTGTGCACTTAGTTTGTTTAAAATTAGTCCTGCATTAAAAGGATAAAGAAATATCTAAGGTCTTGTCTTTTTGCATAGCACTTTATGGATATTTTTAAAATGACAAAATATGCATAGAACATATCTTTTAAATGTATTGTTTGCTTTAAATAAAATTAATATTGTATGTTTGGTGATTCAAGCTGAATGAATTTAAAATTAATGTGCTATATATATTAGATCAATATATATGTTTTCCTTAAAATTTTAATCAACACTAACTTTATTCTCATCAGAATTATAAATTTTTGTATAAAATAATACTACCATTAAAAAAAACAAAAACAGTCATTAGCTTGGATCAACAGGAAGTCAGATATTTTGGTCTGAATGTGGACTTTTGGCAAAATCAGCCTCTGATTTTTTACCCACTCCTCTTAAGTGGTTTATTTAATTCCCACGAAACTTTTTCAAAATGATGAAAATACTTTAAAGAAGCTAAATTGTAAACAGATAATAAATATCTCAAACGGTTTTGCTATGGCAAGGGATTAAAGTAATGTCAAAAAAGGAAACGCCTAAAACCTATCTTCTAAACATGTAATTATACTCCATTTATTTCTATATATAATTATACAAATATCAGATCTAACCCCATTTTATTCTGTTTTTTCAATTTAATAATTGTTTAAGGCGAGACACTACAGGTGAATAGGGTAACATTTTTAACTAGCAGATATCACCATGAAACTTTCCCAGTTGATTACCTACATTAAGATGAGAAGAAAATGTATTACAAGTTTTCTATAATTTAATGTTTAAATATGCAAATGAGGCAATATCTAATTAAATATGCGCTATTTTGCATATATTTTAAAAAACGAAATCTGAGTATTGGATAAAGCCAGGTTAAAAATAATTTTTTCATTGTGTTCACATATTAGATGGGAAAAGAATTACAGAGGGATTTATGGATATCTACTTTAGTTATCCTGTAAATCAGAATATACTGTCAATAGCCTTAAAAAAATGATTTTCGCCATGTTTTTTGGAATAAAATGTTATATAAATCAGGCTAGGAATAATATATTTACAAATCCCTCTGTAAATGTCTTCATAATATAACTAGGTACAAGACTGGAAAGTTTGGTGTATATAGGTGCTACTGAAGTGAAGATTTCGTACTTGGAGTATGAGAGAAAGGTCATTTTGAGAAAACGGGCTTTAAAGATTTATCATCAGCCAATGAGATTGCGCATTCAGCCCTTTTACTTTCACGATTGGTTGCTGATAAAAAGGAAATTACCATATTTGGATCCGACAGCATTGTACAGGAGAGAGAGAGCTATCCAGACGTGCGTGTGATGACAGGAAGAAGACAGAGATCGCGGAGCAGCGGGAGGATTAAGAACGCCAACTTTTGTTGAATTTATGAGAAATCTACAGACGCCAACAGACAAAGTGTAGTAAAATAAAGACCTAAATGTGTATTTCAGACTTTTTTTCACCACAAGTCTGAAAGAAGACGTGTTATTGAAGACAAATATCCAAAAATCTCAAAATTGACCAGTAAAAAAAAAAACGATGTTTTTGCCTGCCGTGTCTCGCCTTAAGTTTAAAAACATCCAGAATGTTTTTTTTAGTCCAAAAAAAATATATATATATATATATATATGTCATTCATTGTGCTATACTGCCCTCTTGTGTTCAAAGTCAGGTAGGCCTATTGTATCTATGTAAAATATAAAATATACTAGGTACCCGTATGTGATGGTGAGGAATATTTTACCACCAGTTAATCAACGTGTGACACCGCTGGGGACTTTTGAATTGCTAACTTAAAAACGAAAGTAAAATATGTTCGTCTGCACTGTAATGGATAATGGTGCAGAGTGAGCGTTTTCAATGAATTCCTATGGAAGTAGGAATTAACTAAAAAACGTTTGCTCTTCTCTGCCCGTTCCTCGCCGTGGACGCACACCATATATATATATATATATATATATATATATATATATATTTTTTTTTGTTACATATATATAATGTTTTTTTTTTTTTTTTTTTTTACATATATATATATATATATATATATAAATGTAAAAAAAAACAAAAAAAAAAACATTATATATATGTAACAAAAAAAAATAAATAAAAAATATATATATATATATATATAAATATAGCTGCGAGCAGCGATGGAGGGCCCAAGCCGGTGGCACCGCCACCCTGGTGCCTTTAGTTACACTAAAGGCACCGGGGTGGCGGTGTCACCGGCTTGGGCCCTCCATCGCTATATATTTTTTGTTACATATATATAATGTTTTTTTTTTTGTTTTTTTTTACATTTATATATATATATTTATTCTTCTTCTTATTTTTCTGTCAACCTTTCGGGCACTTTTGAGACCCTTAACGTGCTCGAAAACTCTTGAAACTTTGCACACGGGTCAGAACCCGCGGCCATCAGGGCCGGGCTGAAGCTGGTACCCGGGCGTGGCAGGGGGGCTCGACAGCGCCCCCTTGAACGGGGTCCGAAAACTTGGTCCATAAATCAGACACGCTTGCATGTAATAATATGAAACTCGGTACACATATAGATCTCATCGGGCCGAACAACTTTCGTACTTTTACTTTTTACGCCAGCCCAACAGGAAGTCGGCTATTATGGGTTGTTTGGAAACGCATGCTGTGGAATTTAATGTACTCCTCCTAGGGAATTCATCCATTCGCCTCCAAACTCAGTCAGCATGAAGTCAAGACATTGAGGATGCTAAATTGCGGACAGATTTTTGATATCTCGAACGGTTTGGCCGTGGCGAGGACACGAATTGATGGCGAATAATGGAAACAGGAAGTGTGTTATAACTTCTGCATACATTAACTGATCTTGATTAAACTTCAGCAGTGTGTTCGTTGTAAGAGGCCGATCACATGGATGTGACTATTGTGAGTCAAAGTTATAGCGCCACCAACTGGCAGCAGGAAGTGTGTCCCTTTCAAAATGCTTTGAAATCACCCTCTTATTTTTACCCAATTTGCTTCAAAGTTTATGTGTATAATGTAAACACACGGCAGATGTAGACCTGTGAAAGGATTTTTGATATCTTTAATACTGTTGCCATGGCAACGCTTCAAACTTTAATATTCTTTTTTGATGCTTTTGAGACTCTTAACATACTTGAAATTGGATGAAACTCGACAGACACATCACATTTATTAGCCCGTAGACATGTGCAAAGTTTCAGAAACGGGCGTGGTGAGGGGCTCAGTAGCGCCACCTTTAGTCATAAGTGGGGGGGTTAGTTTTATCAACAGCAACAAAACTTGGTATGTGTATTGTTCTCATCAAGACGGACAACTTTCTAATTTACATTAACGATCTCCGACCAACAGGAAGAGAGATATTTTGGTTTGAATGTGGATTTTCTGAAGAATTTTCTCTCCCTCTCTCTGTGTCTCTGTGTGTGTGAGGGGAGGGGGGATTTGACTATTGCTTTTATATTGTTAATCAAGGTTTCAGGGGCTTTTGGGGTCCTTAACGTGCTCAAAAACTCTTGAAACTTTACATACAAGTCGGAACCCCCTGCCATCAGGGACGGGTTGAAGCTGGTACCCGGGCGTGGCAGGGGGGCTCAACAGCGCCCCCTTGAACGGGGTCCCAAAACTTGGTCCATAGATCAAACACGCTTGCATGAATTAATTTGAAACTCAGTACACATATAGATATCATCGGGCCGAACAACTTTCGTGCTCTAAGTTTTACGCCAGCCCAACAGGAAGTCGGCTATTATGGGTTGTTTGGAAAACGCTTGCTGTGGAATGCGAAGTACTCCTCCTAGAGAATTCATCCAATCCCCACCAAACTCGGTGTGCATGAAGTCAAGACATTGAGGATTCTAAATTGCGGACGGATTTTTGATATCTCGAACGGTTTGGCCGTGGCGAGGAAACTAATTTATGGCGAGAAAAGAGAAACACGAAGTGGAATAACTTCTGCATACATTAACTGATCTTGATGAAACTTCAGCAGTGTGTTCGTGGTAAGAGGCCGATCAGATGGATGTAACTATTGTGAGTCAAAGTTATAGCGCCACCAACTGGCAGCAGGAAGTGTGTCACTTTCAACATGCTTTTGACAAAAGTGGGCGGGTTAGTTTTAACTACAGTAAAAAAAAAATTGTTTGTATATTGTACTCATCAAGCCGGACAACTTTCTAATTTACATTCATTAGCTCTGGCCATCAGGAAGTCAGATATTTTGGTCTGAATGTGGATTTCTTTGCAAAATCAGCCTCTGAATTTTTAGCCACTCCTCTTAAACTATTTATTTTATTCCCACCAAACTTTTTCAACATGATGAAAATACATTAAATATGCTAAATTGTGAACGGATAATAAATATCTCAAACGGTTTTGCTATGGCGAGGGATTAAAGTAATGTCCAAAAAGGAATCAGAAAACATCTCATATCTTCTACAAATGTAATTATACACTGTTTATTTTTATATAAAATTATACAAATATTAGAACTAAACACATTTTATTCTGTTTTTGCAATTCAAGAAGTATAAAAAAGTTAAAAACAGGCTATTTAGTGCTATTTGGTTCAACAAAAAAAGCAAATATAGGGCTATACTGCCCTCTTGTGTCCAAAAGGATATAAATATAGTATATAAAACTTTTTACTAGGTAGGCCTATATTGTATTTAAATATAAATGTATTAGGTATATGACTGTGAGGATATTTTCCCAACGGTTAATCGACGTGTGACACGAGCGGGTGCTTTTAAATCGCTAATATAAAAGTGAAAGTAAAAAACGGACGTCCGCACGGACATTGATAATTGAGGATAATTTTTCCCTTCAATAGTGGAACGTGAGTGAAGTACAAAGCCTATAATAAACAAATGTTTAGCATCCAAAAAATGTAATATATATATATATATATATAAACACACTTAAAAAAAAAAAATATATATATATATATTTTGTTTTTGTTATAAATATATATATATATATATATATATATATATATATAAATATAGCTGCGAGCAGCGATGGAGGGCCCAAGCCGGTGAAACCGCCACCCCGGTGCCTTTAGTGTAACTAAAGGCACCAGGGTGGCGGTGCCACCGGCTTGGGCCCGCAATCGCTGCTCGCAGCTATATTTATTATTATTATTATTATTATTTTGTCAACCTTTCGGGCACTTTTGGGGCCCTTAACATGCTCGAAAACTCTTGAAACTTTGCACACGGGTCAGAACCTGCGGCCATCAGGGCCTGGCTGAAGCTGGTACCCGGGCGTGGCAGGGGGGCTCGACAGCGCCCCCTGGAACGGGATCCGAACACTTGTCCATAAATCAAACACACTTGCATGTAATAATATGAAACTCGGTACACATATAGATCTCATCGGGCCGAACAACTTTCGTGCTCTAAGTTTTACGCCAGCCCAACAGGAAGTCGGCTATTATGGGTTGTTTGGAAACGCACGCTGTGGAATTTGATCTACTCCTCCTAGGGAATTGATCCATTCGCCTCCAAACTCGGTGTGCATGAAGTCAAGACATTGAGGATGCTAAATTGCGGACGGATTTTTGATATCTCGAACGGTTTGGCCGTGGCGAGGAAACGAATTTATGGCGAATAATGCAAACAGGAAGTGTGTTATAACTTCAGCATACATTAACTGATCTTGATTAAACTTCAGCAGTGTGTTCGTTGTAAGAGGCCGATCACATGGATGTGACTATTGTGAGTCAAAGTTATAGCGCCACCAACTGGCAGCAGGAAGTGTGTCCCTTTCAAAATGCTTTGAAATCACCCTCTTATTTTTACCCGATTTGCTTCAAAGTTTATGTGTATAATGTAAACACAGGGCAGATGTAGACCTGTGAAAGGATTTTTGATATCTTTAATACTGTTGCCATGGCAACGCTTCAAACTTTAATATTATTTTTTTATGCTTTTGAGACTCTTAACATACTTGAAATTGGATGAAACTCGACAGACACATCACATTTATTAGCCCGTAGACATGTGCAAAGTTTCAGAAACGGGCGTGGTGAGGGGCTCAGTAGCGCCACCTTTAGTCATAAGTGGGGGGGTTAGTTTTATCAACAGCAACAAAACTTGGTATGTGTATTGTTCTCATCAAGACGGACAACTTTCTAATTTACATTAACGATCTCCGACCAACAGGAAGAGAGATATTTTGGTTTGAATGTGGATTTTCTGAAGAATTTTCTCTCCCCCTCTCTGTGTCTCTCTGTGTGTGAGGGGAGGGGGGATTTGACTATTGCTTTTATATTGTTAATCAAGGTTTCAGGGGCTTTTGGGGTCCTTAACGTGCTCAAAAACTCTTGAAACTTTACATACAAGTCGGAACCCCCTGCCATCAGGGACGGGTTGAAGCTGGTACCCGGGCGTGGCAGGGGGGCTCAACAGCGCCCCCTTGAACGGGGTCACAAAACTTGGTCCATAGATCAAACACGCTTGCATGAATTAATTTGAAACTTAGTACACATATAGATATCATCGGGCCGAACAACTTTCGTGCTCTAAGTTTTACGCCAGCCCAACAGGAAGTCGGCTATTATGGGTTGTTTGGAAAACGCTTGCTGTGGAATGCGAAGTACTCCTCCTAGAGAATTCATCCAATCCCCACCAAACTCGGTGTGCATGAAGTCAAGACATTGAGGATTCTAAATTGCGGACGGATTTTTGATATCTCGAACGGTTTGGCCGTGGCAAGGAAACGAATTTATGGCGAGAAAAGAGAAACACGAAGTGGAATAACTTCTGCATACATTAACTGATCTTGATGAAACTTCAGCAGTGTGTTCGTGGTAAGAGGCCGATCAGATGGATGTAACTATTGTGAGTCAAAGTTATAGCGCCACCAACTGGCAGCAGGAAGTGTGTCACTTTCAACATGCTTTTGACAAAAGTGGGCGGGTTAGTTTTAACTACAGTAAAAAAAAAATAGTTTGTATATTGTACTCATCAAGCCGGACAACTTTCTAATTTACATTCATTAGCTCCGGCCATCAGGAAGTCAGATATTTTGGTCTGAATGTGGATTTTTTTTGCAAAATCAGCCTCTGAATTTTTAGCCACTCCTCTTAAACTATTTATTTTATTCCCACCAAACTTTTTCAACATGATACAAATATATTAATGATGCTAAATTGTAAACGGATATTGAATATCTCAAACGGTTTTGCTATGGCGAGGGATTAAATTAATGTCAAAAAGGAAGCAGGAAACATCTCATAACTTCTAAAAATGTAATTATACACCATTTATTTTTATATAAAATTATACAAATATTAGAACCAAACCCATTTTATTCTGTTTTTGCTATTCAAGGAGTATGAAAAAGTTAAAAACAGGCTATTTAGTGCTATTTGGTTCAACAAAAAAGCAAACATAGGGCTATACTGCCCTCTTGTGTCCAAAAGGAAATCAAAATAGTATATAAAACGTTTTACTAGGTAGGCCTATTGTATTTAAATATAAATGTATTAGGTATGACTGTGAGGATATTTTCCCATCGGTTAATCGACGTGTGACACGAGCGGGTGCTTTTAAATCGCTAATATAAAAGTGAAAGTAAAAAACGGACGTCCGCACTGACATTGATAATGGTGCACGTTGGAAAGAATGAAACTTTTAAACACTAAACCGCCATTAGGTGTCGCCAGGCGACCATCTTAATGAGCGAGTCATTGATTCATTCGTTCAAACGATTCGTTCGAATGACTGAGTCATTCATGATTGAGACAGATGTTTATGGATTGACCATTGAATCTTTGAGTCAACCGATTCGTTTCAAAATGCTGAATCATTCAGTAATGAGAAAACAAGTTGCTGTGAGATGCGCGATGGTTCTGCTGTGATCTTTGTTTAACTATTTTTGCTGCTGAAACAGAACAAAAACAGTCAATATTGCATCTAAAATGTAAGTGACTTAATTGTAACTGTTTATTAACCTGTTGTATGAAATCAATGTCACAGTTTCAATCGTGATTGTATTCAGGAAATAGTAGCCTACTCGTCAAGTGAGGTTGCTTATATGTTATAAAATATATAAAAACTCCATATTTGTCATTTTTATTGTCAGTATGTTGTTAACTGGGTTGCTTTTTTGTGTGCTGCGCTCATTTGTTTACAATTCTCCTGGAGAAGCTGCATGAGCCTCAGCAGGGCAACCTTGTTACCATTGATCAGTAAGACATTTATTATTAACTGCTGATTGCAACTTAAAATGAATGTAATGAAATTAGAATAATCTCTCATTTTAGTTATTCCCAAGTAATTTGTTTTGTTATTGACGTTCTAATCAGGCTATACTCTGGTCGGGCAAGTAAAATTCTCTTTCAGGTAGGCCTATTGTATTTATATATTAGGGATGTGACTGTGATAACATTTTCCCACCGGTTAATCGACGTGTGACACCGCTGAGGGCTTTTAAATCGCTAACTTAAAAGCGAAAATAAAATACAGATGTCCGCACAGACATTGATAATGGTGCGGAGTAGAGCGAGCATTTTCAATGTATTCCTATGGAAGTAGGAATAAACTAATACATTTTATTTATGTTTTTATGTGTCCACTGCTCAACCGCAACCGCGTCACACACACACACACACACACACACACATTCCAGAATTGCAATCTTGACATCGCAGCCTGTTCATTATAGCCCTAATACAATATAATAATAAAAATAGTCAACATAACATATACGAATTACACTGCTCTGTTTAAATAGTCAGTAGTACAATTTGTACCATTCACAGTAAGCAGAGCTCCACTGTGATGTTTCCAAGCACATTTTTGCGCGTGTGAAGAGGATGATTTTTTCCATCGATATTGGAACACGAGTGAAGTACAAAGCCTATAATAAAGAATAGTTTAGCATCCAAATACATCGCAAATATTGAAACATTTTGATTCTAATGAGAGGGTTACGTGAGACCAACACGGCTTACTTTCGTTTTTATTTTTACATTAAATTTAAAGGATTTGTTGTGGAATATTTTGAGTGTATCATAAAATCAGAATAAGGTAAGACAAGTAAAATTTCCCGTCTTTATTATATATATATATATATATATATATATATATATATATATATATATATATGTGTGTATATATATATATATATATATAAATATAGCTGCGAGCAGCGATGGAGGGCCCAAGCCGGTGACACCGCCACCCCCGGTGCCTTTAGTGTAACTAAAGGCACCAGGGTGGCGGTGCCACCGGCTTGGGCCCGCAATCGCTGCTCGCAGCTATATTTATTCTTATTCTTATTTTTCTGTCAACCTTTCGGGCACTTTTGAGACCCTTAACGTGCTCGAAAACTCTTGAAACTTTGCACACGGGTCAGAACCCGCGGCCATCAGGGCCGGGCTGAAGCTGGTACCCGGGCGTGGCAGGGGGGCTCGACAGCGCCCCCTTGAACGGGGTCCGAAAACTTGGTCCATAAATCAGACACGCTTGCATGTAATAATATGAAACTCGGTACACATATAGATCTCATCGGGCCGAACAACTTTCGTACTTTTACTTTTTACGCCAGCCCAACAGGAAGTCGGCTATTTAGGGTTGTTTGGAAACGCATGCTGTGGAATTTAATGTACTCCTCCTAGGGAATTCATCCATTCGCCTCCAAACTCAGTCAGCATGAAGTCAAGACATTGAGGATGCTAAATTGCGGACAGATTTTTGATATCTCGAACGGTTTGGCCGTGGCGAGGACACGAATTGATGGCGAATAATGGAAACAGGAAGTGTGTTATAACTTCAGCATACATTAACTGATCTTGATTAAACTTCAGCAGTGTGTTCGTTGTAAGAGGCCGATCACATGGATGTGACTATTGTGAGTCAAAGTTATAGCGCCACCAACTGGCAGCAGGAAGTGTGTCCCTTTCAAAATGCTTTGAAATCACCCTCTTATTTTTACCCGATTTGCTTCAAAGTTTATGTGTATAATGTAAACACAGGGCAGATGTAGACCTGTGAAAGGATTTTTGATATCTTTAATACTGTTGCCATGGCAACGCTTCAAACTTTAATATTATTTTTTTATGCTTTTGAGACTCTTAACATACTTGAAATTGGATGAAACTCGACAGACACATCACATTTATTAGCCCGTAGACATGTGCAAAGTTTCAGAAACGGGCGTGGTGAGGGGCTCAGTAGCGCCACCTTTAGTCATAAGTGGGGGGGTTAGTTTTATCAACAGCAACAAAACTTGGTATGTGTATTGTTCTCATCAAGACGGACAACTTTCTAATTTACATTAACGATCTCCGACCAACAGGAAGAGAGATATTTTGGTTTGAATGTGGATTTTCTGAAGAATTTTCTCTCCCCCTCTCTGTGTCTCTCTGTGTGTGAGGGGAGGGGGGATTTGACTATTGCTTTTATATTGTTAATCAAGGTTTCAGGGGCTTTTGGGGTCCTTAACGTGCTCAAAAACTCTTGAAACTTTACATACAAGTCGGAACCCCCTGCCATCAGGGACGGGTTGAAGCTGGTACCCGGGCGTGGCAGGGGGGCTCAACAGCGCCCCCTTGAACGGGGTCACAAAACTTGGTCCATAGATCAAACACGCTTGCATGAATTAATTTGAAACTTAGTACACATATAGATATCATCGGGGCCGAACAACTTTCGTGCTCTAAGTTTTACGCCAGCCCAACAGGAAGTCGGCTATTATGGGTTGTTTGGAAAACGCTTGCTGTGGAATGCGAAGTACTCCTCCTAGAGAATTCATCCAATCCCCACCAAACTCGGTGTGCATGAAGTCAAGACATTGAGGATTCTAAATTGCGGACGGATTTTTGATATCTCGAACGGTTTGGCCGTGGCAAGGAAACGAATTTATGGCGAGAAAAGAGAAACACGAAGTGGAATAACTTCTGCATACATTAACTGATCTTGATGAAACTTCAGCAGTGTGTTCGTGGTAAGAGGCCGATCAGATGGATGTAACTATTGTGAGTCAAAGTTATAGCGCCACCAACTGGCAGCAGGAAGTGTGTCACTTTCAACATGCTTTTGACAAAAGTGGGCGGGTTAGTTTTAACTACAGTAAAAAAAAAATAGTTTGTATATTGTACTCATCAAGCCGGACAACTTTCTAATTTACATTCATTAGCTCCGGCCATCAGGAAGTCAGATATTTTGGTCTGAATGTGGATTTTTTTTGCAAAATCAGCCTCTGAATTTTTAGCCACTCCTCTTAAACTATTTATTTTATTCCCACCAAACTTTTTCAACATGATACAAATATATTAATGATGCTAAATTGTAAACGGATATTGAATATCTCAAACGGTTTTGCTATGGCGAGGGATTAAATTAATGTCAAAAAGGAAGCAGGAAACATCTCATAACTTCTAAAAATGTAATTATACACCATTTATTTTTATATAAAATTATACAAATATTAGAACCAAACCCATTTTATTCTGTTTTTGCTATTCAAGGAGTATGAAAAAGTTAAAAACAGGCTATTTAGTGCTATTTGGTTCAACAAAAAAGCAAACATAGGGCTATACTGCCCTCTTGTGTCCAAAAGGAAATCAAAATAGTATATAAAACGTTTTACTAGGTAGGCCTATTGTATTTAAATATAAATGTATTAGGTATGACTGTGAGGATATTTTCCCATCGGTTAATCGACGTGTGACACGAGCGGGTGCTTTTAAATCGCTAATATAAAAGTGAAAGTAAAAAACGGACGTCCGCACTGACATTGATAATGGTGCACGTTGGAAAGAATGAAACTTTTAAACACTAAACCGCCATTAGGTGTCGCCAGGCGACCATCTTAATGAGCGAGTCATTGATTCATTCGTTCAAACGATTCGTTCGAATGACTGAGTCATTCATGATTGAGACAGATGTTTATGGATTGACCATTGAATCTTTGAGTCAACCGATTCGTTTCAAAATGCTGAATCATTCAGTAATGAGAAAACAAGTTGCTGTGAGATGCGCGATGGTTCTGCTGTGATCTTTGTTTAACTATTTTTGCTGCTGAAACAGAACAAAAACAGTCAATATTGCATCTAAAATGTAAGTGACTTAATTGTAACTGTTTATTAACCTGTTGTATGAAATCAATGTCACAGTTTCAATCGTGATTGTATTCAGGAAATAGTAGCCTACTCGTCAAGTGAGGTTGCTTATATGTTATAAAATATATAAAAACTCCATATTTGTCATTTTTATTGTCAGTATGTTGTTAACTGGGTTGCTTTTTTGTGTGCTGCGCTCATTTGTTTACAATTCTCCTGGAGAAGCTGCATGAGCCTCAGCAGGGCAACCTTGTTACCATTGATCAGTAAGACATTTATTATTAACTGCTGATTGCAACTTAAAATGAATGTAATGAAATTAGAATAATCTCTCATTTTAGTTATTCCCAAGTAATTTGTTTTGTTATTGACGTTCTAATCAGGCTATACTCTGGTCGGGCAAGTAAAATTCTCTTTCAGGTAGGCCTATTGTATTTATATATTAGGGATGTGACTGTGATAACATTTTCCCACCGGTTAATCGACGTGTGACACCGCTGAGGGCTTTTAAATCGCTAACTTAAAAGCGAAAATAAAATACAGATGTCCGCACAGACATTGATAATGGTGCGGAGTAGAGCGAGCATTTTCAATGTATTCCTATGGAAGTAGGGATAAACTAATACATTTTATTTATGTTTTTATGTGTCCACTGCTCAACCGCAACCGCGTCACACACACACACACACACACACACACATTCCAGAATTGCAATCTTGACATCGCAGCCTGTTCATTATAGCCCTAATACAATATAATAATAAAAATAGTCAACATAACATATACGAATTACACTGCTCTGTTTAAATAGTCAGTAGTACAATTTGTACCATTCACAGTAAGCAGAGCTCCACTGTGATGTTTCCAAGCACATTTTTGCGCGTGTGAAGAGGATGATTTTTTCCATCGATATTGGAACACGAGTGAAGTACAAAGCCTATAATAAAGAATAGTTTAGCATCCAAATACATCGCAAATATTGAAACATTTTGATTCTAATGAGAGGGTTACGTGAGACCAACACGGCTTACTTTCGTTTTTATTTTTACATTAAATTTAAAGGATTTGTTGTGGAATATTTTGAGTGTATCATAAAATCAGAATAAGGTAAGACAAGTAAAATTTCCCGTCTTTATTATATATATATATATATATATATATATATATGTGTGTATATATATATATATATATATAAATATAGCTGCGAGCAGCGATGGAGGGCCCAAGCCGGTGACACCGCCACCCCGGTGCCTTTAGTGTAACTAAAGGCACCAGGGTGGCGGTGCCACCGGCTTGGGCCCGCAATCGCTGCTCGCAGCTATATTTATTCTTATTCTTATTTTTCTGTCAACCTTTCGGGCACTTTTGAGACCCTTAACGTGCTCGAAAACTCTTGAAACTTTGCACACGGGTCAGAACCCGCGGCCATCAGGGCCGGGCTGAAGCTGGTACCCGGGCGTGGCAGGGGGGCTCGACAGCGCCCCCTTGAACGGGGTCCGAAAACTTGGTCCATAAATCAGACACGCTTGCATGTAATAATATGAAACTCGGTACACATATAGATCTCATCGGGCCGAACAACTTTCGTACTTTTACTTTTTACGCCAGCCCAACAGGAAGTCGGCTATTTAGGGTTGTTTGGAAACGCATGCTGTGGAATTTAATGTACTCCTCCTAGGGAATTCATCCATTCGCCTCCAAACTCAGTCAGCATGAAGTCAAGACATTGAGGATGCTAAATTGCGGACAGATTTTTGATATCTCGAACGGTTTGGCCGTGGCGAGGACACGAATTGATGGCGAATAATGGAAACAGGAAGTGTGTTATAACTTCTGCATACATTAACTGATCTTGATTAAACTTCAGCAGTGTGTTCGTTGTAAGAGGCCGATCACATGGATGTGACTATTGTGAGTCAAAGTTATAGCGCCACCAACTGGCAGCAGGAAGTGTGTCCCTTTCAAAATGCTTTGAAATCACCCTCTTATTTTTACCCAATTTGCTTCAAAGTTTATGTGTATAATGTAAACACATGGCAGATGTAGACCTGTGAAAGGATTTTTGATATCTTTAATACTGTTGCCATGGCAACGCTTCAAACTTTAATATTCTTTTTTGATGCTTTTGAGACTCTTAACATACTTGAAATTGGATGAAACTCGACAGACACATCACATTTATTAGCCCGTAGACATGTGCAAAGTTTCAGAAATGGGCGTGGTGAGGGGCTCAGTAGCGCCACCTTTAGTCATAAGTGGGGGGGTTAGTTTTATCAACAACAACAAAACTTGGTATGTGTATTGTTCTCATCAAGACGGACAACTTTCTAATTTACATTAACGATCTCCGACCAACAGGAAGAGAGATATTTTGGTTTGAATGTGGATTTTCTGAAGAATTTTCTCTCCCTCTCTCTGTGTCTCTGTGTGTGTGAGGGGAGGGGGGATTTGACTATTGCTTTTATATTGTTAATCAAGGTTTCAGGGGCTTTTGGGGTCCTTAACGTGCTCAAAAACTCTTGAAACTTTACATACAAGTCGGAACCCCCTGCCATCAGGGACGGGTTGAAGCTGGTACCCGGGCGTGGCAGGGGGGCTCAACAGCGCCCCCTTGAACGGGGTCCCAAAACTTGGTCCATAGATCAAACACGCTTGCATGAATTAATTTGAAACTCAGTACACATATAGATATCATCGGGCCGAACAACTTTCGTGCTCTAAGTTTTACGCCAGCCCAACAGGAAGTCGGCTATTATGGGTTGTTTGGAAAACGCTTGCTGTGGAATGCGAAGTACTCCTCCTAGAGAATTCATCCAATCCCCACCAAACTCGGTGTGCATGAAGTCAAGACATTGAGGATTCTAAATTGCGGACGGATTTTTGATATCTCGAACGGTTTGGCCGTGGCAAGGAAACGAATTTATGGCGAGAAAAGAGAAACACGAAGTGGAATAACTTCTGCATACATTAACTGATCTTGATGAAACTTCAGCAGTGTGTTCGTGGTAAGAGGCCGATCAGATGGATGTAACTATTGTGAGTCAAAGTTATAGCGCCACCAACTGGCAGCAGGAAGTGTGTCACTTTCAACATGCTTTTGACAAAAGTGGGCGGGTTAGTTTTAACTACAGTAAAAAAAAAATTGTTTGTATATTGTACTCATCAAGCCGGACAACTTTCTAATTTACATTCATTAGCTCCGGCCATCAGGAAGTCAGATATTTTGGTCTGAATGTGGATTTTTTTTGCAAAATCAGCCTCTGAATTTTTAGCCACTCCTCTTAAACTATTTATTTTATTCCCACCAAACTTTTTCAACATGATACAAATATATTAATGATGCTAAATTGTAAACGGATATTGAATATCTCAAACGGTTTTGCTATGGCGAGGGATTAAATTAATGTCAAAAAGGAAGCAGGAAACATCTCATAACTTCTAAAAATGTAATTATACACCATTTATTTTTATATAAAATTATACAAATATTAGAACTAAACCCATTTTATTCTGTTTTTGCTATTCAAGGAGTATGAAAAAGTTAAAAACAGGCTATTTAGTGCTATTTGGTTCAACAAAAAAGCAAACATAGGGCTATACTGCCCTCTTGTGTCCAAAAGGAAATCAAAATAGTATATAAAACGTTTTACTAGGTAGGCCTATTGTATTTAAATATAAATGTATTAGGTATGACTGTGAGGATATTTTCCCATCGGTTAATCGACGTGTGACACGAGCGGGTGCTTTTAAATCGCTAATATAAAAGTGAAAGTAAAAAACGGACGTCCGCACTGACATTGATAATGGTGCACGTTGGAAAGAATGATACTTTTAAACACTAAACCGCCATTAGGTGTCGCCAGGCGACCATCTTAATGAGCGAGTCATTGATTCATTCGTTCAAACGATTCGTTCGAATGACTGAGTCATTCATGATTGAGACAGATGTTTATGGATTGACCATTGAATCTTTGAGTCAACCGATTCGTTTCAAAAAGCTGAATCATTCAGTAATGAGAAAACAAGTTGCTGTGAGATGCGCGATGGTTCTGCTGTGATCTTTGTTTAACTATTTTTGCTGCTGAAACAGAACAAAAACAGTCAATATTGCATCTAAAATGTAAGTGACTTAATTGTAACTGTTTATTAACCTGTTGTATGAAATCAATGTCACAGTTTCAATCGTGATTGTATTCAGGAAATAGTAGCCTACTCGTCAAGTGAGGTTGCTTATATGTTATAAAATATATAAAAACTCCATATTTGTCATTTTTATAGTCAGTATGTTGTTAACTGGGTTGCTTTTTTGTGTGCTGCGCTCATTTGTTTACAATTCTCCTGGAGAAGCTGCATGAGCCTCAGCAGGGCAACCTTGTTACCATTGATCAGTAAGACATTTATTATTAACTGCTGATTGCAACTTAAAATGAATGTAATGAAATTAGAATAATCTCTCATTTTAGTGATTCCCAAGTAATTTGTTTTGTTATTGACGTTCTAATCAGGCTATACTCTGGTTGGGCAAGTAAAATTCTCTTTCAGGTAGGCCTATTGTATTTATATATTAGGGATGTGACTGTGATAACATTTTCCCACCGGTTAATCGACGTGTGACACCGCTAAAAGCGAAAATAAAATACAGATGTCCGCACAGACATTGATAATGGTGCGGAGTAGAGCGAGCATTTTCAATGTATTCCTATGGAAGTTGGAATAAACTAATACATTTTATTTATGTTTTTATGTGTCCACTGTTCAACCGCAACCGCGTCACACACACACACACACACACACACACACACACATTCCAGAATTGCAATCTTGACATCGCAGCCTGTTCATTATAGCCCTAATACAATATAATAATAAAAATAGTCAACATAACATATACGAATTACACTGCTCTGTTTAAATAGTCAGTAGTACAATTTGTACCATTCACAGTAAGCAGAGCTCCACTGTGATGTTTCCAAGCACATTTTTGCGCGTGTGAAGAGGATGATTTTTTCCATCGATATTGGAACACGAGTGAAGTACAAAGCCTATAATAAAGAATAGTTTAGCATCCAAATTCATCGCAAATATTGAAACATTTTGATTCTAATGAGAGGGTTACGTGAGACCAACACGACTTACTTTCGTTTTTATTTTTACATTAAATTTAAAGGATTTGTTGTGGAATATTTTGAGTGTATCATAAAATCAGAATAAGGTAAGACAAGTAAAATTTCCCGTCTTTATTATATATATATATATATATATATATATATATATATATATATATATATAT
Organism: Leuciscus idus; assembly: GCA_021554675.1. Lineage (NCBI taxonomy): Eukaryota > Metazoa > Chordata > Actinopteri > Cypriniformes > Leuciscidae > Leuciscus > Leuciscus idus. Next base: position 11,738,638 of record CM038644.1, on the reverse strand, counting down.
ATATATATAAATATAGCTGCGAGCAGCAATGGAGGGCCCAAGCCGGTGACACCGCCACCCCGGTGCCTTTAGTGTAACTAAAGGCACCAGGGTGGCGGTGCCACCGGCTTGGGCCCGCAATCGCTGCTCGCAGCTATATTTATTATTATTATTATTATTATTATTATTTTTCTGTCAACCTTTCGGGCATTTTTGGGGCCTTTAACATGCTCGAAAACTCTTGAAATTTTGCACACAGGTCAGAACCTGCGGCCATCAGGGCCGGGCTGAAGCTGGTACCCGGGCGTGGCAGGGGGGCTCAACAGCGCCCCCTTGAACGGGGTCCGAAAGTTTGGTCCATAAATCAGACACGCTTGCATGTAATAATATGAAACTCAATACACATATAGATCTCATCGGGCCAAACAACTTTCGTACTTTTACTTTTTACGCCAGCCCAACAGGAAGTCGGCTATTATGGGTTGTTTGGAAACGCATGCTGTGGAATTTAATGTACTCCTCCTAGGGAATTCATCCATTCGCCTCCAATCTCAGTCAGCATGAAGTCAAGACATTGAGGATGCTAAATTGCGAACAGATTTTTGATATCTCGAACGGTTTGGCCGTGGCGAGGACACGAATTGATGGCGAATAATGGAAACAGGAAGTGTGTTATAACTTCTGCATACATTAACTGATCTTGATTAAACTTCAGCAGTGTGTTCGTTGTAAGAGGCCGATCACATGGATGTGACTATTGTGAGTCAAAGTTATAGCGCCACCAACTGGCAGCAGGAAGTGTGTCCCTTTCAAAATGCTTTGAAATCACCCTCTTATTTTTACCCGATTTGCTTCAAAGTTTATATGTATAATGTAAACATACGGCAGATGTAGACCTGTGAAAGGATTTTTGATATCTTTAATACTGTTGCCATGGCAACGCTTCAAACTTTAATATTCTTTTTTGATGCTTTTGAGACTCTTAACATACTTGAAATTGGATGAAACTCGACAGACACATCACATTTATTAGCCCGTAGACATGTGCAAAGTTTCAGAAACGGGCGTGGTGAGGGGCTCAGTAGCGCCACCTTTAGTCATAAGTGGGGGGGTTAGTTTTATCAACAGCAACAAAACTTGGTATGTGTATTGTTCTCATCAAGACGGACAACTTTCTAATTTACATTAACGATCTCCGACCAACAGGAAGAGAGATATTTTGGTTTGAATATGGATTTTCTGAAGAATTTTCTCTCCCTCTCTCTGTGTCTCTGTGTGTGTGAGGAGAGGGGGGATTTGACTATTGCTTTTATATTGTTAATCAAGGTTTCAGGGGCTTTTGGGGTCCTTAACGTGCTCAAAAACTCTTGAAACTTTACATACAAGTCGGAACCCCCTGCCATCAGGGACGGGTTGAAGCTGGTACCCGGGCGTGGCAGGGGGGCTCAACAGCGCCCCCTGGAATGGGGTCTGAAAACTTGGTCCATAGATCAAACTAGCTTGCATGAATTAATATGAAACTCAGCACACATATAGATCTCATCGGGCCGAACAACTTTCGTGCTCTAAGTTTTGCGCCAGCCCAACAGGAAGTCGGCTATTATGGGTTGTTTGGAAAACGCTTGCTGTGGAATGTGAAATACTCCTCCTAGAGAATTCGTCCAATCCCCACAAAACTCGGTCAGCATGAAGTCAAGACATTGAGGATGCTAAATTGCGGACGGATTTATGATATCTCGAACGGTTTGGCCGTGGCGAGGAAACGAATTTATGGCGAGAAAAGAGAAACACGAAGTGTTATAACTTCTGCACACATTAACTGATCTTGATGAAACTTCAGCAGTGTGTTCGTGGTAAGAGGCTGATCAGATGGATGTAACTATTGTGAGTCAAAGTTATAGCGCCACCAACTGGCAGCAGGAAGTGTGTCACTTTTAACATGCTTTTGACAAAAGTGGGCGGGTTAGTTTTAACTACAGTAAAAAAAAAATTGTTTGTATATTGTACTCATCAAGCCGGACAACTTTCTAATTTACATTCATTAGCTCCGGCCATCAGGAAGTCAGATATTTTGGTCTGAATGTGGATTTTTTTGCTAAATCAGCCTCTGAATTTTTAGCCACTCCTCTTAAACTATTTATTTTATTCACACCAAACTTTTTCAACATGATGAAAATACATTAAATATGCTAAATTGTGAACGGATAATAAATATCTCAAACGGTTTTGATATGGCTAGGGATTAAAGTAATGTCAAAAAAGGAATCAGAAAACATCTCATATCTTCTACAAATGTAATTATACACCGTTTATTTTTATATAAAATTATACAAATATTAGAACTAAACCCATTTTATTCTGTTTTTGCCATTCAAGAAGTATAAAAAAAGTTAAAAACAGGCTATTTAGTGCTATTTGGTTCAACAAAAAAGCAAACATAGGGCTATACTGCCCTCTTGTGTCCAAAAGGATATAAATATAGTATATTAAACTTTTTACTAGGTAGGCCTATATTGTATTTAAATATAAATGTATTAGGTATATGACTGTGAGGATATTTTCCCATCGGTTAATCGACGTGTGACATGAGCGGGTGCTTTTAAATCGCTAATATAAAAGTGAAAGTAAAATTCGGACGTCCGCACGGACATTGATAATGGTGCACACACGTTGGAAAGAATGATACTTTTAAACATAACACTAAACCGCCATTAGGTTAGTCTTACATTAGTCTTAATGAGCGAGTCATTGATTCATTCGTTCAAACGATTCGTTCAAATGACTGAGTCATTCATGATTGAGACAGATGTTTATGGATTGATCATTGAATCTTTGAGTCAACCGATTCGTTCAAAATGCTGAATCATTCAGTAATGAGAAAACAAGTTGCCGTGAGATGCGCGACGGTTCTGCTGTGATCTTTGTTTAACTATTTTTGCTACTGAAACAGAACAAAAACAGTCAATATTGCATCTAAAATGTAAGTGACTTAATTATAACTGTTTATTAACCTGTTGTATGAAATCAATGTCACAGTTTCAATCGTGATTGTATTCAGGAAACAGTAGCCTACTCGTCAAGTGAGGTTGCTTAACTCTATCATAGGTTATAAAATATATAAAAACTCCATATTTGTCATTTTTATAGTCAGTATGTTGTTAACTGGGTTTCTTTTTTGCGTGCTGCGCTCATTTGTTTACGTTTCTCCTGGAGAAGCTGCACGAGCCTCAGCAGCGCAACCTTGTTACCATTGATCAGTAATACATTAATTATCAACTGTTGATTGCAACTTAAAATGAATGTAATAAAATTAGAATAATCTCTCGTTTTAGTCATTTTTTGTCATTGACGTTCAAATCAGGCTACTCTGGTCGGGCAAGCCAAATTCTCTTTCAGGTAGGCCTATTGTATATAAATATATTAGGGATGTCGGTTAATCGACGTGTGACACCGCTGGGGGCTTTTAAATCGCTAACTTAAAGTAAAATACAGATGTCTGCACAGACTTTAATAATGGTGCTGAGTAGAGCGAGCATTTTCAATGAATTCCTATGGAAGTAGGAATTAACTAAAAAAACGTTCGCTCTGTTCTGCTCGTTCCTCGCCGTGGGCGCTCACAGTTATGAATGCCTGTTTAGCCAAGAGCTTTTAGTTTAATTTTAAAATGAACGCCATTTCGGGGGGTGGATTGCTTGAATTTATTTTATAAAAGCACAATGTTGTGTTTTGTTGCGAGTGTATATAAATATAAGTAAACACTCTGCAGTTTGAATGATGTCCTGTATGAACAAAATTATGTGCCAATTATGTTTTTATGTGTCTACTGTTAAATCACACACACATTCCAGCATTGCAAACTTGACATCGCAGCCTGTTCATTATAGCCTTAATAAAATATAATAAAATAATAAACCTAACATATACACACTGCTCTGTTTAAATAGTCAGTAGTACAATTCGTACATTCACAGTAAGCACTGCTCCACTGTGATTTTTCCAAGCACATTTTTGCGCGTGTGAAGAGGATGATTTTTTCCATTGATATTGGAACATGAGTGAAGTACAAAGCCTATAATAAAGAATAGTTTAGCATCCAAATACATCGCAACTGTTGAAACGTTTTGATTCTAATGAAAGGGTTACGTGAGCCCAACACTTACTTTCGTTTTTAATTTTACATTAAATTTAAAGGATTTGTTGTGGAATATTTTGAGTGTATCATAAAATCAGAATAAGGTAAGACAAGTAATATTTTCTGTCTTTTATATATATATATATATATATATATATATATATATATATATATATATATATATATATATACACACACACACATATATATATATCTATATACACACACACACACACACATACACACATAAATATATATATATATACATATATACATATATATATATATATGTAGCCTATGTATGTATGTATGTATATATATATATATATATATAAATATAGCTGCGAGCAGCGATGAAGGGCCAAAGCCGGCGGCACCGCCACCCCGGTGCCTTTAGGTAACTAAAGGCACAGGCACCGGGGTGGCGGTGCCACCGGCTTGGGCCCGCAACCGCTGCTCGCAGCTATATTTATTATTATTCTTATTTTTCTTATTTGGATCCATTCGCCTCCAAACTCGGTCAGCATGAAGTCAAGACATTGAGGATGATAAATTGCGGACGGATTTTTGATATCTCAAACGGTTTGGCTGTGGCGAGGAAGCAAATTTATGGCGAATAATGGAAACAGGAAGTGTGTTATAACTTCTGCATACATTAACTGATCTTGATTAAACTTCAGCAGTGTGTTCGTTGTAAGAGGCCGATCACATGGATGTGACTATTGTGAGTCAAAGTTATAGCGCCACCAACTGGCAGTAGGAAGTGTGTCCCTTTCAAAATGCTTTGAAATCACCCTCTTATTTTTACCCGATTTGCTTCAAACTTTATGTGTATAATGTAAACACACGGCAGATGTAGACCTGTGAAAGGATTTTTGATATCTTTAATACTGTTGCCATGGCAACGCTTCAAACTTTAATATTCTTTTTTGATGCTTTTGAGACTCTTAACATACTTGAAATTGGATGAAACTCGACAGACACATCACATTTATTAGCCCGTAGACATGTGCAAAGTTTCAGAAACGGGCGTGGTGAGGGGCTCAGTAGCGCCACCTTTAGTCATAAGTGGGGGCTTAGTTTTAAGTAGAGTCACAAAAATCGTTATGTATATTGTTCTCATCAAGCCGGACAACTTTCTAATTTATAGTCATAAGCTGTGACCAACAGGAAGTGAGATATTTTGGTTTGAATGTGATTTTTTGGAGAATTCTCTCCCTCTCTCTCTCTGCCTCTGCGTCTCTGTGTGTGTGAGGGGTGGGGGGATTTGTCTTTTGAGTGAGATTTGTTTAAAATTCCTGTTTTTCAAGGTTTCAGGGGCTTTTGGGGCCTTAAACGTGCTCGAAAACTCTTGAAACTTTGCACACAGGTCAGAACGTGCGGCCATCAGGGCCGGGCTGAAGCTGGTACCCGGGCGTGGCAGGGGGGCTCAACAGCGCCCCCTGGAACGGGATCCGAACACTTGTCCATAAATCAAACACACTTGCATGTAATGATATGAAACTCGGTACACATATAGATCTCATCGGGCCGAACAACTTTCGTGCTCTAAGTTTTACGCCAGCCCAACAGGAAGTCGGCTATTATGGGTTGTTTGGAAAACGCTTGCTGTGGAATGCGAAGTACTCCTCCTAGAGAATTCATCCAATCCCCACCAAACTCGGTGTGCATGAAGTCAAGACATTGAGGATTCTAAATTGCGGACGGATTTTTGATATCTTGAACGGTTTGGCCGTGGCGAGGAAATGAATTTATGGCGAATAATGCAAACAGGAAGTGTGTTATAACTTCTGCATACATTATCTGATCTTGATGATACTTCAGCAGTGTGTTCGTTGTAAGAGGCCGATCACATGGATGTGACTATTGTGAGTCAAAGTTATAGCGCCACCAACTGGTAGCAGGAAGTGTGTCACTTTCAAAATGTTTTTGACAAAAGTGCGGGGGTTAGTTTTACCCACAATTACAAAAATCAGTACGTATATTGGTCTCATCGAGCAGGACAACTTTCTAATTTGCAGTCATTAGCTCTGACCAATAGGAAGTCAGATATTTTGGTTTGAATGTGGATTTATTTGCAAATTCAGCCTCTGCATTTTTACCCACTCCTGCTAAGTGGTTTATTTTATTCACACCAAACTTTTTCAACATGATGAAAATACATTAAAGATGCTAAATTGTGAACGGCTATTGAATATCTCAAACGGTTTTGATATGGCGAGGGATTAAAGTAATGTCAAAAAAGGAATCAGAAAACATCTCATATCTTCTACAAATGTAATTATACACCGTTTATTTTTATATAAAATTATACAAATATTAGAACTAAACCCATTTTATTCTGTTTTTGCAATTCAAGAAGTATAAAAAAAGTTAAAAACAGGCTATTTAGTGCTATTTGGTTCAACAAAAAAGCAAACATAGGGCTATACTGCCCTCTTGTGTCCAAAAGGATATAAAAATAGTATATTAAACTTTTTACTAGGTAGGCCTATATTGTATTTAAATATAAATGTATTAGGTATATGACTGTAAGGATATTTTCCCATCGGTTAATCGACGTGTGACACGAGCGGGTGCTTTTAAATCGCTAATATAAAAGTGAAAGTAAAATTCGGACGTCCGCACGGACATTGATAATGGTGCACACACGTTGGAAAGAATGATACTTTTAAACATAACACTAAACCGCCATTAGGTGTCGCCAGGTGACCGTCTTAATGAGCGAGTCATTGATTCATTCGTTCAAACGATTCGTTCGAATGACTGAGTCATTCATGATTGAGACAGATGTTTATGGATTGATCATTGAATCTTTGAGTCAACCGATTCGTTCAAAATGCTGAATTCATTCAGTAATGAGAAAACAAGTTGCTGTAAGATGCGCGACGGTTCTGCTGTGATCTTTGTTTAACTATTTTTGCTACTGAAACAGAACAAAAACAGTCAATATTGCATCTAAAATGTAAGTGACTTAATTATAACTGTTTATTAACCTGTTGTATGAAATCAATGTCACAGTTTCAATCGTGATTGTATTCAGGAAACAGTAGCCTACTTGTCAAGTGAGGTTGCTTAACTCTATCATAGGTTATAAAATATATAAAAACTCCATATTTGTCATTTTTATAGTCAGTATGTTGTTAACTGGGTTTCTTTTTTGTCTCCTGGAGAAGCTGCACGAGCCTCAGCAGCGCAACCTTGTTACCATTGATCAGTAATACATTTATTATCAACTGTTGATTGCAACTTAAAATGAATGTAATAAAATTAGAATAATCTCTCGTTTTAGTGATTCCCAAGTTATTTTTTGTCATTGACGTTCAAATCAGGCTACTCTGGTCGGGCAAGCCAAATTCTCTTTCAGGTAGGCCTATTGTATTTATATATATAAATATATTAGGGATGTCGGTTAATCAACATGTGACACCGCTGGGGGCTTTTAAATCGCTAACTTAAAGTAAAATACAGATGTCTGCACAGACTTTAATAATGGTGCTGAGTAGAGCGAGCATTTTCAATGAATTCCTATGGAAGTAGGAATTAACTAAAAAACGTTCGCTCTGTTCTGCTCGTTCCTCGCCGTGGGCGCTCACAGTTATGAATGCCTGTTTAGCCAAAAGCTTTTAGTTTAATTTTAAAATGAACGCCATTTCGGGGGGTGGATTGCTTGAATGGCTATTATGGGTTGTTTGAAAAACGCATGCCGTGGAATTTGATGTACTCATCCTAGAGAATTCATCCAATCGCCTCCAAACTCGGTCAGCATGAAGTCAAGAGATTGAGGATGCTAAATTGCGGACGGATTTTTGATATCTCTAACGCTTTGGCCGTGGCGAGGAAACAAATTTTTGGCGAGAAAAGAAAAACACGAAGTGTTATAACTTCTGCACACATTAACTGATCTTGATGAAACTTCAGCAATGTGTTCGTGGTAAGAGGCCAATCACATGGATGTGACTATTGTGAGTCAAAGTTATAGCGCCACCAACTGGCTGCAGGAAGTTTGTCACTTTAAAAATGCTTTGAAATCACTCTCTTATTTTTACCCGATTTGCTTCAAACTTTATGTGTATATTGTAGACACACAGCAGATGTAGACCTGTGAAAGGATTATTGATATCTTAGATACTGTTGCCATGGCAATGCATCGAACTTTAATATTCTTTTTTGATGCTTTTGAGACTCTTAGCATGCTTGAAATTGCATGAAACTCGACAGACACATCACATTTATTAGCCAGTAGACATGTGCAAAGTTTCAGAAACGGGCGTGCTGGAATGGCTCAGTAGCGCCACCTTTTGACCAAAGTGGGGGGTTAGATTCATCTACAGCAACAAAACTTGCTATGTATATTGTTCTCATCAAGTTTGGAGAACGCTTGCTCTGGAATTTGAAATAATCCTCCTAGGCAATTTTTTCAATAGGGGGAAAAAAGAATATACATTATATATATATATATATATATATATATATATTTATATTTATATATTTTTTTAAGTGTATGTATATATGTATATATGTATGTATATATATAATTTTTTTATATATATATATATATTTTTTTTAAGTGACAAAGACAGAGAATATTACTTATCTGATATATATATATATATATATATATATATATATATATATATATATATATATATAAATATAGCTGCGAGCAGCGATGGAGGGCACAAGCCGGTGACACCGCCACCCCCGGTGCCTTTAGTGTAACTAAAGGCACCAGGGTGGCGGTGCCACTGGCTTGGGCCCGCAATCGCTGCTCGCAGCTATATTTATTATTATTATAATTTTTCTTACGACTATTCAGGCATTTTTGGGGCCCTTAACATACTCAAAAACTCTTGAAACTTTTCACACGGGTCAGAACCCGCGGCCATCAGGGCCGGGCTGAAGCTGGTACCCGTGCGTGGCAGGGGGGCTCGACAGCACCCCCTTGAATGGGGTCCGAAAACTTGGTCCATAAATCAAACACGCTTTCATGTAATAATATGAAACTCGGAACACATATAGATCTCATCGGGCCGAACAACTTTCATGCTCTAAGTTTTACGCCAGCCCAAAAGGAAGTCGGCTATTTAGGGTTGTTTGGAAACGCATGCTCAGGAATTTGAAACACTTCTCCTAGGGAATTCATCCAATATCCTCCAAACTCGGTGTGCATGAAGTCAAGACATTGAGGATGAAAAATTGCCAGGGGATTTTTGATATCTCGAACGGTTTGGCCGTGGCGAGGAAACGAATTTATGGTGAATAACGGTCACAGGAAGTGTATTATAACTTCAGCATACATTAACTGATCTTGATGAAACTTCCACAGTGTGTTCGTTGTAAGAGGCCGATCACATGGATATGACTATTGTGAGTCAAAGTTATAGCGCCACCAACTGGCAGCAGGACGTGTGTCACTTTCAAAATGCTTTGAAATCACCCTCTTATTTTTAACCGATTTGCTTCAAACTTTATGTGTATAATGTAGACACACGGCAGATGTAGACCTGTGAAAGGATTATTGATATCTTAGATACTGTTGCCGTGGCAACGCATCAAACTTTAATATTCTTTTTTGATGCTTTTGAGACTCTTAACATACTTGAAATAGCATGAAACTCGACAGACACATCACATTTATTAGCCAGTAGACATGTGCAAAGTTTCAGAAACGGGCGTGGTGCAGGGGCTCAGTAGCGCCACCTTTTGACAAAAGAGGGGGAGTTAGGTCTATACTTTTATCTACAATGATAAAACTCAGTACGTATATTGTTCTCGTCGAGCCGGACAACTTTCTAATTTACATTCATTACCTCCGACCAACAGGAAGTCAGATATTTTGGTTTGAATGTGGATGTTTCGAAGAATTTTCTCTCTCTCTGTGAGAGGGAGAGGGAGAAGGGGGGGAGAGATTTTTCTTTGAGTGAGAATACTTTTAATTATTGGTTTTCATGGTTTCAGGGGCTTTTGGGGCCCTTAACATGCTCGGAAACTCTTGAAACTTTGCACACAGGTCAGAACCCGCAGCCATTAGGGCCGGGCTGAAGCTGGTACCCGGGCGTGGCAGGAGGGCTCGACAGCGCCCCCTGGAATGGGATTCGAACACTTGTCCATAAATCAAACACGCTTGCATGTAATAATATGAAACTCGGTACACATATAGATCTCATCGGCTTGAACAACTTTCGTGCTCTAAGTTTTACGCCAGCCCAACAGGTAGTCGGCTATTATGGGTTGTTTGGAAACGCTTGCTGTGGAATGCGAAGTACTCCTCCTAGAGAATTCATCCAATCCCCACCAAACTCGGTGTGCATGAAGTCAAGACATTGAGGATTCTAAATTGCGGACGGATTTTTGATATCTCGAACGGTTTGGCCGTGGCGATGAAACGAATTTATGGCGAGAAAAGAGAAACACGAAGTGGAATAACTTCTGCATACATTAACTGATCTTGATGAAACTTCAGCAGTGTGTTCGTGGTAAGAGGCCGATCAGATGGATGTAACCAGTGGTGTAGTGGTAAAAAAAGAGGTGGGTAAACTATAAATTCTGGTCGACCACAACTTGATCACCCGGTAAGGTGGGCCACTGCCTACCGGTGTATGTGTATCCTGATGACATCGCTATAGGCTATCATTTGATGGTACTACCAAGGGTATCACTGGTTGTTCCCTCATCATAGGTCACACAATCACTATTCAATTCATACATTAATCTAAGTTCTTGTTAAAGAGACTCAAAAAGGAATAATATGGTTGAAATCTATCAAGTTTACTAAATGACAAAACAGAGAGAACAAAAATATTTAAGAGAGATCGAGAGGGAGGCTTATATCCAGGGCTTCATATGCAATGCACTTGTGCATAATGATAGGGATTTGGGATTATTTTCATAGTTGATTAATCTGTTGAATATTTCCTCGATTAATTGATTAGTTGTTTGGTCTATCAGAAAAATGTGGATCAGTGTTTCCCTGTAGAGGGAAAAGTCTTTAACCTGGTGCAGGCTTGATTCCCTTTGAATCTCTTGTACAGTTGGGTTTTGACATGCTCCCTACATTAAATCTGCTGCCTGTAATGAATAAAAAATAAAAAACTTTTTTTTTGCATCGTTTTAATGATTTCCTGTTGCGGCTGCGATCAAGTTTCATTCTCGCGCAGCTTGTTTAATAACTTCACGAGCGTGTGTTTTCTGCTACGTGTGTGCGCCGTTCTCTTTGTTCCGTGTGTGTGTGTGTGTGTGTGTGTGTCGGCGCGCTACGCTCTCTGCTCCGTGTTTGCGCGCTGCGCGTTCTGCTCTGTAGTTAACGGACCAAATGCTCGAATCATGTGCCGATCGGCGATCACGCACTGGAAAAGCAAAGTCCGCTCAAATAACGTGAAATTTAGAGGTGGATAAATGTAGAGGTGGATAAACGCACTTTGGAGGTGGGCAAACGCTATTTCCAAATTTTGGGAGGTGCGTAAACGGCGTTTACGTGCGTTTAGCCTCCACTACATCCCTGGATGTAACTATTGTGAGTCAAAGTTATAGCGCCACCAACTGGCAGCAGGAAGTGTGTCACTTTCAACATGCTTTTGACAAAAGTGGGCGGGTTAGTTTTAACTACAGTAAAAAAAAAATAGTTTGTATATTGTACTCATCAAGCCGGACAACTTTCTAATTTACATTCATTAGCTCCGGCCATCAGGAAGTCAGATATTTTGGTCTGAATGTGGATTTTTTTGCAAAATCAGCCTCTGAATTTTTAGCCACTCCTCTTAAACTATTTATTTTATTCCCACCAAACTTTTTCAACATGATGAAAATACATTAAATATGCTAAATTGTGAACGGATAATACATATCTCAAACGGTTTTGCTATGGCGAGGGATTAAAGTAATGTCCAAAAAGGAAACACTAAAAGCCTCAAATCTTCTAAAAATGTAATTATATACCATTTATTTCTATATAAAAGTATACAAATATTACAACTAAACCCATTTTTTTCTGTTTTTAAAAAGAATTTTATTCTAATTTTATTCTAAAATTAAAAACAGTAAAGTAAAAAAAAAAAAGAAAGTCATACATAGGGCTATTCTGCCCTCTTGTGTCCAAAAGGACATCAAAATAGTATATAAAACTTTTTACCAGGTAGGCCAATATTGTATTTAAATATACATTTATTAGGTATGTGTCTGAGGATATTTTCCCACCGGTTAATCGACGTGTGACACGAGCGGGTGCTTTTAAATTGCTAATATAAAAGTGAAAGAAAAATACGGACGTCCGCACGGACATTGATAAAGTTGCACACACAAATCACACACACGTTGGAAAGAATGATACTTTTAACCCTCTGATGGTTTACGAGGTCTTTTTGACCCCAAATGACTTTTGCTCAAATTAAAAAAAAAATTCCCTTTGTCCAAATGGTATGAAACCTTCTACGGCTCTCCACACTTTCTAGATCTACAAAAACAAAAAAAATTGGAATGATATCTGTTTTTATGTTAGCGTGACAAAAATTGTGACACTCGTGGTCTTCGGGGTCTCTGGAGACCCCGCAATCAAAATAGACAAAATTCATCATCAAAATCAGAAACAACGCAGAACACATCGACAGAAATGGCACAAATAAAGTGGCACACTTCCACCAATGCAAAAAACATCCACAATGCTAAATTATTTTTCTCACAACACGCGCACACACACACACACACACACACACATATAGAGGAATACATTTTTGAGACCATAAAAACTGTTCTCTTATCATTTGTCAAATAAAATCATCCAAAATGCAGTACCACCACAAAAATAAATTGGTGACACTGACACATTGAAAATGTGCACACTCACACACACACACACACAGGAACATTTGTAAGGCTATAATTTGTCAAATAAAATCATCTAAAATGCAGTACCACCACAAAAATAAATTGGTGACACTGACACATTGAAAATGTGCACACTCACACACACACACACACACACACACACACACACACACACACGCACACACACACACACACATGCACACACACACACACACAGGAACATTTGTAGGGCTATAATTTGTCAAATAAAATCATCCAAAATTCAGAACCACTACAAATATAAAGTGGTGACACTGGCACATCGACAATGTGTACTCACACACTCTCTCTCTCTCTCTCTCTCTCTCTCAGACACACACACACACACACACACACACACAGGAATACATTTGTGAGGCTATAAAACAACTGCTCTCTTATAATCTGTCAACAAAAATTCTAATCATTGAATTTGAACCTTGATTCTAATCATAATGTAACATTATTGAAAAACTGGGGGGGGGGGGGGGTTTCAGTACAAAAAAATGCTAAACTTTGACAAAAATATTTTATTTTTGTTATAATTGTGATTTTATAATATTTAGATATGAATCCAACTGAATCCAACTTGTGAAAAGATATCTTTCAGGTAGTCAAATAGCAAATAGCATATAGTGGAGCTCTATAGCCATCTAGTGGTTAAAGTGATTTTTTTTATTTTTTTTACTGCATTTTCCAAAAAATGGGCATAAATGTTACATTAAACCATTTAAAATGATCCATGTTATCCCCATGAATGAAAGTTAGAAATCTGGGTCTTTTATAAAGTGAATTTTACATCAAATGCTGTTTTTTTGTAAAAAGCTTATTTAAATAAATATTTATTTATTTATTTATAGAAATTTAAAATATATCATAAATTCTCCAAAAACTGCACAAATGTTGAGTAAAAACATTAACAAACAGAATAAAATTACATTTGTAAAAAAAAAAAAACTATTATCTTGTTACAAAATTAAATGTTATTGTCTGGGGTCTCTGGAGACCCCAAAAAACACGAGTGTAGACATAAATAAAGACCATCAGAGGGTTAAACATAACACTAAACCGCCATTAAGTGTCGCCAGGCGACCGTCTTAATGAGTGAGTCATTGATTCATTCGTTCAAACGATTCGTTTGAATGACTGAGTCATTCATGATTAAGACATATGTTTATGGATTGATTATTCAATCTTTGAGTCAACCGATTCGTTCAAAATGCTGAATCATTCAGAAATGAGAAAACACATTGCTGAGAGATGCGCGTGATGATTCTGCTGTGATCTTTTTGTTTAACTATTTTCCCTGCTGAAACAGAACAAAAACAGTCAATATTGCATCTAAAATGTAAGTGACTTGATTGTAACTGTTTTTTAACCTGTTGTATGAAATCAATGTCACAGTTTCAATCGTGATTGTATTCAGGAAAGAGCCTTCTCGTCAAGTGAGGTTGCTTAACTGTTATAAAATATATTAAAACGTACTCGGTTACTAACGTAACCTCGGTTCTCTCTAGAAGAGGGAACGAGTACTGCGTAAGATATCTTACGCTAGGGGAAAATCCTTTTCCGCGAGATATTGAAGCCAAAAATTATCCTTAATTTTGTAATAATGCAAAACGCGTTGCAGCAGCAATGCAGACATAGGCGAGACAGCTCGCGCGCCTATTGGCTGCTCTGCGGCAACTGCAGCAGCCTATCGAGCGAGGCCTGGCGTGACGTCAGACCCAATCAGGGCACTTCGCGCCCGCTGCGTCACGTCCCGCCGAAATGGGCGTGGTCTAGGCCTATAAATATCGCTCGCAGGCAGCTATTATCTGGTTTTTCATCATCGAAGCAACCAGAGCGTGTGCATGCATGGCAAGATACGCAGTACTCGTTCCCTCTTCTAGAGAGAACCGAGGTTACGTTAGTAACCGAGTACGTTCTCTTACGAGAGGTCTCTCGTACTGCGTAAGATATCTTACGCTAGGGGACCCAATGTAAAACGCCGTGCATGCTGAGATCTGACACCAAAGACCCAAGGGCGAAAGCCCGGGGTACATATAGTGCACAATCACTCAGTGAACTCACAGAGAGTCCGGGAAGAAGGAGGGGTGCAGCCTCACTTTCCCACATAAAGTAGCGTCAAAGGGACGCAAATTTCATCATACAGACAGGGCGGGGTACGGCCTGAACTGATGGGAAAAAATGTGGGTCTTACACAGTTTGCCCAGCCTTAAACTGTCGAAAATTGAGCTGTGCTCAGCAAACGCAGCATTCTGAGCTGAACGCATCAGGTCAGATAATACTGGTAGTTTAGACCGACAGCAGCCTGGCCTGCAGGGCGGGAACCTCTAGGTTATAAAACCTTATAAATGTAGACGGGGAGGCCCAGCCTGCCGCCATACAAATATCTTGCAAGGCAATCCCACTTGACCAAGCCCACGAAGAGGCCATGCCTCTTGTGGAATGCGCTCTGACACCCAAAGGGCACTGCATGCCCTTGGAGGCGTATGCCAGCGCTATAGCATCAACTATCCATCTGGATAGGCTCTGTTTCGACGCGGCTAGTCCCTTAGAACGTCCGCTAAACGAAACAAAGAGCTGTTCCGTCTGTCTGAAAACAGACGAGCGAGACACATAAGCTCGTAATGCCCTGACTGGGCAAAGGAGGCTCGCGTCTCTTTCCTCATCAGGGACCGGTAGGGCTGACAGAGAGATAATCTGCGCCCTAAACGGTGTGTTGAGGGATTTTGGAACATAACCGTGCTTAGGTTTGAGTATAACTTTTGAGTCATTGGGCCCAAACTCCATGCACGCCGCGCTCACAGAGAGCGCGTGCAGATCCCCTATGCGCTTCACCGAAGCGAGAGCCAGCAAAAACACCGTTTTGAAAGACAGGTGTTTCAAATCGATTGACTGTAAAGGCTCAAATGGCGCACCTTTCATGGCTTCCAGAACCGTAGAAAGGTCCCATACGGGGACTGAGGGAGGTCTGGGAGGATTCAGTCTTTTAGCTCCTTTAAGGAAGCGGATGACTAAATCGTTCCTTCCTATTGACTGACCAAGCGTTGTTTCTGAGAACGCTGCTATAGCCGCCACATAAACTTTGAGCGTGGAGGGGGCCCTGCCCCCATCCAACAGCTCTTGTAGGAAGGAAAGCACCTCCGTCACATCACAGTTTGTGGGTGACACACCACGGGCTGTGCACCAGCCCGAAAACACTGACCATTTCGAAGAATAGAGTCGTCTTGTAGACGGAGCTCTAGCCTGCGTGATCGTGTTTAATACTCCTTTAGGGAGTCCAACATGTACCCGTTGATGGCCCAGACATGAAGGGACCATAGATCCGGGTGAGGATGCCAGATCGAGCCGCGGGCCTGTGAGAGGAGATCTCTCCTCACTGGTACTGGCCACGGGGCAGTACTTGCTAACTGCATCACGGCTGGGAACCAAGGTTGGTTTTTCCAGAACGGTGCTACCAGCAGTACTGAGCATCCTTCTTCCCTGATCCGTTCTATCACCTGAGGCAGGAGAGAGACGGGGGGAAAAGCATAGAGCGGGCGGCGGGGCCACACATGGGACAGCGCGCTCCTGCTCTTGGAGAAAAATTCTTGACAGTGAGCGTTTTCTTGAGACGCAAACAGGTCCACTTCCGCTCTGCCGAATTTCTTCCACAGCAGTTGGACTGTCTGTGGGTGTAGGGACCATTCGCCTGCCGGAACATTGTTCCTGGACAGTCTGTCTGGTCCTATATTCATGATCCCTGGCACGTGCGCTGCTCTGAGCGAGCGCAGGTTGCACTGAGCCCATACCAGGAGGCGTTCTGCCAGCCTGTACAGTTTCTCGGATCTGATGCCGCCCTGGCGATTTATGTAGGATACCACAGACATGTTGTCCGAACGGACCAAGACGTGGTGACCTTTTATTTGGGGACAAAAACGCGTCAGCGCGTTGTCTACTGCCAGCATTTCGAGGCAGTTTATGTGCAGGAGCTTCTCCCGTTCTGACCACTGGCCGAAGAACGGTCTGCCCTCGAGCAGCGCTCCCCATCCCGAGGTGGACGCGTCCGTGGACACCACTTTCACCCTCGAGGAAGTCCCCAGGCTTACACCTGATTGGTACCAGTCGTTCGCTTTCCAGGGTTTCAGAGCTGTAACGCATTTCTGATTGACCCTGAGGCGAAGCAACCCGGGTGCCCACGCTTTGCGTGGGACTCGCGCTTTCAGCCAAAACTGCAGCGGGCGCATGCGGAGCAGACCCAGCTGGAGTACTGACGATGCTGAGGCCATGAGACCTAGCATCTTCTGAAATCTTTTGAGCGGGACAGACGCGCCGCAGCGAAAAGAGTTCGCTGTGCGTCGAATGTCTACCGCGCGCTGTTGTGATAGTCGCGCTATCATGGATAGTGAGTCCAGTTCTGTGCCCAGGAAAGATATTTTCTGACTGGGTGACAGGGAGCTCTTCGCCCAATTGACACTCAGACCCAAATCCTCGAGGTGATCGAGTAAAATGGTCGTGTGTTCCATGAGCACTGCGCGAGATTGCGCTAGAATCAGCCAATCGTCCAAATAATTCAGCACTCGCATGCCTCTCATTCTGAGGGGTGCGAGCGCCGCGTCCATGCACTTCGTAAATGTACGGGGTGCTAGGGACAAACCGAACGGTAGGACTGTGTACTGATATGCCTGGCCCTCGAAGGCGAATCTCAAAAATCGCCTGTGACGTGACGCTATCTGTATTTGAAAATACGCGTCTTTCAGATCTATTGACACAAACCAATCTCCTTGGCGAATCTGCACAAGGATTTGCCTGGTCGTGAGCATCCTGAACTGTCGCTTCACAAGCACTTTGTTCAGTTGCCTTAGATCTAGTATGGGTCTGAGACCCCCGTCTTTTTTCGGTACCAGGAAGTATCTGCTGTATAGCCCTCCCTCGCTCTGATCTTGAGAGAGAGGTTCTATGGCCCCTTTTCTCAATAGTTTCGTCACTTCGGCTCGAAGTAGATGTGCTACTTCTGTTTTTACCGTGGTCTCGACGCGCGCCACATAGCGGCGAGGGCGTCGGCGAAACTGCAGCGAATAGCCTCTTTTTATAATGTTCAGCACCCACTTCGAAACCCCGGGTAGCTTTGCCCATGCGTCTGCATGGATAGCTAGGGGTCGAATACGAAGCGCGCTCCGCTCGCTCAGCGATGGAGAAGCTTCTGTGTGCTGTAACACAAGCGTGTCGCTCGTGACATTTGAGGCATGGGGCGCGCTGATGACAGCGGGCAGATTGCCCGCGCTCGACTCCTCTACGGTGGTTAACCGCGAGGGGGAGGGCTGGGCGGTTCCCGTGGGAACTGTCATGTCTATGTGTGGATGTGGGCGCGGGACAGCGGGCACATTTATCACACCGAAAGCATCGTTCGCTTGCGTGAAGCGAGTGCACGTTGGTTTCGTTTTTACAGAAACCGTGAGACATGCATAACGCGGTGTTAGTGGGCACTGGGTAGTGGGCACATTCACCATGTTTGAAGCGCAACCGACCTGAGTCGGTTTTATGTGCGCGAGCCCTGTGTGACAGGCTGTGCTTATGTGTAGGGATGGGCACTGGGCAGTGGGCATTGGGCATTCTTACTACACACGAAACACCATCGGCCGAGGCCGGGACACCAGAAAATACGCTCTTTTGGGGATTTATCTGGGTAGCCGTGAAAACGGCATTTGTGTGCAGGCAAGCGGGTGACAGAACCGACTTGTTGGCTGCAGAAAACACTGGAACAGTCACATTTTCTGGAACTGGACGAGCGAATAGCTTTGGTGTGAGTCCGGCCGCAGCGGGACTGGAACACCGTCGTTTTCCTAGCTGTGCTAGGACGACTTTGGGGCCTCGGGCTTCACCGTAATCCTAGGTCGCGAGCCGCGTCCTGCGGGGCGGCGACCGGATGAGCGGGAGCGCGGTCTCGCGCTTCTGGCCTGGCGGCGCTGTGAAGTGGAGGCAGTGGACGGTGGCTGTGGCTGTGAGCTCTGAGCAGACGGTTTCGCACGGCCTGCTGCAGAGCTGGAGAGCTTCGGGAGGAAGTGCTTCATAGCCTGAGACGCTTTCTGTACCTCTGCGAATCTCTCCGCGAAATCTTTGACGGAGGATCCGAAGAGGCCTGTGGCGGAAAGCGGGGCGTCGAGGAACGCGGTGCGCTCAGACTCGGCCATTTCCGAGAGCGTCAGCCATAGATGTCTCTCAGACACGGTGAGAGAAGCCATAGTCCGTCCAATGGCTTGCGCTGCGGACTTAGTAGCACGAAGAGCGAGGTCCGTGGCACTCCTTAAGTCCGGCGCGCAGATCGCGTCAGGTCCTTCCTCATCCAGCTTACGGAGGAGATCGGCCTGGAAGATCTGGAGCGTTGCCATGGTGTGCAACGCTGACGCAGCTTGCCCGGCGGCGGAGAAAGCGCGGTGGAGCAAGCTCGACGTCGTGCGGCAAGCTTTAGAGGGTAGGGCCAGCTTAGCGCGCCGTCCAGCGGAGGGCGGGCATAAGTGGGCCGCTATCGCCTCTTCAACCGGCGGCAGCGAGAGGTATCCTCTGTTCTTGGCATCGTCAACGGCGGAGAATGCCAAAGAAACAGCAGGACGCACTCTAGCAGAATAGGGGGCGCTCCAGGACTTGGCGACTTCTTCGTGTAACTCAGGAAGAAAAGGCGCCGGTCTGGACACAGGTGAAGCGCGCTCCCCAGGCAGGAAAAATCCATCCAGCCGGTTGTGAGCGGGCTGCTCAGGCGAAGACCACTCGAGGCCGAGGCTCGCCGCGGCCTGTGCGAGTACTCGCATGAGTTCCGTCTCGATGGAAGCTCTCTTGCCTGACGAAGTGCGGGCAGGGGGTGCGGGGTCCTCAGAGCCCGCCCAATCCTCACTGCCTGACGCCAGGATAGAGCAGGAATCATCCTCTCCCAGCAGGGCTTCCTCATCCGCGATATCAACGGAAGCGGCGGCAGACGGCGGCCGCTGTCCGTCAGGAAGCGAAACAGAAGAAGCCGGGGAAGCAAGCGGGCGAACCGGCGAGCTTTGGCGGCTGAGGGAGGGTTCCGGGGCCCGCTGGGCACGGCGCTTTTTACGGCGCGACGCCGCGGCGGGCGGGGGAGCAGTCTCGGTGAAGACGGCTAGGCGAGTCCTCAGAGTCGCCATTGCCATCAGCTCGCAGTGAGGGCATCCGCCGTCAGCGAGCGCGAGAGCTGCATGTTCCTCACCCAGGCAGGAAACGCAGATCACGTGGCGGTCCCCGTCGCTGAGTGTGGCTCTGCACGAGCCGCAGGAAGGCATCTTTAAAAAGACGCTAGCTCTTTTAGAAACGTGTGTCGCGGCGGCGACACACACACACAGAAATACAGTGTAATAAAGAGAAGGATATATAAGCGCCGGAAAGCGCAGCAGGAAGGCAGGAAGGCGGCGCGGCCAGCGACTTCAGTGACTCGTCCCGCTGAAGGTGCTCTCTCTCGACGGCGCGGCTTCTAATCCAGCTCCAGCGATGCGTGTGCTTCGCTTGAAGGATGAAAAATCAGATAATAGCTGCCTGCGAGCGATATTTATAGGCCTAGACCACGCCCATTTCGGCGGGACGTGACGCAGCGGGCGCGAAGTGCCCTGATTGGGTCTGACGTCACGCCAGGCCTCGCTCGATAGGCTGCTGCAGTTGCCGCAGAGCAGCCAATAGGCGCGCGAGCTGTCTCGCCTATGTCTGCATTGCTGCTGCAACGCGTTTTGCATTATTACAAAATTAAGGATAATTTTTGGCTTCAATATCTCGCGGAAAAGGATTTTCCCCTAGCGTAAGATATCTTACGCAGTACGAGAGACCTCTCGTAAGAGAACTCCATATTTATAATTTTTATAGTCAGTTAGTTGTTAACTGAGTTTGTTTTTTGTGTGCTGATCTCATTTGTTTACATTTCTCCTGGAGAAGCTGCATGAGCCTCAGCAGCGCAACCTTGTTACCATTGATCAACTGATTACTGGTAATCCATTTATTAACAACTGTTGATTGCAACTTAAAATGAATGTAATAAAATTAGAATAATCTCTCATTTTAGTGATTCCCAAGTAATTTTTTTGTCATTGACGTTCTAATCAGGCTACTCTGGTCGGGCAGGTAAAATTCTCTTTCAGGTTGGCCTATTGTATTTATATCTAAATATATTAGGGATGTGACTGTGGGAAAATTTTCCCACCGGTTAATCGATGTGTGACACCGCTGGGGGCTTTTGAATCGGTAACTTAAAAACGAAAGTAAAATATGTTCGTCCGCACGGACATTGATAATGGTGCAGAGCGAGCGCATTGCAATCTTGATATCGCAGTCTGTTCATTATAGCCTTTATAAAATATAATAATAAAATAGTCAACCTAACATATAAAAATTACACTGCTCTGAATAGTATGAATTGTACTGACTATTTAAACACAGTAATCACCGCTAAACTGTGATGTTTCCAAGCACATATTTGCGCATGTGAAGAGGATAATTTTTCCCTTCAATAGTGGAACGTGAGTGAAGTACAAAGCCTATAATAAACAAATGTTTAGCATCCAAAAAATGTTATATATATATATATATATATATAAACACACTTAAAAAAACTAAATATATATATATATATAAATATAGCTGCGAGCAGCGATGGAGGGCCCAAGCCGGTGAAACCGCCACCCCGGTGCCTTTAGTGTAACTAAAGGCACCAGGGTGGCGGTGCCACCGGCTTGGGCCCGCAATCGCTGCTCGCAGCTATATTTATTTTTATTTTTATTTATTTATTTATTTATTTATTGTTACATATTGTAACGGTCACCAGCTGGAGTGCCCTTGAGAGCCACCAGAGGGCACTCCACATCAGACACTCACGTTCACTCTCAGACTACATTTCCCATACTCACTGCCCGGACTCATCATCTCTGATCACTCATCACAGTCACCTGTACCTCATTATCACTGATTGCATTCACCTGTGTCCCATCACCCTGTTAGTCTCAGTCTATTTATACCATGTTCATTCACTCACCGCGAAGTCTTGTTTTACTGTTACTACATTTCTGAGCGTTATTTACCCGTGTTTGATTCTTGTTTTGCTGACCTTGGACTGTTTCACCGTTTCCTGATCGTTTCTCTGCCTGGCCTGACTCGGATTGTTTATTGGACTCTGATTATTGCTGCCTGCCCTGACCTCTGCCTGTTATTTGGATATTCTCTGTGTTTCCTCCTTTGATCTGTTCGCTGTTGATGACCCTGCCTGTACGACTACTCTGTAAATAAACTGCATTTGGATCTTCACCTTCGAGTCTCGGAGCAGTACGTAACAGAAGACTTCGCCGACAGATATCCAGCAGCGACGACCGGCCCAAGATGAATCCAGCAGCACAGATCATGTGTCTCCGTCAGGGAGAGAGGCCCATCGAGGAATACATAATGGATTTTATTGAACTGGCACACTTGACATCTTTCGATAAAGACTGCCTAATGATATTTTTCCGTGGTGGATTATCCGAACCGTTCAGCTCCCTTACACCACTCCATCACCCTACCTGGACCCTGGCCCAGTATATAAATTTGGCTTTGCGGTTGTGTGGATCTCCCTTCACTGTGGGCGAGGTGGAGGAGAGTTCACCCTTAAAACTATTTTTGAGAGGGGGCTATACAGCCGAAGCTCCGTCGGCCGCGGAGCGTGTTCCACTGCAGACTGCACCATCAGCCAGCACAATTGCGTCGATTGGACCTGTCCGAGGGTGGAGAGGACTGGTGTCCAAGCTGGCCGATCTGCCACTAACATCTGTCCGAGCAGCCGAGGTCCAGAGTGTTTCACTGGTTTCAACGCTACTAATGCTACTAACTCCCCAGGCCACCATGCCAGAATTTTGTGCAGCCGAGACTGCCGACCCAGAGACTGTTCACGTCACGTCTGCCGACCCAGAGACTGTTCACGTCACGTCTGCCGACCCAGAGACTGGTCAAGTCACGTCTGCCGACCCAGAGACTGTTCACGTCATGTCTGCCGACCCAGAGACTGGTCAAGTCACGTCTGCCGACCCAGAGACCGTTCACGTCATGTCTGCCGACCCAGAGACGGTTTACGTCACTTCTGCCCAACTAGAGCCAGCACTTCACGCCAGTCCAGCCGCGCCTGAGACTGAGAGTGTCATGCCCGCCGCGCTTGAGACAGCAAGCGACATGCCCGCCAAGCTAGAGCCTTCACCGCTGGTCCCGTCCAGCACAGAGCCCTCTTCACCGCTGGTCCCGTCCAGCACAGAGCCCTCTTCACCGCTGGTCCCGTCCAGCACAGAGCCCTCTTCACCGCTGGTCCCGTCCAGCACAGAGCCCTCTTCACCGCTGGTCTCGTCCAGCACAGAGCCTTCTTCACTGCTGGTCCCGTCCAGCACAGAGCCCTCTTCATCGCTGGTTCTGTCCAGTTCAGAGCCCTCTTCGCCGCTGGTCCTGCCCAGCTCAGAGCCCTCTTCGCCGCTGGTTCCATCCAGTTCGGAGCCCTCTTCATCGCTGGTCCTGTCCAGCTCAAAGCCCTCTTCATCGCTGGTCCTACCCAGCTCAAAGCCCTCGCCGCCGCTGGTCCCGTCAAGCTCAGAGCGCGCTGATCCTGAGCCAGAGCTTCACGTCAGTCCTGCCGAGCCAGAGCCAGAGCTTCACGTCAGTCCTGCCGAGCCAGAGCTTCACGTCAGTCCTGTCCAGCCAGAGACTGTGTACGCCGAGACTGCCGTACGCCTGTGTCTTCGGACGAGACGACCGACTCCACGCCTGTGTCTTCGGACGAGACGGCCGACTCCACGCCTGTGTCTTCGGACGAGACGGCCGACTCCACGCCTGTGTCTTCGGACAAGATGGCCGACTCCACGCCTGTGTCTTTGGACAAGATGGCTGCCGCATCCTCTGAGCCCGTTCCTGTTCCTGAGCCCGTTCCTGTTCCTGAGCCCGTTCCTGTTCCTGAACCGTCGGAACCGCCTTGGCCGCCTGAAGGGTCGTCTCCGCCCCGGCCGCCTGAAGGGTCGGCTCCGCCCTGGTCGCCTGCACTGCCTGCTCCGCCCTGGTCGCCTGCACTGCCTGCTCCGCCCTGGTCGCCTGCACTGCCTGCTTCGCCCTGGTCGCCACAGTCTCCAGGTCCTCTTCCGCTCCACGGGCCTGGCCCTCCATCCCGCCCCCGGGTCCGCCTCCGCTCCACCACCCTCCTGGACAATTTAGGAGCGTCTGGAATCCGCTCCTTAAAGGGGGGGCTATGTAACGGTCACCAGCTGGAGTGCCCTTGAGAGCCACCAGAGGGCACTCCACATCAGACACTCACGTTCACTCTCAGACTACATTTCCCATACTCACTGCCCGGACTCATCATCTCTGATCACTCATCACAGTCACCTGTACCTCATTATCACTGATTGCATTCACCTGTGTCCCATCACCCTGTTAGTCTCAGTCTATTTATACCATGTTCATTCACTCACCGCGAAGTCTTGTTTTACTGTTACTACATTTCTGAGCGTTATTTACCCGTGTTTGATTCTTGTTTTGCTGACCTTGGACTGTTTCACCGTTTCCTGATCGTTTCTCTGCCTGGCCTGACTCGGATTGTTTATTGGACTCTGATTATTGCTGCCTGCCCTGACCTCTGCCTGTTATTTGGATATTCTCTGTGTTTCCTCCTTTCCTCCACCGGCTTGGGCCCGCAATCGCTGCTCGCAGCTATATTTATTATTTTTCTTATTTTTCTGTCAAACTTTCGGGCACTTTTGAGACCCTTAACGTGCTCGAAAACTCTTGAAACTTTGCACACAGGTCAGAACCCGCGGCCATCAGGGCCGGGCTGAAGCTGGTACCCGGGCGTGGCAGGGGGGCTCAACAGCTCCCCCTTGAAGGGGGTCCGAAAACTTGGTCCATAAATCAGACACGCTTGCATGTAATAATATGAAACTCAGTACATATATAGATTTCATCGGGCCGAATAACTTTTGTACTTTTACTTTTTACGCCAGCCCAACAGGAAGTCGGCTATTATAGGTTGTTTGGAAACGCATGCTGTGGAATTTGATGTACTCCTCCTAGAGAATTCATCCAATCGCGTCCAAACTCGGTCAGCATGAAGTCAAGACATTGAGGATGCTAAATTGTGGACGGATTTTTGATATCTTGAACGGTTTGGCCGTGGCGAGGAAACGAATTTATGGCGAATAAGGGACACAGGAAGTGTATTATAACTTCAGCATACATTAACTGATCTTGCTGAAACTTCCGCAGTGTGTTCGTTGTAATATGGAAGTAAAATAATGCCAAATGTTTTTGAAATAAAAAGCCTGTTGAATTGCACTACTTGAAAAAAAATAGGCATTGCATTAACCATGCTTGCATTTTAATGCATTGTATTTTTCGGGCTTGCATTTTTATGGGCTGAAATTCAACATGGTTGAATATTTAAGCTGTGAATATTTCAATTAAAAACATTTCAAACACCTTTTCATCATTAAAAATTCAATAATCCATTTTCACCTTTCATATTTCACTTCCAAAATATTCAAACTGTTTAAAAATACAACCAATAATATTCAACAGGCAATTTTCGGACCATTTTATTTCGCTTTGCAAATTCGCTTCCACAAATTCAGTGGTTCAAATTCGACAGTAAATTCAACATTGACGTCCAGGAACTTCAGGAAAAGCAGTAGATTGCCGAGCATACGCTCCATCTGCAGTTAGTCGACCTCACCATCAGATGGTGCAAAAGCGCGTGTTGTAGACGAAGACCAGCAAAATTAGAGCAAGTCATTCATTCATAAAACTCATTTACAGCAATGTAAGTGTATTTGTGATTATTATGACGGCTGTTTTATGTTAAATTCAGTGCCTTCACGGTTACTTTTCTTGTGTAGCCTACATGCATCTTTCTCTACCGTGAATGAGATTAATGTTATTCCCCGATGCGGATGTACAGATCCAATGTTACATTTTTGAGGTTGACATATATTTCTCTTGGTTGTTTAGTTGCCTTAACTTTATATTGTGGCGATGTGCTGCATGTAGGGTTTCCCTCAATACTTCAGGATTCCCCTGCTGGACATATACAACGCTTAACGTAGCTTAATGGACTACAGTGATGTAAAAGACCAAACTGGCAAGCAGATGGACTCAGAATAACGCGCAAAGCTTAATGCTGAGCGTTTCCCAGTGATAGACTGGCATAAAGATGGCTTGACGTTGGACAATCGCACATTTAGGGACCGTCTTTAAAGTGTATACGACTTTGGTATACACGTTTCTAACTCCGGTAGCATTTGAATAGAACGACTTACAGTCACCAACTGTAAAGTGTTCATGTAGTGTCAGGCATAATGCGCACCCTTTGGATTTTTTATATTCATTCAAATAAATTTAAGTTTGCTATTGAAGTTAGAAACGTGTATGCCAATGTTGTATGCAACTTTAGAGACGGTCCCTAAATGTGCGAATGTCCAATGTCAAGCCAATTTTACATTTAGTCATTTAGCAGACGCTTTTATCCAAAGCGATTTACAGTTAAACTAACAATAGGACAACAATATGCAAGTGCTGACAGTTTAACCCTCTGGGGTCTGAGGGGTTTTTGGGGTCCTTGAGATGTTCTGACATGCCCTGACATTTGTGCTTTTTTCAGTTGCTTATAAACATATTAATGGCAAAGGTATAATTACACTCTATTTAGCACAAACAGGGCTACCATAATATGTGAGCAACATGCATGTACATGTTTGTATTTTTGAGAGAATAATGTTTATGCATGGTTATTGAAAAAACTAAAAACAAAAGTTTCTGAAATAAGGCCACAAAACACATACTAAATATGTGACAATAAGACTTTTGACTAATGGATGTCATTGCCTAGAGTTTTTTTTTTTCAAAATGATGTGAAAATCATCCTGCCCTTATCATTCACATAACACAATACATTGATTTAAATCTTGTAAAACACTTTTTGTTTGTAAAGGCAATATGCGCAAGGGGCGTCAACCATTCAACAGCATCATGCATATGTAGTGGTTCACACCTGAGGAGACAATGGGGCCCGCATACTTAATGAGCCATTCATTCAGGTGTGTCACCTATAGCCACAAGAAAGAATGCAAGAGCAATATATATATATATATATATATATATATATATATATATGTATATATTCTACCAAATTGTTCACAGTTGGAAGCATGTCAAAAAAAATTTTTTTTTTTTTTTTCACAAATTTTGCTTGCAAATTGTATAATATCCAAGGAAAACATGTCTAGTAATTGTGCAGTTAATTCTCATACTGTATTTTCAGTTTGGGAATATGTATCCTCTCCCCAAATTTGTCAATAATAAAACACAATAAAAATTATTTAAAGAAAAGGCTTATATTTACCTTTTAAAATTTGTTTACATCTACCTTGTAAATATATTTTTTTTATTAAAAAGGTTACAATTACAACAACAATTGAAGTGTAATCTTTCTTTGTAAAAACTAAAGTATACATTTTATCATACATATTTCAAAGTTAAGGATTCATTACTTCGACTATAGTACATTGACAAAACATACTATATTTAACATATTAGCAAAAATTGGCAAACAAAAGCTTATTTGAGGTGGCTGATATTTTACAGTAAAAATGTGTAATCTATCCAAAACTAATCAACGAAATGTTGTCTTTCATTTGTCTGTAACATAGGTCTTTCGTTTTTATTATAAGGAATATAAATGTTAATTTGCAGTTTAATACGTTGCTTATACAAATACATTTTATTTCAACATATTTCAGTCGATTTTTACTCAGTATAGCAAAATAGTTTGCTAAAAGCAGATCATTCATTCACACACAGAAACGCAATTCAAATTTAAACTGTCTTTTTGCGAGTTGTGGTAAACAGCGCATCTCTGCCGTTCATTCATTCACACAGAAACGCGATTTACTTGAGAATGAAAAAAAACTTACTACAGTATTCCATCCGTTGCTCCTCGAAATACCAGCACTTCTGAGGTACGTTTTCCATTATTATTATTCCTCACAGCGCTGCGAGACAGTGTAGACAAGTACACTGATCTGAATAAACTTGATGTGTTTTCTCGAGCTGATATGTGGTTTGATATGTGGCGTTCACAGTTTGTATGGGATCGTCTCAGTCATTTGCGTTTGAATAGCGCGCGCTCTCCGTGGGCGGGGCCGATTAAAACGTAATGAGCTGAGATGAGCTTGACTGGAATCGCTCTCTTTTAATACAGATTTCACAAGATGAGAATATTTGTTTTTTATATAAATTACTTCATTTAAAAGAAGAGAATTCAAGCTTCATGCCTGTGTGTCTGTATGCCTGTTTGACTGAGTATTCGCTGAGTTATTGTTCATTTTCGGACGCGTTTCAGAATGGACTTCACTGGCAGAGAGAAGGCAGAACTCGCTTCGTGTTTATTTTTCTTTATTTGGCAAAAAGCACAACACTTTGTTTTTATTGTGAGTATACACAAAAATAATACACATTTAACAGAATCGATTGATGTATGAAACTCCTATGGAAAATCAAAGTCAACAGAGTATTTATGAGTTTCTTTTACACTGATAAAAAAAAGCGAGCTGGTATCGCCGGCGATACAGCCGACCTCAGGGGGTTAAGCTAATGCAATACACGTAGGCCTACTGTGTATATATATATATATATATATATATATATATATACAGGTCCTTCTCAAAAAATTTGCATATTGTGATAAAGTTCATTATTTTCCATAATGTAATGATAAAAATTAAACTTTCATATATTTTAGATTCATTGCACACCAACTGAAATATTTCAGGTCTTTTATTGTTTTAATACTGATGATTTTGGCATACAGCTCATGAAAACGTACTCGGTTACTAACGTAACCTCTGTTCTCTCTAGAGAGGGAACGAGTATTGCGTAAGCTAGCTTACGCTGCGGGAAAGTCTCCTTTCTCGAGATACTGAAGCCAAAAATTATCCTTAATTTTTTAAACCTTGTCAACGCAGTGCGGCAGCCTGCAGACCTAGGGCAGGCGAATCGCGTGCCCATTGGCTGCTCTGCGGCAACTGCAGCAGCCTATGGCTGAGCCTTGCGCGTGACGTCACGTCCAATGAGCGCGCTTGGCGCGCTTAATGCGTCACAGCCCGTCATTAGGGGTGTGGCTTAGCGTATATAAGCAAGGAGCAGAGGCTGCTTCACTGGTTTCTGTCGCATGAAGCGAAATGAGCTCGTGGCGAGAGCACTGCGGGTTACGCAATACTCGTTCCCTCTCTAGAGAGAACAGAGGTTACGTTAGTAACCGAGTACGTTCTCTTACGAGAGGTTCTCTCGTATTGCGTAAGCTAGCTTACGCTGCGGGAACACCCTTGTCAACGCCGTGCGCGCGCCCA
This sequence comes from Leuciscus idus, assembly GCA_021554675.1. Taxonomy (NCBI): domain Eukaryota; kingdom Metazoa; phylum Chordata; class Actinopteri; order Cypriniformes; family Leuciscidae; genus Leuciscus; species Leuciscus idus. The sequence goes on along the minus strand of CM038644.1, from coordinate 11,709,307 downwards.
GCATCCTGAATGAATCCCATGGGGGGTCCAGGGAACGCGAAGCGGAGCTGGGCGGCCAAGATACCACAGTACACAAGCATATAATATGGGGCAGGGAGCGGCACAGCCGGTCCAACTAACACTTCCCACATAGTGTAGCTCAACCAGTAGAGCTAAATCCGCAACATAGCCCGCGCACAGACAGTGGGCTGGCTTACGCGAGACTTAGACTGATAACACTTTGGCCTGCAAAGCGGGAACTTCCAGGTTGTAAAACCTAACAAATGTGGAGGGGGAGGCCCAGCCTGCCGCCGCACAAATGTCATGAATGGGAATCCCACTGGACCACGCCCACGATGAGGCCATGCCTCTGGTGGAGTGTGCCCGAATGCCCAAAGGGCACTGCAGGTTTTTAGATGCGTAAGCAGCTGCGATAGCATCAACTATCCATCTGGACAGGGTGTGTTTCGAGGCGGCGAGACCCTTGGTGCGCCCACCAAACGAAACAAAGAGCTGCTCTGAACGCCTGAAGGCGGCGGAGCGTGAAATATAGCTTTTCAGCGCTCTAACTGGGCAGAGGAGATTACTATCTGCCTCGCAGCCAGCATTCGGCAGGGCTGAAAGGGAAATGACCTGCGCTCTGAAGGGAGTGCCCAAAATTTTGGGGACGTACCCATGCCTTGGTCTGAGAATAACTTTAGAGTTATTGGGTCCGAACTCGAGGCACGCAGCGTTAGTGGATAACGCGTGAAGGTCTCCCACACGTTTTACTGAAGACAGAGCTATCAGAAAAACGGTTTTGAGCGTGAGGTATTTCATATCCACAGTCTCTAAGGGTTCGAAGGGATGTGCTTTCAGTGCGTCTAAGACCAGTGAAAGATCCCACATAGGAACCGAGGGGGGTCGCGGGGGGTTCATCCTCCTCGCTCCTCTAAGGAAGCGGATGACAAACTCGTTCCTTCCTAATGCGCGGCCCGGCTCTGAGACAGAGAGCGCTGAAATGGCCGCGACATAGACTTTGAGCGTGGAGGGGGACCTGCCCGCGTCCAGTAGCTCTTGAAGGAAGCACAATACGTGCGAGACCCCACATGTCTGTGGATTGAGCCCTCTGGTAGTGCACCATTTGTTAAACACCGACCATTTAGACGTGTAGAGCCGCCTCGTGGAGGGGGCTCTAGATTGTATGATCGTGTTCATCACCCCTTCTGGTAGATCAGCATGTAATTGTTGAGGCTCCACGCATGCAGAGACCAGTGCTCTGGGTGGGGATGCCAAATCGAGCCGCGGGCTTGAGAGAGAAGGTCTCTCCGCACCGGAATCGGCCAGGGGGCTGAGTCTGCCAATTGTATGAGTTCCGGGAACCAAGCTTGGTTCTCCCAGAACGGGGCTATGAGGAGCACTGTGTGGCGCGCTTTCCTGATTCTCTCGATGACCTGAGGCAGCAGAGAGACCGGTGGAAACGCATATAGCGGGCCGCTGGGCCATGCCTGGGCCAGCGCGTCCTCGCTCTTTGAAAAGAACACTGGGCAGTGTGCGTTGTCTTTTGACGCAAAGAGGTCGACTTTCGCTCTGCCAAAGCGGCGCCACAGCGACTGGACTGTTTGGGGGTGTAGAGACCACTCCCCAGGGGGAACATTGTCCCTGGACAGTCTGTCGGGGCCCTCGTTCAGATGGCCAGGCACATGCGATGCTCTCAGAGAGCGCAGAGAGTGCTGAGCCCACACGAGGAGGCGTTCCGTCAGGGCGCAGAGTTGCTTTGATCTGACACCGCCCTGGCGGTTCACATAGGCCACTACTGAAGTGTTGTCCGTGCGGACTAGAACATGGTGACCATGGAGGAATGGGAGGAAGTGCATGAGCGCTTTCTCGACCGCGAGCATCTCTAGACAGTTTATGTGTAGGAGATTCTCCTGGTCTGACCAGTGGCCATAAACCGGTCTGCCTTCGAAGAGCGCTCCCCAACCTAGGTTGGACGCGTCTGTTGAGACAACTTTCCGGTGTGAAACCACTCCCATAGTCACTCCAGTGTGATACCATTCGGCTGCTAGCCAGGGCTGCAGGGCTGAGACACAGACCTGAGTCACTCTGATTAGCGAGCCGCCGGTCGCCCAGGCTCGATGGGATACGCGCGCTTTCAGCCAGCGTTGAAGCGGGCGCATGCGCAGTAAACCCAGCTGAAGCACCGCTGCAGCTGAGGCCATATGCCCCAGAATGCGCTGAAATGCCTTCAGGGGAACCCGGTTGCCTTCTTTGAAGGATGCAGTGAGGCGCTGGATGCGGCGCGCGCGCTGCTCCGACAATCTGGCCGTCATTGCCACCGAGTCTAGTTCTATTCCGAGAAAGGAAATTGACTGCCGGGGCGAGAGCGAGCTCTTGGTCCAGTTGACCGCTAGACCCAGACCCTCCAGGTGGTCGAGTAGCGCTGTTCTGTGAGACACAAGTTCTGTCTCTGACTGCGCTAGAACGAGCCAATCGTCCAGATAGTTCAGAATTCGCATTCCCTGACTCCTCAGGGGAGCGAGAGCCGTGTCCATGCATTTCGTAAATGTACGGGGTGCTAAAGACAGGCCGAACGGCAGGACTGTGTATTGATAAGCTCGACCGTCGAAGGCGAATCTCAAGAATGGCCTGTGACGGGAGTTATCTGGATCTGGAAATACGCGTCTTTCAGATCGAGAGAGATAAACCAGTCTCCTGGGCAAACTTGCGCAAGGATCTGTCTGGTTGTAATCATCCTGAACGGCCGTCTCATGAGAGCCTTGTTCAGATGTCTCAAATCTAAAATAGGTCTTAATGCTCCGTCCTTCTTGGGAACGAGGAAGTAACGGCTGTAAAAGCCTGACTCGCTCAAGGAAGGATGAACTTGTTCTATGGCCCCTTTTCGCAGCAGCTTTGCTATTTCTGCTTGAAGCAGATGCGCTGTTTCCAAACTCACTTTCGTTTCCGTCTGCGCTAGACAAATTGGAGCGAATAGCCGTGTCTTATGGTGTTGAGCACCCATTCTGACGCGCCCTGAATAGCTTCCCATGCTTTTGCATGTATAGCTAGGGGTCGAATGGTCTCTGGGTTCAGATCGCCGCGTTGCGCGGGATGGGGAACCTGTACCAGAGAGGATGGGGCGGCGCGCGCGCCGCCGATGCTCGGACACGAGGGCAGAAGAACAGGGCTGGCCGACTGTGCAGATTTTAGAGGCTCGATCTCGGAAGATGGAGCGTGAACTGCTGCCAAATAACCCAGGCGCGAGAGCGGCGTGGGGATAATGGTGTCTGAAAGTGGGTGCGCGTGCTCGTGAGCTGGCGCGGGATTTGCACTTATGACACGGCCAGTGTTTGGGAGCTTTATGAGGTTTGCAACCTGTCTGGCAGAGCGGGTAGTGGGCAGGTGTGAGCACAATGCTGTGGGCACACTTTCTGCACTTGATGCTCGAGCGGAAAGTTTCCGCTTTAAGAGATAGCGCTCTGGACGCGTTGCCATGGGAACCTGGTCTGTGTGAGGCAGTGAGCACACGGGAGTGGGTACTTTTCCTACACTCAGTATCCCTGCGGCTTGAGGTAACTGAGTGACAGAGCGAGCAGCGAATAGTTGTGGGCACGGAAGTGTGGGCACATTTCCTACATTTAGTACTCGAGCGGTGTGAGGCCGCTTTATGAGAGAGCGCTCTGAGCGCGTTACCATGGGGATTGTACATGTGTGAAGCAGTGAACACCTGGGTGTGGGCACATTTTCTACACTTAAAGCACTTATACTCTTTTTGAGATTTATCTGAGTCGCCGTGAAAACGGCGTTTGTGTGCAGGCGAACGAGTGTTATTACTGGCTCGTTGGCTGCGGTGTGTGCTGCTGCAGTAGCCTGAACATAGGGGACTGACAGAGCTGTGCGTTTTGATGGCGGTCCGGCCGTAGCGGGACTCAACCATCTTTTCCTCCTTGCGGATGCTAGGAGGACTTCGCGGGCTCAGGCTTCAACGCGATCTTGGGCCGCGGGCCCCGTGGGGGCGGCGGTCTGTGACGGCTGGTCGAGCGCGACCTGGGGCGACCGCCCTGGCGTCGCTGCGAAGCGCTGGGAGGCCTGGAAGAGCGCTGATTAGAGCTGCGCACAGGAGGCTGAGTTTGAGGGCGGCCTGTGGCTGGGCTCGAACGGCGGGGCAAGAAGAGGTTCATCGCCTGTGACGCCTTCTGTACTTCAGAGAACCGATCCACAATCCCGCTGACCGCAGGGCCAAAGAGGCCGGTGGGCGAGAGTGGTGCGTTCAGGAATACAGCGCGCTCCGAGTCACTCATGTCCGCGAGCGTCAACCAGAGGTGTCTGTCGATGACGGTGAGCGCGGCCATGGATCTGCCGATGGCTTGAGCAGCGGTCTTGGTGGCGCGTAGCGCAAGATCCGTAGCGCTGCGCAGATCGGTAAAGGCAGACTGACCCGAGCCCTTCTCGTCCAGTTCACGGAGGAGGTCGGCTTGAAGGATCTGAAGGACGGCCATTGAGTGCAGGGCGGAAGCAGCCTGGCCGGAGGCGGCGAAAGCGCGGCCGGCGAGAGCTGAGGTGGTCCTGCAGGCTTTAGACGGCAGGGCAGACTTTGAGCGCCATCTAGCAGACGGCGGGCAAAGGTGCGTTGCCACAGCTTCCTCAACGGCGGGGATACCGTTATAGCCCTTCTCGGCGGCTCCGTCCACCTGGGAGAGAGCCGAGGAGACTGGCGAGCGGAGTCTGGTGGAGAACGGAGCGTTCCAGGATTTAGAGAGCTCGGTGTGGAGCTCAGGCAGGAAGGGTGCTGGCCTAGAGGCAGGCGCAGGGCGGCGGCTAGGCAGAAAGCACCCGTCAAGGCGATTGGGCTCCGGCTCCTAAGGTGGGGACCAATCCAGTCCCATTCTCTCGACCGCTTGAGTGAGGAGGCGGAGAAGCTCCGCGTCAACACTAGCACGTGATCTGGTAGACTCCAAAGTCGAGGGGGCGGAGCGGTGAGAGCCCGACCACTCCTCGCTGTCAGACGCGAGCAGAGAGCAGCTGTCAGCGGCATCATCTGCATCATCCCCCAGGACGACGGCAGTGCGGGCAGAGGCCGGCCGCTGCGCGTCGGTGAAGGGTGGGGGGGAAGGAGAGAGCGAGGCTCGCGGGAGAGGTTCCGGCGAGCGCTCAGCTGTAGCGTCCAGTTCCGGCGGCCTTTGGGAGCGACGTTTCTTCTTACGTGGCCCGGAAGAAGTGGCCGGAGAAGGTGGAGGTTCTTCAAACTTAGCGAGTCGAGCCCGTAGGGTCGACAGCGGTAACTCCTCACACTGATCGCAGCCGCCCTCGGAGAGAGCGCGGGCTGCGTGGTCGAAGCCCAGGCAGAGAGTGCACACCACGTGGCGGTCTCCGTCGCTGAGCGCGGCTCTGCACGAGCCACAGGATGAGCGAGGCATTTGCAACAACGCCTCGCGCTCTTTTAGATGCAGGTGTGTCGCGGCGGACACACAAACACACAACACAGAGCAAGAAAAGGATATGTATGTCGGATGGCGCAGCAGGCAGGGAAGGCTGAAGGCGGCGAGCGGCCGGCGTCCTCAGGCTGAAATCCTCGGCGTGCTGGTCGCTTGATTCGACGGCGGCTTCCTCAAGAGACAGAAATCAGTGAAGCAGCCTCTGCTCCTTGCTTATATACGCTAAGCCACACCCCTAATGACGGGCTGTGACGCATTAAGCGCGCCAAGCGCGCTCATTGGACGTGACGTCACGCGCAAGGCTCAGCCATAGGCTGCTGCAGTTGCCGCAGAGCAGCCAATGGGCACGCGATTCGCCTGCCCTAGGTCTGCAGGCTGCCGCACTGCGTTGACAAGGTTTAAAAAATTAAGGATAATTTTTGGCTTCAGTATCTCGAGAAAGGAGACTTTCCCGCAGCGTAAGCTAGCTTACGCAATACGAGAGAACCTCTCGTAAGAGAACCCCAAATTCCTATCTCAAAAAATTAGCATATCATGAAAAGGTTCTCTAAACGAGCTATTAACCTAATCATCTGAATCAACTAATTAACTCTAAACACCTGCAAAAGATTCCTGAGGCTTTTAAAAACTCCCAGCCTGGTTCATTACTCAAAACCGCAATCATGGGTAAGACTGCCGACCTGACTGCTGTCCAGAAGGCCATCATTGACACCCTCAAGCAAGAGGGTAAGACACAGAAAGAAATTTCTGAACGAATAGGCTGTTCCCAGAGTGCTGTATCAAGGCACCTCAGTGGGAAGTCTGTGGGAAGGAAAAAGTGTGGCAAAAAACGCTGCACAACGAGAAGAGGTGGAGAAGGAAGATTGTGGAGAAGGACCGATTCCAGACCTTGGGGGACCTGCGGAAGCAGTGGACTGAGTCTGGAGTAGAAACATCCAGAGCCACCGTGCACAGGCGTGTGCAGGAAATGGGCTACAGGTGCCGCATTCCCCAGGTCAAGCCACTTTTGAACCAGAAACAGCGGCAGAAGCGCCTGACCTGGGCTACAGAGAAGCAGCACTGGACTGTTGCTCAGTGGTCCAAAGTACTTTTTTCGGATGAAAGCAAATTTTGCATGTCATTCGGAAATCAAGGTGCCAGAGTCTGGAGGAAGACTGGGGAGAAGGAAATGCCAAAATGCCTGAAGTCCAGTGTCAAGTACCCACAGTCAGTGATGGTCTGGGGTGCCATGTCAGCTGCTGGTGTTGGTCCACTGTGTTTTATCAAGGGCAGGGTCAATGCAGCTAGCTATCAGGAGATTTTGGAGCACTTCATGCTTCCATCTGCTGAAAAGCTTTATGGAGATGAAGATTTAATTTTTCAGCACGACCTGGCACCTGCTCACAGTGCCAAAACCACTGGTAAATGGTTTACTGACCATGGTATTACTGTGCTCAATTGGCCTGCCAACTCTCCTGACCTGAACCCCATAGAGAATCTGTGGGATATTATGAAGAGAAAGTTGAGAGACGCAAGACCCAACACTCTGGATGAGCTTAAGGCCGCTATCGAAGCATCCTGGGCCTCCATAACACCTCAGCAGTGCCACAGGCTGATTGCCTCCATGCCACGCCGCATTGAAGCAGTCATTTCTGCAAAAGGATTCCCGACCAAGTATTGAGTGCATAACTGAACATAATTATTTGAAGGTTGACTTTTTTTTTATTAAAAACACTTTTCTTTTATTGGTCGGATGAAATATGCACATTTTTTGGTTTTTCTTTACTTTTTTGCCAAAATCATCAATATTAAAACAATAAAAGGCTTGAACTACTTCAGTTGTGTGTAATGAATCTAAAATATATGAAAGTCTAATGTTTATCAGTACATTACAGAAAATAATGAACTTTATCACAATATGCTAATTTTTTGAGAAGGACCTGTATATATATATATAGAGAGAGAGAGAGAGAGAGAGAGAGAAGAGAAGAGAAGAGAAGAGAAGAGAAGAGAAGAGAAGAGAAGAGAAGAGAAGAGAAAGTGTTAGTATTAATTGATCAAGTGTTTTATGCCAGTATATCACGAAACGCTCAGCATGAAACTTTGCGCGTTAAGTTCATATTCTGAGTCCATCTTCTTGCCTGTAGCCTATATAGTAGCCTACAGCCTACTTCCCCAATAAGGTGCAAGATTGGTCTTTCATATCACTGTATTAGTCCATTAAGCTAGCGTTTTGTCCCAACGGAAGGGGAATCCTTGAGTATGAGGTATTGAGGGAAACCGATTATAATCCCGTTCATGGTAGAGAAAGCTGATGACATGTAGGCTACAGGGAAAGTAACAATGAAGTTATTGAATGAAACATAAACACAGCTTTTGTGTGTTTATCATCTTTTCCGCATATACTGACACAGATAATCATTTTCATTTTATGAATGAATGTCTTCGTCAACAACAAGCGCTTTTGCACCATCTGATGGTGAGGTCGACTAACAGCAGATGGAGCGTATGCTCGGCAATCTACTGCTTTTCCTGCAGTTCCTGGACGTCAATGTTGAATTTACTGTCAAATTTGAACCACTGAATTTGTGGAAGCGAATTTGCAAAGCGAAATAAAATGGACCGAAAATTGCCTGTTGAATATTATTGGTTGTATTTTTAAATAAAGTTTGAATATTTTGGAAGTGAAATATGAAAGGTGAATATGGATTATTGAATTTTTAATAATGAAAAGGTGTTTGAAATGTTTTTAATTGAAATATTCACAGCTTAAATATTCAACCATGTTGAATTTCAGCCCATAAAAATGCAAGCCCTAAAAATACAATGCATTAAAATGCAAGCATGGTTAATGCAATGCCTATTTTGTTTCAAGTAGTGCAATTCAACAGGCTTTTTTATTTCAAAAACATTTGACATTATTTTACTTCCATATTGTAAGAGGCCGATCACATTGATGTGAATATTGTGAGTCAAAGTTATAGCGCCACCAACTGGCAGCAGGAAGTTTGTCACTTTCAAAATGCTTTGAAATCACCCTCTTATTTTTACCCGATTTGCTTCAAACTTTATGCGTATAATGTAAACGCACGGCAGATGTAGACCTGTGAAAGGATTTTTGATATCTTTGATACTGTTGCCGTGGCAACGCATCAAACTTTAATGTAACGTAAATGACTCTGGGTCAATGCGAATTAGCTCAAGAATATAGGGAATTTGGGAAATATTACTAATCATAACTCATGGTCATAATTCATAAATCGCATATACATTACTTTATCAATTTTCGGAAATACTTCGTTCTGTAACTGGTCTCGTCATCAGTCATTCGTCCAGCGAATAAATGTAAGACTATCACAGTTAAGAAGGAGTATCCCTGTTTACAAACTCCAAGAAAGTTTTATCTTCTGGCCACGAACATCAAACTTTCGGAGTTTATGAATTGAAAACTACTCAAGGTAGTCTATAATATCGAGCTTGTAGCTTAGATCTTTGATTTCATTGACTTATAAGGTGGGTTTTCAAACACAGAGACAGTTAAAAGTATAAATGGATTTTTAATACATGCAAAACTAGAGAGATTATATGAGCTACAAATATAAACGTACGTAAAAATGCAGACAATAAAACAAACAAACATTTAACCAAACAAGAACATAAAACATCACGTGGTCAGAATAAATGAAAGAAAGAAAGAAAGAAAGAAAGAAAGAAAGAAAGAAAGAAAGAAAGAAAGAAATAGAGAGAAGAGATAGAGGGTAACTTAATTCACAGACCTAAGAGCTCGACACCTGAAATCAGCTTTTAGAGAGAGATAACGTTACTTGCAAGATTCTGTGCTCTTTCAGCGTGTGCGCGTGTCCGGCTGGTTTGCGTCTAGCTTCGTCTTCTGGGTCGTTTCGAAAGACAATGTTAAGGCTCACTTGAATTTAACGTTACCAAGAAAGTTCAGATCATTTCCCTTGTGGAGGGGAAAGGCGAGTAGGAACTTAGTTGCAAAAGAACGGCAGCTTCTACATGACGCGGGGCATGCGTCCCAGAGGCCAAGGCAAGGCCTGTCCAGCTGGTTGCGTTGGGAGGAGAAGCGCTGCGCGTGGAGAAGAAGGTCAGAGTGAGCGAGAGAGTTGAGAGAGAGAGCAAACTGAAAGTTTGGACTTTTATCAGTGTCCCGTGAGCAGTGTCCCACGTCCCCTTTTTCGTGGCGACAGCGAATCGGATCTTCTGATCTGAAGCGGGAAGAGGTTTCTTTGTTTGTGAAGAAACGCCTACTTTGACTGTCATGTGAGAGATCGAAAATAACATTCATATTTAGAAATATGGTATTTCCTGGAATAAATGCATATTATTGTACTTTACAGTCAAGATTCGACTCCGACATGTTTTTCCCATTACATTGACACCTCGAATGACGTTTTTGCATGAAAGAAATACAGGGTTACATAATTTCCTCATAATCACTAGCATAGTGATTTTGATTATCATAATAACGTTGCATAGATACCTCAGACATTATCTGGCCAATTATACACACATAAAAATACATATCAAAAACATTGCTATTGGATCACATGTGTGGAAATGTCCGTTTCAAAGTACACACGTGTGTGTGTGTGTGTGTGTGTGTGTGTGTGTGTGTGTGTGTGTGCGTGTGTGTGTGTGTGTGTGTGTGTGTGTGTGTGTGTGTGTGTGTGTGTGTGTGTGTGTGTGTGTGTGTGTGTGTGTGTGTGTGTGTGTGTGTGGAGTATCTGGAATGTCACGAGTCTATAAAGTCACGGGGAGTTCACGCTGAACTGGGGGGACTCCAGACACCCGGGCGCTGGTAAATTACCCCGTAGGGAGTAATAATAACCAGAGCTCGTCTTCCTAAGGACAAAGAAGATGTGTTCGACACCCTCATGATTCACTTAATTTGAAAAGCAGCTGGCCGGATGTCATTGTCGCTACATAAATATTCTTTGTTGATGCTTTTGAGACTCTTAGAATGCTTGAAATTGCATGAAACTCGACAGACACATTACATTTATTACCTAGTAGACATGTGCAAAGTTTCAGAAACGGCGTGGTGAGGGGCTCAGTAGCGCCACCTTTAGTCAAAAATGGGGTATTAGTTTTACCTACATTAACAAAAATCGGTATGTATATTGTTCTCCTCGAGCCGGACAACATTCTAATTTACAGTCATTAGCTCCGACCAACAGGAAGTCAGATATTTTGGTTTGAAGTGGTTTTTTTGGAGAATTTTCTCTCTCTCTCTCTGTCTCTGTGTGTGTGTGGGGTGTGGGGGATTTGTCTGTTAGGAGAGACTGCTTTTATAATTGTTTTTCAAGGTTTCAGGGGCTTTTGGGGCCCTTAACGTGCTCGAAAACTCATGAAACCTTGCACACAGGTCAGAACCTGCGGCCATCAGGGCCTGGCTGAAGCTGGTACCCGGGCGTGGCAGGGGGGCTCAACAGCGCCCCCTGGAATGGGGTCCGAAAACTTGGTCCATAGATCAAACTAGCTTGCATGAATTAATATGAAACTCAGCACACATATAGATCTCATCGGGCCGAACAACTTTCGTGCTCTAAGTTTTGCGCCAGCCCAACAGGATGTCGGCTATTATGGGTTGTTAGGAGAACGCTTGCTGTGGAATTTGAAACACTCCTCCTAGAGAATGAATTCAATCGCCACCAAACTCGGTGTGCATGAAGTCAAGACATTGAGGATGGTAAATTGCGGACGGATTTTTGATATCTCGAACGCTTTGGCCGTGGCGAGGACACGAATTTATGGCGAGAAAAGAGAAACACAAAGTGTTATAACTTCTGCACACATTAACTGATCTTGATGAAACTTCAGCAGTGTGTTCGTGGTAAGAGGCCGATCAGATGGATGTAACTATTGTGAGTCAAAGTTATAGTGCCACCAACTGGTAGCAGGAAGTGTGTCACTTTCAAAATGCTTTTGACAAAAGTGGGGGGGTTACTTTTACCCACAGTTACAAAAATCAGTACGTATATTGGTCTCATCGAGCTGGACAACTTTCTAATTTACAGTCATTATCTCCGACCAACAGGAAGTCAGATATTTTGGTTTGAATGTGGATTTTTTGGATATTTCAGACTCTGAGTTTTTAGCTACTCCTCCTAAGTGGTTTAATTTATTCTCAACAAACTTTTTCAACATGATGAAAATACATTAAAGATGCTAAATTGTGAACGGATATTAAATATCTCAAACGGTTTTGCTATGGCGAGGGATTAAAGTAATGTCAAAGAAGGAAACACTGAAAGCCTCATATCTTCTAAAAATGTAATTGTACGCCATTTATTTCTATATAAAATTATACAAATATCAGAACTAAACCCATTTTATTCTTTTTTTTCAATTTAATAATTATTTAAGTTTAAAAACATCCAGAATGTTTTTTTAGTCCAAAAAATAAATTGTCATTCATAGTGCTATACTGCCCTCTTGTGTTCAAAGTCAGGTAGGCCTATTGTATCTATATAAAAATATACTAGGTATGTGACGGTGAGGAATATTTTACCACCGGTTAATCAATGTGTGACACCGCTGGGGGCTTTTGAATTGCTAACTTAAAAACGAAAGTAAAATATGTTCGTCCGCACTGACATGGATAATGGTGCAGAGCGAGCGTTTTCAAAGAATTCCTATGGAAGTAGGAATGAACTAAAAAACGTCCGCTCTTCTCTGCCCGTTCCTCGCCGTGGACGCACACCATATATACATACATATATATATATATATATATATATTTTTTTTTTTTTTACATTTTTATATATATATATATATCGCTGCGAGCAGCGATGGAGGGCCCAAGCCGGTGACACCGCCACCCCCGGTGCCTTTAGTGTAACTAAAGGCACCAGGGTGGCGGTGCCACCGGCTTGGGCCCGCAATCGCTGCTCGCAGCTATATTTATTATTATTATTTTGTCAATCTTTCGGGCACTTTTGGGGCCCTTTACATGCTCGAAAACTCTTGAAACTTTGCACACGGGTCAGAACCCGCGGCCATCAAGCTGGTACCCGGGCGTGGCAGGGGGGCTCGACAGCGCCCCCTGGAACGGGATCCGAACACTTGTCCATAAATCAAACACACTTGCATGTAATAATATGAAACTCGGTACACATATAGATCTCATCGGGCCGAACAACTTTCGTGCTCTAAGTTTTACGCCAGCCCAACAGGAAGTCGGCTATTATGGGTTGTTTGGAAACGCATGCTGTGGAATTTGATCTACTCCTCCTAGGGAATTGATCCAATCGCCTCCAAACTCGGTGTGCATGAAGTCAAGACATTGAGGATGCTAAATTGCAGACGGATTTTTGATATCTCAAACGGTTTGGCCGTGGCGAGGAAACGAATTTATGGCGAATAAGGGACACAGGAAGTGTGTTATAACTTCTGCATACATTAAATGATCTTGATGAAACTTCAGCAGTGTGTTCGTTGTAAGAGGCCGATCACATGGATGTGACTATTGTGAGTCAAAGTTATAGCGCCACCAACTGGCAGCAGGAAGTGTGTCACTTTCAAAATGCTTTGAAATCACCCTCATTTTTTTACCCGATTTGCTTCAAACTTTATGTGTATAATGTAAACGCATGGCAGATGTAGACCTGTGAAAGGATTATTGATATCTTAGATACTGTTGCCGTGGCAACGCATCAAACTTTAATATTCTTTTTTGATGCTTTTGAGACTCTTAACATACTTGAAATTGCATGAAACTTGACAGACACATCACATTTATTAGCCAGTAGACATGTGAAAAGTTTCAGAAACGGGCGTGGTGAGGGGCTCAGTAGCGCCACCTTTAGTCAAAAATAGGGTATTAGTTTTACCTACATTAACAAAAATCGTTATGTATATTGTTCTCATCAAGCCGGACAACTTTCTAATGTAAAGTCATAAGCTCTGACCAACAGGAAGTGAGATATTTTGGTTTGAATGTGATTTTTTTGGAGAATTTTCTCTCTCTCTCTCTGTGTGTGTGTGGGGTGTGGGGGATTTGTCTGTTAGGAGAGACTGCTTTTATAATTGTTTTTCAAGGTTTCAGGGGCTTTTGGGACCCTTAACGTGTTCGAAAACTCTTGAAACTTTGCACACAGGTCAGAACCTGCGGCCATCAGGGCCGGGCTGAAGCTGGTACCCGGGCGTGGCAGGGGGGCTCAACAGCGCCCCCTTGAACGGGATCTGGAAAACTTGATCCATATATCAAACACGCTTGCATGAATTAATATGAAACTCAGTACACTTATAGATCTCATCGGGCCGAACAACTTTCCCTCGGTCAAGTTTTACGCCAGCCCAACAGGAAGTCGGCTATTATGGGTTGTTTGGAAAACGCTTGCTGTGGAATTTGAAACACTCCTCCTAGAGAATTAATTAAATCGCCTCCTAACTCGGTCAGCATGAAGTCAAGACATTGAGGATGCTAAATTGCGGACGGATTTTTGATATCTCGAACGGTTTGGCCGTGGCGAGGAAATGAATTTATGGCGAGAAAAGAGAAAAACAAAGTGTTATAACTTCTGCATACATTAACTGATCTTGATGAAACTTCAGCAGTGTGTTAGTGGTAAGAGGCCGATCAGATGGATGTAACTATTGTGAGTCAAAGTTATAGCGTCACCAACTGGCAGCAGGAAGTGTGTCACTTTCAAAATGCTTTTGACAAAAGTGGGGGGGTTAGTTTTACCCACAGTTACACAAATCAGTACGTATATTGGTCTCATCGAGCCGGACAACTTTCTAATTTACAGTCATTAGCTCCAAACAATAGGAAGTCAGATATTTTGGTTTGAATGTGGATTTCTTTGCAAAATCGGCCTCTGAATTTTTACCCACTCCTCTTGAGTGGTTTATTTTATTCCCATCAAACTATTTCAACATGATGAAAATACATTAAAGATGCTAAATTGTGTACGAATAATAAATATCTCAAACGGTTTTGCTATGGTGAGGGATTAAAGTAATGTCAAAAAAGGAAACACTAAAAACCTCCTATCTTCTAAACATGTAATTATACACCATTTATTTCTATATAAAATTATAAAAATATCAGAACTAAACCCATTTTATTCTTCTTTTTTTCAATTTAATAGTTGTTTAAGTTTAAAAACATCCAGAATGTCTTTTTAGTCCAAAAAATAAAATAAATTATGTAATTCATAGTGCTATACTGCCCTCTTGTGTTCAAAATCAGGTAGGCCTATTGTATCTATATAAAAATATACTAGGTATGTGACGGTGAGAATATTTTACCACCGGTTAATCAATGTGTGACACCGCTGGGGGCTTTTGAATCGCTAACTTAAAAACGAAAGTAAAATATGTTCGTCCGCACAGACATTGATAATGGTGCGGAGCAGAGCGAGCGTTTTCAATGAACTCCTATGGAAGTAGGAATGGATATATATATATATATATATATATATATATAGTTACTTTTATTTATATATATATATATATAAATATATATATATATATATATATATATACACACACACATATATAAATATATATATATATATATATATATATATATATAAATATAGCTGCAAGCAGCGATGGAGGGCCCAAGCCGGTGACACCGCCACCCTGTGTAACTAAAGGCACCAGGGTGGCGGTGCCACCGGCTTGGGCCCGCAATCGCTGCTCGCAGCTATATTTATATATATTTATTATTATTATTTTGTCAAACTTTCGGGCACTTTTGGGGCCCTTAACATACTCGAAAACTCTTGAAACTTTGCACACGGGTCAAAACCCGCGGCCATCAGGGCCGGGCTGAAGCTGGTACCCGGGCGTGGCAGGGGGGCTCGACAGCGCCCCCTGGAACGGGATCCGAACACTTGTCCATAAATCAGACACGCTTGCATGTAATAATATGAAACTCGGTACACATATAGATCTCATCGGGCCGAACAACATTCGTGCTCTAAGTTTTACGCCAGCCCAACAGGAAGTCGGCTATTATGGGTTGTTTGGAAACGTATGCTGTGGAATTTGATCTACTCCTCCTAGGAAATTCATCCATTCGCCTCCAAACTCGGTCAGCATGAAGTCGAGACATTGAGGATGCTAAATTGCGGACGGATTTTTGATATCTCGAACGGTTTGGCCGTGGCGAGGAAATTAATTTATGGCGAATAAGGGACACAGGAAGTGTATTATAACTTCAGCATAAATTAACTGATCTTGATGAAACTTCCGCAGTGTGTTCATTGTAAGAGGCCGATCACATGGATGTGACTATTGTGAGTCAAAGTTATAGCGCCACCAACTGGAAGCAGGAAGTGTGTCAATTTCAAAATGCTTTGAAATCACCCTCTTATTTTTACCCGATTTGCTTCAAACTTTATGTGTATAATGTAAACGCACGGCAGATGTAGACCTGTGAAAGGATTTTTGATACTGTTGCCATGGCAACGCATCGAACTTTAATATTCTTTGTTGATGCTTTTGAGACTCTTAGCATGCTTGAAATTGCATGAAACTCGACAGACACATTACATTTATTACCTAGTAGACATGTGCAAAGTTTCAGAAACGGGCGTGGTGAGGGGCTCAGTAGCGCCACTTTTAGTCAAAAATGGGGTATTAGTTTTACCTACATTAACAAAAATCGGTATGTATATTGTTCTCCTCGAGCCGGACAACTTTCTAATTTACAGTCATTAGCTCCGACCAACAGGAAGTCAGATATTTTGGTTTGAAGTGTTTTTTTTGGAGAATTTTCTCTCTCTCTCTCTCTGTCTCTGTGTGTGTGTGGGGTGTGGGGGATTTGTCTGTTAGGAGAGACTGCTTTTATAATTGTTTTTCAAGCTTTTGGGGCCCTTAACGTGCTTGAAAACTCATGAAACTTTGCACACAGGTCAGATCCTGCGGCCATCAGGGCCTGGCTGAAGCTGGTACCCGGGCGTGGCAGGGGGGCTTAACAACGCCTCCTGGAATGGGGTCCGAAAACTTGGTCCATAGATCAAACTAGCTTGCATGAATTAATATGAAACTCAGCCCACATATAGATCTCATCGGGCCGAACAACTTTCGTGCTCTAAGTTTTGCGCCAGCCCAACAGGAAGTCGGCTATTATGGGTTGTTTGGAGAACGCTTGCTGTGGAATTTGAAACACTCCTCCTAGAGAATTAATTCAATCGCCACCAAACTCGGTGTGCATGAAGTCAAGACATTGAGGATGCTAAATTGCAGACGGATTTTTGATATCTCGAATGCTTTGACCGTGGCGAGGAAACGAATTTATGGCGAGAAAAGAGAAACACAAAGTGTTATAACTTCTGCACACATTAACTGATCTTGATGAAACTTCAGCAGTGTGTTCGTGGTAAGAGGCCGATCAGATGGATGTAATTATTGTCAAAGTTAAAGTCAAGGGGGGGGGGGGTTTACAGTTTTACCCACAGTTACAAAAATCAGGACGTATATTGGTCTCATCGAGCCGGACAACTTTCTAATTTACAGTCATTAGCTCCGACCAACAGGAAGTCAGATATTTTAGTTTGAATGTGGATTTATTTGCAAAATCAGCCTCTGCATTTTTACCCACTCCTCTTAAGTGGTTTATTTTATTCCCACCAAACTTTTTCAAAATGATGAAAATACATTAAAGATGCTAAATTGTGAACGGATAATAAATATCTCAAACTGTTTTGCTATGGCGAGGGATTAAAATAATGTCAAAAAAGGAAACAGTAAAAGCCTCATATCTTCTAAAAATGAAATTATACACCATTTATTTCTATATAAAATTATACAAATATAAAAACTAAACCCAGTTTTGGGTTTATTCAGTTTTTTTCATTTCAAGAATTATGTATGTTTAAAAACAGCCAGAATGCGCTATTTAGTAAAAAAAAAAAAGTCATACATAGGGCTATAACTGCCCTCTTGTGTTCAAAATCAGGTAGGCCTATTACAAAATGACGGAGTAGCCTATGTTTTTATGTTTCCACTGTTCGATCACGCCCGCGCCTCACACACACAAACACACACACACAAACAAACACACACTGTGCATTCCAGCATTGCAATCTTGACATCGCAGCCGGTTCATTATAGCCGTAATAAAATATAATAATAAAATAGTCAACCTATGCAGCAAATGATAGTAGATTTCAGATCAATATATTTGTTTTCCTTACAATTTTAATTAACACTAACTTTATTCTCATCTGAATTATAAATAATTTATTTCTGTATAAAATAATACTACCGATTGAATATATAGTATTTCCAAAAGAGGGCAGTATAGGATTATTTTTAAACAGGGTTGGATGAATCCTTGAGAACAGTGTTTTACTGTAAAGAAAAGCAGAGCCAAGTGAAGCAGAGCGAGCGTTTTCAATTAATTCATATGGAAGTAGGAATGAACTATTATTTTATGTCTAAACATACCCAGTCACAGAAAAATATTAAAGCTATCCTATGGATTTATATCACTTTAACACGGTAAAGGGCTCATACTGTAGGCCTACATTTTGGCTAATTATTTCCAATGCTATCACGGATCATAACCTCATCATCTAGAAACTGCCACTCAGAATACATACATATGACATGAAGATATAGGGAATTGTGAACATATTTCACTGGAACTTCATCTTCATTACATCTATATATATATAGCTGCTCGCAGCTATATTTAGAATTAAATCCACATCTAAGTCGTAAGCATTCACTGGCAGTGGCTGGATATATCCCATTTCAAATTTTTTTATTAATTTCTTAAATTTTTGGGAGATAAATGAATTTTTAAATATATAATATTTGGTTCTAAGTATGTGAATGGTAGGCTATCTTTTGAGAAATTATGTGAAACTGAGATTCTGTAAGCTACTATAGGATAAGAAATGTTGTTACAGCTATTTCTAATAATTTTGTTTGAAAGTTGACTTTCTTTGACATTCCAACCTTCAATTGAAAGTGGTGGGAGATGCAAGGTAATGGGGATAGAATAAGATATAATTTTTTTAATTAGACAAATAATAGAGTTTGGGATGGCTTCAGTAATAGATTTGTAGTGTTGGGTCCGAGCCCACCTTTGTCGAAGTCCTTACCAATCAAGTCCGAGTCCAAAGGGGGCCGAGTCAGACTTGAGTCCAAGTCCTTAAGATCCGAGTCCATTTTCGGGAGTACATTTTTGGAGTCTAAAATGTCTGAGTCCGTGTCAAGTTCGAGTACAAATTCACCCGAGTGCGTGACAAGTCCGAGTTCATTCAAAATTGGACTTGAGTCCGAGTCCGAGTACAAGTACCCCAACTCTATAGATTTGAATTTGGCTCAAATGCAAATTTAATTATATTTAACACAGAAATTCTCATATGATATAATACCACTATTACTATCAGTTAAATGGGACACTGACCAAATACCTTTCTCCATCCAGTCCTTGTCATACAGTGATTTGTGTCTAACTGTAGTATAACCTATCTATTATTCCATAGTGGTATATTGTGTGGTGTGAAGTGATGATTATATAAAATCTTCCAGAATAACATGACCTGTTGGTGAAACTGCGATAATTTAATTGGGAGACATTGAATGGTGAAATCACATTTTAGTAATTCTATTCCTCCTAATTTCTTGAACAATTCTCTGGATGTCACAGATTCAGTCATACCTTCAACACCAGAA
Source organism: Leuciscus idus (assembly GCA_021554675.1). Lineage (NCBI taxonomy): Eukaryota > Metazoa > Chordata > Actinopteri > Cypriniformes > Leuciscidae > Leuciscus > Leuciscus idus. Next base: position 11,690,270 of record CM038644.1, on the reverse strand, counting down.
ACTTCCAATTCCACCCAATCTCTGGAGTACTAACTGGTTCCATCCTCTTATACACTTATATGTGAACTCTCACTTTGCCACTTCTCATTGTCTGGTCTTACCACTATCGTGCTAATACTTACCTGAAGATTTCAGAACTAGAGACACGCATCCAAACTTTAATCGAGGATAGTAAGAATGCAAGGGCTTTAGATACTGCTTTGGATGCGACTAGCTTAGTGAACTCTGTACATTATTCGGTTCCGGCTGTAGAGCCCATGCAGCAGGGCACTTGGGTGACTATGAGACACTATAGTCACGGAACAAAACACCGCTCTTCCGTTCCGATTACAACATCAAACAGGTTCTCCCCACTCAGTGAAGCACCCACTGAGAATCCTGTTGAATGTGTCCTATATTGGCGATTCTATTACACGGAACGCAGAGACACCAGCCACCATAGTCACATGTTTGCCGGCTAATGCTAATCATAAATTCTCTAAGATTATTATTCAAGTCGGCACTAATGATGTTCGACTTCGCTAGTCAGAGATCACTAAAATGAACGTTAAAGAGGTGTGTGAACTCGCAAGTACAATGTCAGACACTGTAATTTGCTCTGGCCCCCTTCCTGTTCGCCGGAGTGATGAGATACTTAGCAGACTGTCCTCACTCAATGGCTGGCTGTCAAAGTAGTGTCTGCAAAATAATATAGGGTTCATATATTAGCACCGCCCTTCAGATGAGATGTTAAACCAGGTCCTGACTCTCTGTGGTCATTAAAAATCCCAGGATGTCCTTCGGAAAAAGAGTAGGGGTTTAATCCTGGCATCCTAGCCAAATTTGCCCATTGGTCCCTGTCCATCATGGCCTCCTAATCATCCCCATATACTGATTGGCTTCATCACTCTGTCTCCTTTCCACCAATAAGCTGGTGTGTGGTGAGCGTTCTGGCGCAATATGGCTGCCGTCGCATCATACAGGTGGATGCTGCACATTGGTGGTGGTTGAGGAGATTCTTTGTAAAGCAATTTGAGTACCCAGAAAAGCGCTATATAAATGTAACAAATTATTATAATTATTATTATATATAGAAAAAAACCTCCCAAACCCATTTAAGGGTAAACATGTAATTGATGTTCAACAAATAAAAAACAGATATAATACAGAAGAACAAATCATAAATCTTGGGTTGCTAAATATTCAATCCCTTAGTCAAGTCAAGTCAAGTCAAGTCAAGTCAAGTCACCTTTATTTATATAGCGCTTTTTACAATACAGATTGTATCAAAGCAGCTTCACAGTGATAACATGAAAAAAATACAACAAAGTTTGTTTCTAGAATAAAATTGTGTCATCGTCCACCCCAAGTAAGGCAGATCAATAATATTGTTGAATATTAAATGTCCACAACTAAGCAAGCCAAAAGCCAAGGCAACAGTGGCAAGGAACCAAAACTCCATCAGGTGACAGAATGGAGAAAAAAACCTTGGGAGAACCCAGGCTCAGTCGGAGGCCAGTTCTCCTCTGGCCAACGAGCGAACAGTGGTATGATTATGATCCAGGCAGCATTACAGGTCAGAAGTCAGATTGGTTGTGTCGATGAGGTCTTCATAGGGCTGATGAGGCTGGCACTTCAGGGACCATGGATGGGTCCAGGTGCAGGTCCACCATCTGATCTGGATACGGCCGGGGGCCAGCTGACTTCAGTAAACAGAGAGAGACTGGTTGACACTTCAGGACTGCGTTGTCATCATGTCCAGGCACAGGTCCTTCATCAGATCTGGATACGGCCTGGATCCGGCGGACTGCGGTAAACTTCGGATAAACAGAGAGACTAATATATATATATATATATATATATATATATATATATATATATTTTTTTTTTTTTTTATTTTTTTTTATTGAATATGTATCAGATAACAAGCAGATATAAAGGACAGAACAAATAGAACTTCTACAGGAATTAAATTATATCAAGTATATGTAAAGGTTCACATTATTTTTTTTTTTATTAAATAAAATAAAAATATATAAAAAAAATAAAAAGACATACACAGAGGAAACATTATGCATCAGTGGTATTGTCAAAAATATCATCATAATATTTCAAGAATCTGTCACTTTTCTTGTTTTTAATCAACCTTAGAGACTTCAGAAATGTATCAATTTCAATTAAGAAATGTGGAAAAGTAGGCTGCGATTTAGAGAATTTTTGCTTGTGAATAAAAAACTTCCCAAACAAAATTGACAATGTAATTAATTGAAGTACTAGCTTTATCTTCTTTATAGTAACAGATTATATCCTTTAATTGAAAGGATTTGGAAGAATCAAGGTGCTTGCCAATATTAAGATATAACCTATTCCAGAAGTTTTGAGTTTTTTCACATTGGAAAAATAAATGGATCAGTGTTTCATCCTTATTCCCACAAAATGAGCAAGAACTGTCAACATCCATATATTTTGCAACAGTATCATTCACTGGGTATATTTTATGTAAGATCTTAAAATGAACTTCTTATTTGAAATACAATATTTATGAGGTAACAACCAGGCTTCCTTCCAGTCTATAAGTTCAATAAAAGAGGCCCAATAAAATTTGCCTTTAGCAACATTATATTTTTCAGAGAGACTAATATTAGCGTAGACGCCATTCTTCTTATGATGTAACGAGTACATCAGGATTTATGGGAAGTGTTCCCGGTTCCGGCTGACCTAAACTATGCAGCCTAATGTTGAATGTGTATGCTAGGTCAAAGAGATGTGTTTTTAGTCTAGCTTTGAACTGACATAGTGTGTCTGCTTCAATGTTAGGAAGACTGTTCCAAAGTTTTGATGCTAAATAGGAAAAGGATCTACCGCCAGCAGTCGATTTTGATATTCTAGGTATTATCAACTGGCCGGAATTTTGAGATCGCAATAGACGTGAAGGACTATAATACGTTAAGAGCCTGCTCAAGTACTGCGGAGCTAAACCATTTAGTGCTTTGTAAGTGATCAGCAATATTTTAAAATGTATACAATGTTTAATAGGGAGCCAATGCAGTGTTGACAGAACAGTAAGAATGGTTCTGGTAAGAATTCGAGCTGCTGCGTTTTGGACCAGCTGTAATTTGTTTATTAAAGGACAAGTTCGGCATTTTACACTTAAAGCCCTGTTTTCAGATCGTTTCTGATGAACGAGATCGTCAGTGTTCACTGATATGCTCACAGAAAAATCGCTGCAAAAGATGCTTTCCAACAGGTTTTATCATAAAACCTGTTGGAAAGCATCTTTTGCAGCGATTTTTCTGTGAGCATATCAGTGAACACCCCTGACCACTCGGTGAGTTTCACGTCTTTGTAAACGAAAGTTTAATGCGTTTTAGGAAGGATTGTTCCAGTGCACCTATGCAACCATTGTGGAGGTGGGGGGGGTGCTACCACAGAAACCGAAAATTCTCGGGCCAGCAGCATGTGTCCAAATTCTTAACCGTCTTAATCTGAAAACAGGGCTTTAAGTGTAAAATACCGAACTTGTCCTTTAAGTATGCAGGGCAACCACCCATAATAGCATTACAATAATCTAGCATTGATGTCATGAACGCATTAACTAATTGTTCCGCATTTGTCAATGAGAGCATATGACGTATTTTAGATATATTTTTAAGATGGATAAAATGCGGTTCTCTTACGAGAGGTCTCTCGTACTGCGTAAGTATCTTGGCTAGGGGAAAATCCCTTTTCCGCGAGATATTGAAGCCAAAAAATTATCCTTAATTTTGTATTATTGTAAAACGCGTTGCGGCAGCATACAGACATAGGCAAGACGGCTCGTGTGCCTATTGGCTGTTCTGCGGCAACTGCAGCAGCCTATCGAGCGAGGCCTAGCGTGACGTCAGACCCAATGAGGGTGCTTCGCGCCCACTGCGTCACGTCCCGCCGAAACGGGCGTGGCTTAGGCCTATAAATACAGCTCGCAGGCAGCTGATATCTGATTTTTCATCTCTTCAGCGAAGCACACGCATCGCTGGATCCGGAGAGAAGCCGCGCCGTCTGAGGAAGCACTTGCAGCGGGACGAGTCGTCACTGAAGTCGCTGGCCGCGCCGCCTTCAATCGCCTTCCTGCTGCGCTATCCGGCGCCTATATCCTTTACACTCTCTGTTGTGTGTGTGTTCGCCGCCGCGACACACACTGTCTAAAAGAGCTTGCGTCTTTTTAAAGATGCCTTCCTGCGGCTCGTGCAGAGCCACACTCAGCAACGGGGACCGCCACGTTATCTGCGTTTCCTGCCTGGGTGAGGATCATGCAGCTCTCGCGCTCGCTGACGGCGGCTGCCATCACTGCGAGCTACTGCCTATGGCGACTCTGAGGACTCGCCTGGCATATTTCACTGAGACTGCACCTAGAATGCGCTCTTCTGTTTCGTTAGCATTCTCCGCTGTTGACGATGCTAAAAACAGAGGTTACCATTCGCTGCCGCCGGTCGAAGAAGCGATAGCAGCCCACCTTTGCCCGCCCTCCGCTGGACGGCGCGCTAAGCTGGCTCTACCTTCAAAAGCTTGCCGCATGACGTCAACCCTGCTCGGTCGCGCTTTCTCCGCCGCTGGGCAGGCTGCGTCAGCGCTGCATACTATGGCCACACTGCAAATTTTCCAGGCCGATCTCCTCCGAAAGCTGGACGAGAATGGACCAGATGCAATTTGCGTGCCAGACTTGAGAAGTGCTACGGACCTCGCTCTCCGCGCTACTAAGTCTGCTGCACAGGCCATAGGACGGAGCATGGCCTCTCTCACTGTGACTGAGAGACACCTATGGCTAACGCTCTCTGAGATGTCTGAGTCTGAGCGCGCCGCGTTCCTCGACGCTCCGCTTTCTCCCGCTGGCCTCTTCGGAACTTCCATCAAAGATTTTGCGGAAAGATTCGCCGAGGTACAGAAAGCGTCACAGGCTATGAAGCACTTCCTGCCGAAGCGCTCCAGTTCTGCAGCAGGCCGTACGAAACGGTCTGTTCAGAGCTCACAGCCTCAGCCTCCGACAGGCCCGAAGCGCGAGACCGCGCTCTCGCTCATCTGGCCGCCGCCCCGCCCCGCGTGGGCCGCGGCCCAGGATTGCGGTAAAGCCCGAGGCCCTGAAGTCGTCCTAGCACGCCTAGGGAAACGACGGTGTCCAAGTCCCGCTGCGGCCGGACTTCCACCAAAACTCATTGCTCGTTCAGTTCCAAGAAATGTGACTGTTCCAGTGTATTTTGCAGTCAACAAGCCGGTTCCACTGCCCGCTTGCCTGCACACAAATGCCGTTTTTACGGCTACCCAGATAAATCCCATAAAGAGTGTATTTTCTGGTGTCCCGGCCACGGCCGATGGTGTTATGAGTGTAGACAAAATGCCCACTGCCCAGTGCCCATTCCTACACACAAGCACAGCTCGTCACACAGGGCTCGCGCACATAAAATCGACCCAGTTCGATTGCGCATTAAACGTAGCAGATGTGCCCACTGCCCAGTGCCCACAATCACTACGTCCTGCATGTCTCGAGGTTTCTGTAAAAACGAAACCAACGTGCATTCGCTCTGCTCAGGCGGACAATGCTTTTGGTGTGGTAAATGTGCCCGCTATCCCGCGCCCACATCCACACACAGACATGACAAGTCCTACGGGACTCGCCCAGCCCTCCCCCTCTCGGTTAACCACCGCAGAGGAGCCGAGCGCGGGCAATCTGCCCGCTGTTATCAGTGCGCCCTCTGCCTCGAATGTCATAAGCGCGACGCTTGTGTTACAGCACACCGAAGCCCCTCTGTCGCTGAGCGACCAGAGCGCGCTTCGCATTCAACCCCTAGCCATTCATGCAGATGCATGGGCGAGGCTACCCGGGGTTTCGAAGTGGGTGCTAGACATTATAAAAAGAGGCTATTCGCTACAGTTTCGCCGGCGCCCTCGTCGCTATGTGACGCGCGTCGAGACCATGGTAAAAACAGAAGTAGCACACCTACTTCGAGCCGAAATTTCGAAACTATTGAGCAAAGGGGCCATAGAGCCGTTATCTCTAGCTCAGAGCGAAGGAGGGCTATACAGCAGATACTTCCTGGTACCGAAAAAAGACGGGGGTCTCAGACCCATACTAGATCTAAGGCAACTGAACAGAGTGCTGGCAAAGCGACAGTTCAGAATGCTCACGACCAGAAAAATCCTCGCGCAGATTCGCCGAGGAGATTGGTTTGTGTCAATAGATCTGAAAGACGCGTATTTTCAAATACAGATAGCGTCACGTCACAGGCGATATTTGAGATTCGCCTTCGAGGGCCAGGCATATCAGTACACAGTCCTACCGTTCGGCTTGTCCCTAGCACCCCGTACATTTACGATGTGCATGGACGCAGCGCTCGCACCCCTCAGGCTACAGGGCATGCGAGTATTGAACTACTTGGACGATTGGCTGATTCTAGCTCAATCTCACTCGATGCTCATAGAGCACAGGACCATTTTACTCGATCACCTCGAGAATCTGGGTCTCAGAGTCAATTGGGCGAAGAGTTCTCTGTCCCCCAGACAGATAATATCTTTTCTGGGCACAGAACTGAACTCGCTGTCTATGATAGCGCGACTGTCACCACAGCGTGTACTAGACATTCAGCGCGCAGCGAGCTCTTTCCGCTGCGGCGCATCTGTCCCGCTCAAGAAATTTCAGAGGATGCTGGGTCTCATGGCCTCAGCATCATCAGTTCTTCAGCTGGGCTTGCTTCGCATGCGCCCGCTACAGTTCTGGCTGAAAGCGCGAGTGCCGCGCCGAGCGTGGGCTTCCGGTCTGCTTCGTCTCAAGGTCAATCAGAAATGCATCGCAGCTCTGAAACCTTGCAAAGCAAACGACTGGTACCAATCAGGTGTAAGCCTGGGGACTTCCTCGAGTGTGAAGGTGGTGTCTACGGACGCATCCACCTCGGGATGGGGAGCGCTGCTCGAGGGCAGACTGTTCTTCGGCCAATGGTCAGAACGGGAGAAGCTCTGCACATAAACTGCCTCGAAATGCTGGCAGTAGACAGTTTTTGTCCCCAAATACGAGGACACCACGTCCTGGTCTGTTCGGACAACATGTCAGTGGTGTCCTACATAAATCGCCAGGGCGGCCTCAGGTCCCGAAACCTGCACAGGCTGACAGAACGCCTCCTGGTGTGGGCTCAGCGCAACCTGCTCTCGCTGAGAGCAGCGCATGTGCCAGGGCTCCTAAACGTAGGACCGGACAGACTGTCCAGGAACAATGTTCCGACAGGCGAGTGGTCTCTACACCCACAGACAGTCCAGCTGCTGTGTAAGAAATTCGGCAGAGCGGAAGTAGACCTGTTCGCGTCTCAAGAAAACGCTCACTGTCTGGAATTTTTCTCCAAGAGCAGGGACGTGCTGGCTCATGTATGGCCCCGCCGCCCGCTCTATGCCTTTCCTCCCGTCTCTCTCCTGCCTCAGGTGATAGAGCGGATCAGGGAAGAAGGATGCTCAGTGCTACTCGTAGCGCCGTTCTGGAAAAACCAACCCTGGTTCCCAGTTCTGATGCAGCTAGCGAGCACTGCCCCATGGCCAGTGCCAGTGAGGAGGGACCTCCTCTCTCAGGCCAAGGGCTCGATTTGGCATCCGCGCCCAGAGCTGTGGTCCCTTCATGTTTGGGCCATCAACGGGTACCCGCTGACCTCCCAAGCGGAGTGTTAAACACGATCACGCAGGCCAGAGCTCCATCTACGTGACGTCTCTATTCCTCAAAATGGTCAGTGTTCTCCAGCTGGTGCACAGCTCGTGGCGTGTCGCCCCCAGACTGTGGGGTGACGGAGGTTCTCTCCTTCCTACAAGAGCTGTTGGACAAGGGCAGGTCCCCTTCCACGCTCAAAGTTTATGTGGCGGCCATAGCAGCGTTCTCAAAAACAACGCTTGGTCAGTCAATAGGAAGGAACGATTTAGTCATCCGCTTCCTTAGAGGAGCTAAGAGACTGAATCCTCCCAGACCTCCCTCAGTCCCTGTATGGGACCTTTCTGTGGTACTGGAGGCCATGAAAGGTGACCCATTCGAGCCTTTACAGACGATTGATCTTAAACACCTGTCTTTCAAGACAGTGTTTCTTCTGGCTCTCGCTTCGGTGAAGCGCATAGGGGACTTACACGCGCTCTCAGTCAGCGCGACGTGCATGGAGTTTGGGCCTAATGACTCAAGAGTTATACTCAAACCTAAACACGGTTATGTTCCAAAATCCCTCAACACACCGTTTAGGGCGCAGGTCATTTCCCTGTCAGCCCTACCGGTCTCTGACGAGGAAGGAGACGCGAGCTTCCTTTGTCCAGTCAGGGCATTAAGAGCTTATGTGTCTCGCTCATCTGTCTTCAGACAGACGGAGCAGCTCTTCGTTTCGTTCAGCGGACGTTCCAAGGGACTAGCCGCGTCGAAACAGAGCCTATCCAGATGGATAGTTGACGCCATTGCGCTGGCGTACACTTCCAAGGGTATGCAGTGCCCGTTGGGTGTCAGAGCGCACTCCACGAGAAGCATGGCTTCGTCGTGGGCCTGGTCAAGTGGGATTGCCTTGCAAGATATATGTATGGCGGCAGGCTGGGCCTCCCCGTCTACATTTATAAGGTTTTATAACCTAGAGGTTCCCGCCTTACAGGCCAGGCTGTTGTCGGTCTAAATATACCAGTACTGTCTGTTCTGATGCTATCGGTTCAGAATACTGTGTCTGCTGAGTACTGCTCGATGAGCACTGCACGCTAATCGACCGCAAAATGCTTATGGGCAAATAAATAAGACCCACAATTTCCCATCAGCTCAGGCCGTTCTCCGCCCTGTCTGTATGATGTAATTTGCGTCTAAGGGACGCTGCTATATGTGGAAGAGCGCGGCTCCGCCCCTCCCTCTTCCCGGACTCCCTGTGAGTTCCCCTGGTGATTATGCACTATATGAACCCCGGGCTTTCGCCCTTGGGTCTTTGGTGTCAGATCCCAGCACGCACGGCGTTTTACATTGGGTCCCCTAGCGTAAGATACTTACGCAGTACGAGAGACCTCTCGTAAGAGAACGTACTCGGTTACTAACGTAACCTCGGTTCTCTCTAGAAGAGGGAACGAGTACTGCGTATCTTGCCGTGCATGCACACGCTCTGGTTAGCTTCGGCGATGAAAAACCAGATATCAGCTGCCTGCGAGCTGTATTTATAGGCCTAAGCCACGCCCGTTTCGGCGGGACGTGACGCAGTGGGCGCGAAGCACCCTCATTGGGTCTGACGTCACGCTAGGCCTCGCTCGATAGGCTGCTGCAGTTGCCGCAGAACAGCCAATAGGCACACGAGCCGTCTTGCCTATGTCTGTATGCTGCCGCAACGCGTTTTACAACGCGTGGTGGTGGCGCAATGGATAAGACACATGCCTTTGGTGTGAGAGACCCGGGTTCGAATCCACTGTGAGACACCAATGTGTCCCTGAGCAAGACACTTAACCCCTAGTTGCTCCAGAGGCGTGCGACCTCTGACATATATAGCAATTGTAAGTCGCTTTGGATAAAAGCGTCAGCTAAATGAATAAATGTAAATGTAAATGTACAATAATACAAAATTAAGGATAATTTTTTGGCTTCAATATCTCGCGGAAAAGGGATTTTCCCCTAGCGTAAGATACTTACGCAGTACTCGTTCCCTCTTCTAGAGAGAACCGAGGTTACGTTAGTAACCGAGTACGTTTTACAGATACTAGACACGTGACTTTCAATTGAAAGATTGGTATCAAAGAGCACACCCAGGTTCCTAACCGACGACGAAGACTTGACAGAGCAGCCATCAAGTGTTAGACAGTATTCTAGGTTATTACGTGAGGTTGTTTTTTGTCCAATAATTAGAATCTCTGTTTTTTCAGAATTAAGTAGTAGGAAATTACTAGTCATCTAATTATTTATATCAGCTATGCATTCCGTTAATTTTGTGAATTGGTAAGTTTCGTCAGGGCATGAAGAAATATAGAGCTGAATATCATCAGCATAACAGTGAAAACTAATACCATGCTTCCTAATGATATGTCCCAAGGGTAGCATGTACAGAGTGAAAAGCAACGGTCCTAGTACTGAGCCTTGTGGTACGCCATACTAAACTTGCAATCGATGAGACATCTCTTCATTTACTGCTACAAACTGATAACGGCCAGATAAGTATGATTTAAACCATGCTAATGCAATTCCACTAATGCCAACATAATTTTCGAGTCTATTTAAAAGAATGTTGTGGTCAATAGTATCAAATGCCGCACTAAGATCGAGTAACACTAATAGCGAGATACAACCACGATCGAATGATAAGAGCAAATCATATGTGATTCTGATGAGAGCTGTCTCAGTACTATGGTACGGTCTAAATCCTGACTGAAAATCCTCGCAGATATCATTTCTTTGTAAAAAGGAACATAGTTGTGAGGATACTGCCTTTTCTAGTATTTGTGATAAAAAAAGGTACATTTGAGATCGGCCTGTAATTGACTAATTCTCGAGGATCAAGTTAAGTTTTTTTATAAGAGGTTTAATAATAGCCAGCTTAAAAGTGTTCGGTACATATCCTAGTGACAAAGATTAATTAATGATATTAAGAAGAGGATATATGACCTCTGGAAGCATCTCTTTCAGTAGCTTAGTCAGTAGGGGAGAGTGGGGTGAGTTGTGCCAGTTTTTACTCAAAGTGACTATAAAGTGAGGCCATGGCAGTAATGCCTTCAACTTAAGGATGTACATATATTTCAGGTTGTGGTGCATCCCTGAGAACAATAACTTTGGATCTGAAATAAATTGTTTCAGAAATATAGCTCTTGGGAAAAAAGTGGTCTCATGGCACAACTTGCCCCTGGTGCGGGGGAAGTTGTGCCTTTGGGGGAATACATTGGGGGTAAATTGTGCCAGTGATTTCTGAAGTAAAACAGAACATTTTAATGTTATGAACCGTAATGCTATATGAAAGCAAGATAAATTCAATACAAAATTACTCATTTAAGGTTTATTTAGATATTGTCACCCTGGAATACCATAGCATGCGTTTTTCCTACTATGGTCAATTGCATAGGGATTTTGTATTGAACATAACTCTGGATCACAGTGTCAGAGAGACAAGGGGGTGGGCTCATTTTACTCAGACGACCAATCAGTCTCTCAGGATCATTGTGAAGCTATCAAGCTACGCCCTAGCAACCATTTAGAGCACCATAGCAACACAATATATGATATTTGTGAATCATTTCAGGCAAAAAGGCTTTGGCAATAGATGCCTGTTGGCATAGCGCTGTCTGTCAATTATGTAACATATAAGAATAAAGTGACTAGGCTAATTTCTAAACATCCTATTGTGACATAGGCCACTTAAAAACGGAATAAAACTTCTCTTTAATAACATAGTGCAAACTCAAAACTGAAATCAGTGTTAGCTAAATTAAACAAATAGCAGGCAGGTCTAAGTCAAACAATGATGAGGCATGCCCATCTCCTCACTTCTCAAGATTATCCCCTGTGAGTATGTAGGTCTAGGTGGTCTGGATCTGGCACAACTTTACCCAGGCCCTTTGGCACAAATCACCCCAGACCCACAAGTTTGAAAAACTAGCATGATCCAGCAGTTAAGAGCTAACATCATGCTAACTGTATAGACTCATTGTGTAGCCTACTAAAGCACTAAAACATGTGTGAAATGTTTTCAAACTTGTCTATAATTGTTCAGACACTACAATCAAAAAACCTTAATCATAGAAATTTTACTTTGAAAGGGAAAAAACTGTTTTTTGCACTAAAATGTGCTTAACTCTCCTGCCATGTGTCTCTCTTCTTTGGAGGAGGAATAAAAGTGATTGCTTTTCAAAATTATGTGGTCACATGACCAATTTCTTCTATGGTTTTCCAGAAACAAGGGTGGAACTACTTCCCCCCCTGGCACAAATCACCCCACTCTCCCCTATAGGGTCTAACATATACAGTATGTTGATTTAGATGATTTAATGAGTTTAGACAATTCTTCCTCTCGTATTGCAATGAATGAATGGATTTCTTTCCTCAGGGACACTACAATGCACTGTCTCATGCGACACTGTAGTAAATGGCTGAAAAGTTATAATTCTCTCTCTAATATTATCAATCTTGCAAGAAGTTCATAAAGTCATTACTCTTTGGAAACTACAGAAGTAGAAGCTTTATTTCTTGTTAATTTAGCCACTGTATCAAATAAATACCCAGGGTTGTGTTTGTTTTCTTCTAAGAGAGTAAAAAAATAAGCAGATCTAGCAGTTTTAAGGCCTTTCTGTACGCAATCCTGCTCTCTCTCCACGAAATGCAAAAAACGTCTAGTTTTGTTTTCTTCCAGCTACGCTCCATTTTTCTGGCTGCTCTCTTAAGGGCCTGAATGTGCTCGTTGTACCACGGCATTGGACTATTTTCTTTAATGTTCCTAAGCGCAAAGGAGCAACTGTGTCTAAAGTGCTGGACTCAAAAGTTTCTGTCGCAATATCAAGTTCTTCTAATCTATCTTGGATGCTGAGGAGATAAAACTGATCAGGAATATTATTGATAAAGCAATCTTTAGTGGGAGAATTTGTAACATGATGAATTCTATCATATTTGTAACATGGAGTCTGTCTTGCAACCTTGGCTAAATGGAGTATACATGAGACTAGATAATGATCTGAGATGTCATCACTGCTGCAGAATTTCAACGGCATCAACAATGATTCCATGTGGTAATATTAGATCTAAAGTATGATTACTACAATGAGTGGGTCCTGACACGTGTTGTCTAACTCCAATAGAGTTCAGAATGTTTCTAAATGCCAATCCCAATGCGTCTTTTTTATCTACATGAAAATCCGCAAATTCTGTGATAAAGTCTGTATGGTGCCCTGGTGGCCTGTATACAGTAGCCAGCACAAATGTCAAGCGGGATTTATCATTTACACTAGATAGTGTTACATTAAGCACCAACACTTCAAAAGAATTATATTTGAAACTAGACTTCTCAGTAATTCTGAAGATATTACTGTAGATTACAGCAACACCTTCCCCTTTTCATTTCAGATGTGGCTCGTTTTTATAACAGTAATATTGGGGGGTGGACTCATTTAAAGTAATGTAATCATCTGGTTTAAGCCAGGTTTCTGTCAAACTCAGCACATCTAGGTTATAATCTGTAATCATATCATTAACAATAAGTGCTTTTGAAGTAAGGGATCGAATATTCAGCAACCCAAGCTTTATCATTTGTTCATCTGTATTATCTATTTTTTATTTGTTGAACATCAATTCAATTTTTACCCTTAAATGGGTTTGGGAGTTTTTTGTATTTCCTACTTCGGGGAACAGACACACTGCTGCACGGGCTCTACAGCCAGAACCGAAGTTCACTAAGCTAGTCGTATACAGTATATCTATACAGTATTGATACCCTTGCATTCTTACTATCCTTTATTAAAGTTTGGATGCTTGTCTCTAGTTCTGAAATCTTTTCCATCAGCCTGACTATCTCCCTGCATTTATCACATGTGAAGCCCTCGGTGCTGACAGAGAAGGCTATGCTATACATGTGACACGAAGTGCAAGTGACAATAACAGGAGATGACATGACTCACCATGTTTGTTGACTGATCCAACTCACCACAGTTGTTTGATGGACTTGTAAAAGGAGCGAGCGCGTGAGAGAAAAAAGAAAAAAGACAGCAAGCAAGGATGGCAGGTTAACAAGCTAGCGAAATGCTAGCAATGTCAGATTAATGTGATAGGCAATATTAGACAATATCTAATTATGGTGATGAGTACCGGTAAGTTATATTTAGCGATATAAACAACAAGGAATAGATTGTAGATAGAGATTCAAAACAGAAAGCTATACGGAGCTTACAGATGCAAACCACTCAGCAGCAAGGCAGACAGGAGCAATCGATAACTTTTTCCAGAGCAAATGTTTTGATAGAGTCAAACATTTATTTCAACGCATAATCGTAAAAGTTTAAATATGATTTTAAAATGAAAAGATTGTTTAAATAAAATCTTTAAAGTTTTAATAAAATTGTATCTACTGTTTATCTTCCTAGAAGATTTCTGTAAAGTTGTCTTGCCCAATGCCATGCCCAATGATTTTGCTTAAAGTTAACCTAAAGTATAATTTTTATTAAACAGCGTCTTTTCAAAAACTAGATTGTCGGAAATTTTAAACCAAAAACTGTGCTTATTCGTCTTAGATCTCTTTTATACGAAAAGATTAAATCAGCATTTTTGTCCATGCACATGAAACATGATGACAATGTTTATCACATTAAAGGAATCTTTTTTTCTTTTTTTTTAACTATAGGCTATACATTTTTTTTTTTTTAAGATTCCAAATGTGAAGGTTTCTGTGTGTTTGACGCAACACAGATGCAACTCTCACATAACCTCAAACGAGGACTCAACAATGCTCTTATTAATTTAAGTTGTAACTTTAAGAAAATCACCATACACACATTGGTTTTCCATGTTTTATGGAGGCATACATCACATAATCACAATGATTTTTGTACTGTAACTGTATATTCTACACCTAAACATGACCCTTTCAGAAAACTTTATGCCTTTTTTTATTTTTTTATTATTAATATAATTTATAAGCTGTTTTACTCATGGGACAAATTTTGCTCAGTGCAAAAAATTTGGGGTATTACTAACCTTTTGTCCACATTTTGTCCACACAACATTAGGCTGCTGAGTTCTTAACAGAACCAGGAAGTATGACCATATTAGCCCGGTTCTGTCAACAGTGAATTGGCTCTCTATTATTAAACATCGTATACATTTTAAAATATTGCTGATCACTTACAAAGCACTAAATAGTTTAGCTCCCCAGTACTTGAGTGAGCTCTTAACGCATTATAGTCCTTCACATCTATTGCGATCTCAAAATTCCGGCCAGTTGATTAATACCTAGAATATCAAAATCCACTGCTGGCGGTAGATCCTTTTCCTATTTAGCACCAAAACTTTGGAACAATCTTCCTAACATTGTCCGGGAAGCAGACACACTCTGTCAGTTCAAATCTAGACTAAAAACACATCTCTTTGGCCTAGCATACACATAACACATTATAGACTTCTATAATTCAATGTTAGGCTGCATAGATTAGGTCAGCCGGAACTGGGAACACTCCCCATAAATCCTGATGTACTTGTTACATTATAAGAAGGATGGTGTCTATGCTAATATTAGTCTCTCTGTTTATCCAAGGTTTACCGCAGTCCGCCGGATCCAGGCTGTATCCAGATCTGATGAAGGACCTGCGCCTGGACACAATGACAACGCAGTCCTGAAGTGTCAACCAGTCCACCCCCTGTGAAGGCCTCCTTCCCTTCCCTTTACCTCAGTACAGATAGAATGTTGTCGGGATAATTCCGGTTTGCGTGGCTACACAGACATGACCAAAAATGTCTGTATTATAATTTTTTTATTTTAATTTTAATTGTAATTTTAAAGACAAGTAGTTTATTGAGGGTTGATTTGTAAAGAAGGACTACACGCCTGCGCAAATATATATTCAAACGCACATACCTTTGGACTGAACATGTAATGCGCATGTCTGCGTTTTCGCGGATTTGCGTTTTTGAGGTTTGCACAGAGATAACGGATAATCGTTTGCACCTTCGACCTATTTCAGGGAGTGCGTTCTCGAGACACCAGCCACTGTTTTGTGCGGATGGGTGGCCGGAGCGTTAAGGATTTTCCTGTTAAAACGGTGTTGTGTTAACGGTCCCTAAGTTAATAACTAATGATCTTCGCAACGGAAGTGAATCAATCAATCAAAACTAACTTTAGCTGGACAATACCTTTATCCTAGAGCTGTTGTAAAGCCTAAACAATCTGTTTAACAATCCATATTGTTAAAAGCGTTACATAAATGAAGGTGACTTGACTTGACTTGACTAGGGAATATCTGAACCACACACACACACACACACACACAATTGGTTCTATAAAAGCAACTAATCTCTATTTTAAATTAAATGATTATAACTAAAATATATAACAATGAATAATAAATATGTTATTAAATTGTATTTGAACAATTTAAACGGTTCTACCATGACAACTCTCCGGATATTTTTTGCATGGTGATGGATATGACAATGTTAAATGAATAGTTCACCCAAAAATGAAAATTAGCCCATGATTTACTTACCCTCAAGTCAATCCTAGGTGTATATGAAATTATTCTTTCAAACGAATACAATCGGAGTTATATTTAAAAAATGTCCTGGCTCTTCCAAGTTTTATAATGGCAGTGAATGGCCGTTTCTAAAAGTGCATCTATCCATCATAAAAGTGCTCCACGCGGCTCCGGGGGCTTCTGAAGCGAAGCAATGAGCTTGTGTAAGAAAAATGTTCATATTTAACACGTTACAAAGTACAATTTTAGCTTCCAGCCAAACGGCCATACACAGTCTACTTACGCCTAAAGCACAACTTATGCAACGCGACGTCGGAAGTAGCGTAATGCATCACAGCGTAGCGTAAATATCAGCAGTGTGTCGCATTACTCGCGGAAATTGTGCTTTAGATTTAAGTGGAATCCGTATGTTCGTTTGGCCGGAAGTTAGTTATCTTACTTAATAAAGTTTTAAATACGGATATTTTTCTAACACAAACGCATTGCTTAATAAAATGCCTTTATTAACCCCCTGGAGCTGTGTGGAGCTCTTTTACGATGGATAGATGCACTTTTATGGACTTCAAAACAGAAACGGCCATTCACTGCCATTATAAAGCTTGGAAGAGCCAGGACATTTTTTAACATAACTCCGATTGTATTCATCTGAAAGAAGAATGTCATATACACCTAGGATGACTTGAGGGTGAGTAAATCATGGACTAATTTTCATTTTTGGGTGAACTATCTCTTTAATGTATTTGGTCTTGGCTGAAAAGATCTTCTACGCTGCGGCTGCTGAATTGCTGCTGCTGCTGAATTGCCGCTGCTGTTGATTATTGCTGCTGCTGCAGAGCAAGTACAGGAACATCTCCATCCGGCACGACGGCACCTCCCTCCTCCTCTTTTCCTAGCGGTGCGGCTAATTTAGTTTGATACTCGCTCCGATTGACCTGAGAAACATTTTACGAGCGAATATTTCAGAAGTTATTATATGTGTCCCGAATTTATGTCGACTGAACCAGCGATCAGTTAGTCAGTTAGTCAGTTAGTTAGTTGCCGTGCCTTGCCTCAATCTTCGATCCTGTAAGTCCCCGGCCGTAGTGGCCAAGCCGGGCTCTCACGGAAAGGCCACAAAGGCCGATCCGCCCGAACTACAGGCTCCGCCCTGGCCGCCCAAACAGCCGGCTCCGCCCTGGCCACCCGAAAGACAGTCTCCGCCCCTGGCCGGCCGAACAAACAGCTCTGCCCTGGCCGCCTACACTGCCTGCTTCCGCTCTGGTCTCCCAAGCTGCCGGAACCGCACTGGAGTCTACATACTGCACTGGAGCTCACCCTCCGGATGAAGACTCCAGGAATCCCGCCCCCCCCCCCTCCCTGGTTGCACCATCTACAGCGTGAGGACGCGCCTACCGGGAGGGGGGAGTACTGTCACGGTCACCAGCTAGTCACCACCTCTTCACTTCATTTCCCATTATCCTCCCTGGCCCTCACCTGCATGCATTCATGCAAGTGCTTCATTCAAGTCCTTTCTCCTCCATGCCCGTTCCCTCGCTAAAAACGTAAAGCGCCACATTAAGAGCTGCAGACGACGCGGTTATTTTAACAACAGTAGCAGAAACACGGTGAGCAGCAAAAATTAAGCGTAGCATCAGTTCTGGCAGGTCACATATATAAGCTCCTTCAGTATTATCAGCAGCTATCAGGAGCTAATTAAATGGCAAATTCGGCAGGCAAACCACATCATCTCACAAGGAATCGTGCAATCGGGAATTTAGCGAGAGGAATTCGTTCCCCACAAGGATTTCACCTCAGATTCATTCAAGTTCGTGAACTTGAACATGAGATTCGCCACATTGATCATAAGCTGCCTGATTTGGAAGTGACCTCAGTCTGCATTGCTGCTCACATCGCTGCATTGTTGATACAGGACTCGATGTGATTCACTCTCCATTCATCTTTGAAAGTCTTCACGAAGCTAAGCTAAGTTACTTTTTAATGCTCATTGTTAAAAGCTATCAGGGTATTGGCAACAACGTGAAGAAGCTCAGGCTTGACAGGCTTGATGTGAAGAAGCTCAGGCTTGACAGGCATGCTTGGGCTTATCTAGTTGTTTTCATTCAAATGCTCTTGCTAGGCTTATGCGATCATATTGGCTATGTGCGTTACTTATCTGTTGTCATTGGCAACTGCTCGCGTTGCACATGCTGTGCTTTTAGCACTATCCAGCCCAGATTCAAGCAGCGTGCGGTTATGGTTAGAAAATAACAATTCATGGTGCAAACAGAATCATTTCTGCTATGGCACAGCTCTAAAAAGACATAGCAAACAGTCACTATTCAGTTGAGTCGGTTCAGCGTTGATTCTGTCGGGTATCGGACACGCTTGGTATATCTAGTTCTTGGAAACATGGCGTTCTTAAAGCTATAGTGTACTTATTGGAAACATGCTTTCTCTAAAGGCTATCTGTTGTTATTGAAACATGCTTGTTTGTAAGGCTATTTGGTAGCTATTGGAAACATGCTTGTGCTTAAGGCTATCTGGTTGCTATTGGAAACATGCTCCAATTATTTTTTTAAAGGTTAAAATAGAGGCGCAACCAAAAAAGTTTGAGAACCACTGCTCTAAAAGCTGCTATTGGAAACATGGTTGTTTTAAGGTTATTTAGCCCAGTCGTTATTTGAAACATGGCTGTGTTTTAGGCTTATATCTGGTGTCATTGTCATATGCTGTGCTAAGTTTATCCAGGTATTAGCAAAATGTTTGTCGTTGTTTCAGCAAAATTGCTGTCAGTACTGTACTGGTTGCTAATGCAAATGTTATCGAATTTATGCTCATTACTTAGGCTTCTAGTATTATTGAGCATACTGTACTAAGCGACATGCTGTGGTAATCAAAGCGTTGTTTTAGCCTTATCTGGTTGCATAGAATAAAGAATGAGCATTTCTTTTTCAATACGATTATTGCAACATGCTGTGTTAAAGTTAGCACACGCTTGAGGCTAAAGCTAGATTATCTAGATTATTGGTAACATATTGTGCAAAATACACATTAGGTATGTTCACCGCAGAGATCTGTCATTCAACACAAACAACATTGTAGCTTGATGATCCCGTGAATGAGTGTGGAATGGAATGGAACCAATGGAATTCAGTACGACGGGAGCAGAAATCATTTTCATGAATGAGGAAACACACTGTACTACTTTGTTTAGCTGCGCACTGCATATGACTCAGAGCTACAGGGTGTATGCAGACATCCCAACCCGCAAAAAGTCATTTCAGGGAGCTATCCCGAAGCTTAGGGGGGTGTACTGTTCATAGACTAGGCTACCACCATTGAACATGCTATAGATCAGCTTATTCAGCCTATTTATTTTGTCCTTTTTTGTCTGTTTTTTGTATAACCTATAGAAATAATATATTTAAATTGCAGTTTTATGAAAATTTTGATAAAAATAAAATTGCCTTGCTTTTCTCCACTCATGCCTTTTTGTAAATAAACACATTAGTGGACATTCTAGCTTTAACATCAAAGCATTAACATTTTGTGTGGGGAAATCAGTTACAGTGGAGGTAAGCAATCAATGCAGGTTTAAGATACAGACAGGATGTGGACATTCTTGCAGGACCTGTTGGTAGTCTGGCTATTGATGCACTTCAAACTGTAATTAATATTTTGCAACAGTAGATTGCTTTCGATTTGGTTCTATTGTCTCTAAATAAATTCTATAAATCTCGGATTGGTACGCACTCGCACGCATCACACTGGGGCCTGGGATAATAGGCTTTAAAAATATTTATTTTGTTTAAAAAATATTCTATATTCTAAAACCTTGTTGAATTATATTAGAGTAGTAGCCTAGGCCTATTTTTTTTTTACGTTTCTTCATTCGGATCCATTTGCGATCCATTCCATTCTAAATAAACAAACAACGCAGTTTACATGCTTCATCCTTGTTACATATTCATTAAGATAATAATTAATAAATGCACGCACAATTATCCGTGAACTTGATAAATGTTGCAGATACGTTTTACTATGCACAAATGCCTTTCAACTTATGTGTGCAAAATTCAGAATAAAATGAATGTACAGCAATTTGTACAAATAGAGAGTCTGTAGGCCTACTATACGTGTTGTAAGTGCATTTATTTTCATATTTGTTAAAATCCATTTTATTTTTTTCCATCTATGTTGATTATGAAAAGTGAACAGCATTAAGATAGGAAGATAGGAAGATAGGATGCGCAATATATCGAGAGACATGGAGTAGGTCATACATGTGTTACAAACTGCTCTGAGACACGAAGGTTGAGATCCAAATGCAGCTTTAATTAAGGGGCAATCCAGACACGTAATCCAATATACAGTCAATAGGTCAAAACACAGGTAGGCCGTACAAACAAACAAACAAACAAACAAAACAGGCAGGGGTCAGAGGCAAAAGAGTAATCCACAGAACAGGCAAAGAATCAAAAAAAAAAAAAACAAGAGACATGAAACCAGGGAAAACGCTCGGAAATGCAGTGCAACAACATACAAAACTTCACAGTGAGTGAATGAGAACATGGTATAAATAGGCTGAGACTAACAGGGTAATGAGACACAGGTGAATGCAATCAGTGATGATGAGTCCGGGCAGTGAGTTATGGGAAATGTAGTTTGTGAGGGAGTGATAATAGTCTGGTGTGGAGTGCCCTCTGATGGCTCTCAAGGGCACTCCAGCTGGTGACCGTTACAACATGATTTTGACCACTTCATTAAGTTTTGTTTTGTAGAAAACCTTTCTTTAAAGTGAATTTCGTTTTGTATAAATTGTATCTTAATTTTAATCTATTTTTCATCAACCAATTACCTGGATTAAATAAATAAGAAGCAAATATAGCAGAGAATATCATGACATGGAGGCGCGCCACAGTCACTTGCATTGCACGTGAACTGGAGGGCATCTCATCATAAATTAACCGAAAATCAGTGTATGCCTCACAGATATGAGAAATATATTTTAAGAAAGCTTGAAATGTCTTTAAATCGAAACTATTCGAATTGCCGTTATAATTCGAATCATGCGTTAAATATGCGTTGTTGACGTGTTAAAATTCATGTGTTTTTGGCCCTCTTGGCTTTCCATACACAAGGTCTCTCGCTACCTCTCCATCTCTGCTGTGTTTGGAGCACAGTCTCTGTCTCGCATGCGCGCGCTTGCTCGCTCGCTCTAGATTCCGGGAGATTTTAACTAATTTGCGGGCATCAGGGAGCCTATATCAATATGCGGGAGACTCCCGGAACTTCCGGGAGACTTGGGATGTCTGTGTATGCTTCCCTGACCGGACTACACTAGTTTTAATACTAGTCCTATGGTTATATAACATGCTTGTTGTATCAGATTTTGTTGTCACTAGTCAGAGCCATTGCTGTAGGGCACATGTGTCAAACTCAAGGCCCGCGGGCCTATTCTGGCCCGCAACTTTATTTTATAAGGCCCGCGAGAGCATGTGATTGTCTTAAAATTAGGGATGTACCGAAATTTAGGCTGGCGAAAATTTTCGTCCGAAAATTGCATTTTAGGTTTTTGGGGCGCTACCCCTCCGTGTTGGGCGATCTGGTTTCACTCTGGCTCAGCATGTTTTGTGACTTTGCGAGCGGCTCCGCTTCCGAAGATGCACAACTTCGAAGCGTGTTTCCGCTGTGTGTGTGTGTGCAGAGCCGTCGCATAGACTGTGCGAACTGTGCAACCGCACAGGGCCTCGCGCCAATAGGGGGCCTCGCAATCCTGCTTTTTTTTTTTTTTTTTTTTTTTTTTTCACCACTTTTTAAAACATATCGCGGCACGAATGTAACAATTCTACAAATAAATAAAACATATCCAGTTAACTGGCAGAGCATTCATTTCGTTCGTTTTTTTAAATAAGAGAAGATCTAGCGCTGAAATGTGTTTTTTAAATCAAGTGATCAAAGTGCTCGTTGCCGCTGCGATCAGTGGCGCGGATACAGTCTTTCCTCGTGTGGCTTAAGCTGTCTTCATTTGGACGCGCGCTTCAATCCGTTGTGGATACTCTAAAATAATGCACACAAATGTGTCCCTGCTTGATATACAACCACTGATTAACATAATCGGTTTTGATGTGAAGAAAAAAAACTAACGTTATAACGAGAAAAATAAAACCATTCGAGAGCGGATTCGAACCCAGAATCTCTGACATGCTTGGCGAACGTTCTACCACTGGACCATTAGAATACACGTTAGTAAAAAAGGCGGATTGTCGATGAAAACTCTCGAGCTGACTTGATGTAAAACCACTCGTGGTTGCAAAGTTGATTTTTTTTTTTCCCCTCTGAAATAAATACCAAAAAGTCATAGCTGAGACTATGTGCATGATTATGCTGTATTATTCTACTTGATAAACACGTATTGCAGCAAGATTATGCGTGCAAAAGAATTAGAACAGCTACGTCCGTGTGACTGTAATTCATACGCAATTGAGCATACACATCAAAGAGCAGGGCCTCGCATTTCAAGTTCGCACAGGGCCTCGCACCCCACCTGCGACGGCACTGTCTGTGTGTGTGTGTGTGTGTGTGTGTGTGTGTGTGTGTGTGTGTGTGTGTATGGCGCTCGAAATGTTCCATTCGGCGACGAGACTGACAAGCACGACAGATAACACACATTTGTTTTATATGGAGACGTACACGCAAATATCACGTCACGTAGACACGTCAATAACGTGTAGCTGTTGATCTTTACAGACGTGACGGCGGCGTCACGTTAGAATTTAACGTGTGGATAACGTCTGTATGGCGTTCCGATCGGCTCTTTATTATGACTTTGCTACATGCACTCGTCTCAATGAACGTCTCACTCGACGTCTTTTTTTTTTTTTTTTTTTTGCTATTTATTCCATTCATTTTAAGACGCAGACGTGACGCAGACGTCACGCAGACGTCACGCTGACGTCACGTAAATCACGCGTGGCAGTGAAGTGTCGAGTCAGACGTCACGCGTCATTCACGTGTGGCAGTGAAGTTATTTTTATTTTTTTTTCTCTAACACGTATTTAACACGTATTTAACACTCCACTCAACACAGCTCAGTGCAGTGTGCCAGCGGTTGCGATCGGTTCTTTAATATGACTGTGCAACATGCACTCGTCTCAATGAACGTGACACTTGCGTCTGTCTTATAACATGACGTCTGCGTCTGTGATTTATATATTGGATATTGTGTGTGTGTGTGTGTGTGTGTGTGTGTGTGTGTGTGTGTGTGTGTGTGTGTGTGTGTGTGTGTGTGTGTGTGTGTGTGTGTGTGTGTGTGTGTGTGTGTGTGTGTGTGTGTGTGTGTGTGTTGTTTAACCCACATTTTGAGGGCCAAATGCCCCCTACAAAGATAGAAATATGAAGAAACAAACTTGATATAGGCTATTGCATTTTTATAGCTTATTGTTAGGGTTGTTATTGTGTTTTTAATTTTTTATAGTTTTAAAAGGCCTAGGCTACAGCACTTTGGTAAACTAGAAAACAGACAACTCGATCGTGCAAACACTGTTTCTGTAGATCCTTTAAATAGAAGAATAGAATTGAAAAATAGGCTATATTTTTTATATATAAGTCACCTGTGGTGAAAAAAAAAACGACTGTAAACTTTTTTTTTTAAATAGTTTGTAAACTATTATTTGACTTTTTGTTTATGACGTTTTGCCCCTTTATTAAACATTTAAAATATTCACAAATTAATATGGATTTTCTTTTTAGATTTTACTGGTTTTCTAAGGCCAAATTATTTTCCCGCAGGGCTGAATGAGAAGAGCCATCTCTGGAAACATACAGAGAGCTGATTTAGGCTATAGGTGGTTTATAGGCTAATGATAATAAATGTGTCTGAAAAAATAACGAGGCATTTTAATTGTTTTTATTAATAAACTAGTATTTTCTAATCCGTGTCGGCTGCAAACATATCTCCATCTCCGCTGTAAAGCGGGTGCGCCTTTAGATAGAAATGCACCGTTCATGCGGATTATCAGACAGTATTTGCTTTCGATTCAAATTTGTTCGTTTAAAATTGGACATTTCAAGCTTTATTTTGTTTCAGTTCATTTTTGAGATGCGCTCCAGTTCACGGAGATCATGAAAGCGCGCCTGATTGTTTTCTTTTATTTCACGAAATCAAAACGTTTTCTTGTTATTTTGAGTTTACTCAAATAAAAGTAGTTGCAAATTATGTATTATTATTTTCTATATGACCATAAATTATGAGCATTTTAAGTTGTTTCCACTGTTGATAGGAAAATACAAGTGTTCGCGCCCGCGCCTCCGTGCCACGCAGTGCGCGCTCCACTCCGCACAAACCATTGGATATGCGTCAAAATCTTGTGTTGATTTGTGATTATCAAATAAAACCCTGTATTATTATTGTCTAACCTGTATTATGACTGACATATGACGAATTGCTTTGTTCCTTTTTTCGATAAAAGCGTCTTGTAAATATTGTTTGTTCTTTATTTTTTCTTTATTTGTTGTCATTGTTATAAATAACAACGAAATAACATCAGAGAATCTTACAATATAAGTGCAATAAAAACTCCATAAAGTGCAATCCGTTATATCACCAGTCGACAGGGAAATAACAATTGTATAAACAATATACTATGGATTGTGAGATGTAGAAAATAGTACAGCAATGCATTCCCAACTATTAAAGTTGTGTAGAGAGAGAATTTTGGTGTATTTGGTGGGGTGGGTATAAATTGGAGGAATATTTTTTTTCGGCCCGTCCTCACTAGAACAGCAAGCGATACGTTGTTAATTATTGTATATTGTGTATTAAGTGGAATACTTTAAATTGTCTTAGCGTGCATGCTTAAAGTGATTCTCAATTGTAGCGGGTCCAGGAAAAACGAGGCCCTTTAAAAAAAGTTATATATCTTCATTACCTAGAGATAAAATTAGGGTATACAAAATACAAAAAGTAGTCAAAACGCATAACAGAACATATATATATTTTTTTTTACAATATTATGTGCTTATTATTTTCAATTAACGAAATGTCAATCTTCATCTTTATAACAGAAGATACAATACAACAATCTTCAAGATACAGTATAATCTTCACATATAAAGGATTGCCACCTTTAAAACAGTCCTTTTCGTGTAGGAACAAGCAATGCAGAAATACATATTAATTTAATCTCTTTTTTTCGTTCATTTACTAATTAGGCTATATATGTTAACTCAACTAATGCAATGTAAATAACTGGATAATTACTATCCAATAAATAATAAGTAAAAAATGTCAAATAAATGTATTGATTAGAGTTGCCATAGACTAAAGATTTTTGTAGTCAACTAGTAGTAATTTATTTAAGCAATTAGTCGACTAATCGCACGTTTATATTAATTAAATACTGGGTGCATGCATGGTAGGCTATAGCTCAAGCGCACGCATAAATCTTGCTGCAAAGCACCAGCAAAAGTAGGCTAATTAAAAAAAATAAAAATAAAGAGGCATTTTAATTGTTTAAAGTGTTTTTTTATTTTTTATTCGTGTCTGCAAACATATCTCCATCTCCGCTGCGGATGCGCCTTAGAGAGAAAGACACTTTCGATTTGAACTTGTTCATTTAAAAGTAGCCATTTCAAGTATATTCCTCAAGTCTGACTGTGAGGCAGTAGGGCCTACACTGTTTCAGTTCATTTTTGAGACGCGCTCCAGTTCACGGAGATCATGCGGCTGATTGTTTTATTTTATTTTACAAAAGCACAATGTTTTCTTGTTATTGTGAGTTTACAGCTATTACAGGCTATTTTAAGTTGCTCCCACTGTTGATAGGAAAGTGTTCGCGCCCGCGCCTCCGTGGCATGCAGCAAGCGCGCTCCACACTTCGCACAAACACCGGATATGCGTCAAAATCTTGTGTTTATATGTGATAATCTTATATTATGACTGACATTTGACGAATTGCTTTGTTCCCATTTAGGATAAAAGCGTCTTCTAAATATGTAGCCTAGACTAGCCTGCATATTAATAATGAATTATTATTATTTGCGTTTTTACCTAACTATAAATGAGTTCAGTAGGCTAATGTTTTTCATGAAATAATTTATGAATGTTTTATTTTTATATAACCTAACCTTTTACAGTTTTGGAAATGTTTAAGAAATTCAAATAATAAATAGACACACCGTTTTATGACTCTTTACTGTCCAAGCAGGACATGAACTGATCGATTATCTCTTTTAGTTACAGTGCATGAATGAATATCAGGATATGTTGACAAGAAACAATGGCAAACAAATATTTTAACATGAACATTTGGAATAAAAGCTATACATAAGCAAGGTAAAATCACTTAATTGCTAATAAAATACAACTGAAGATCAGTGGGAAAAAATAATAAAGAATGAGTGTGTGGAATGTGCTGGAAACCGCCCTTGCAGCAGACTATGGCAGACGCAGACGTCACGTTCGGCACACGAACGAGTGATGTGGCAGACGCAGACGAGACGTTCGGCAGACGCAGACGTCACGTCCGGCACACGAACGAGTGATGTGGCAGACGCAGACGAGACGTTCGGCAGACGCAGACGTCACGTTCGGCAGACGCAGACGTCACGTTCATTGAGACGAGTGCATGTTGCAAAGTCATATTAAAGAGCCGATCGGAACGCCATACGTCTGCACGTCTGCCCGTCTTAACGTCTGCCCGTCTGCACGTCTTAACGTCTGTACGTCTGCACGTCTTAACGTCTGCACGTCTGCACGTCTGCCCGTCTGCACGTCTGCACGTCTGCCCGCCTTATTTTCCTTATTTTCTCATAGGCTACATTTAGGCTACTGTTATAGACATTATAGATAATCTTATTTTGGCAGTTTACTTAGGACTAAATTGGATTTATTTATTTATATGATGATGAATGTCTGTTAAGTATGCATTTTGTATCCCAATGATAGATAAAAGTATATTGTCATGTATACGATGAGAGACAAATAAAATGGGCTAGTAAAATTCAGAAAAAGTGGGTCATATATTTGTTTGTTTAAGATTTGTTAAAGCCCTGCAGCAGCCGGTCTGCATGCCTCAAGTTCATTCATAGATGCTGCATTTAGTATTAATTAACCATCTGAAACCACTTTAAAACGTATTGGATTTTAAACTAAAATGAATTATCATACTTCTGATTGCTGGTTACTATACTTATTCTGAACAGGTCATTAATCATTCAATTTAAAATAGTTTAACATAAATATACTATTTAATAGAGCTACACTACAGTTTTTATAAAGCCTAGCACTCTATTAAATCTAGCCTAGTCATACTGCAAATTTTTTTGCTACTATGTTAAGAGCATACAAATATATCACCCAACTCAGGCAAAACAATTGACAGCCCTGATAAATAAAGTAAAAGGCTTAAACGGATGCATCTTGTTTTCACCTGCAGGAAAAACAAACACTTAAAACAAAAATGGCAGTAAATGACCACTAAAGTCAGTAGGTGGCAGCAGAGGGACACTCATCTGCTCATTAGCCATGTCCACTCCTTGATATACTTGTAAGAAGTTTCAGTAAGTCTTGGGTCATTTATTCCTGTACATTAAGGGCTCAATGCATTAACAATTTCTGAAAGGAGCAATGTTCGATATAGTATACATTTGCTTTTATAAAATATTTTCAGTGCTTTAAATGTCTTACAGATTTGTATGGGTTCTGCATGCATCTTTGGAAGTTATTCCACAAGATAAATATTAAGTAAAATGTATGACTGAATTATTTTTTTTAAATGGATTTTTATGTCAAAACGAAGAGTTTGTAATGTCATTTGTAGCATTTTTTAATAACAGAATAATAGACTTAAATAGTCAGAGTATGACTGCTTTATTCTATGGTATTGTCTGCATGCTGGTCCTTTTCCTGTCTAGCACATGAAATACCCATACCTTTATTCTGCTCTTAAGCACACAATAATCATAAATGCTACACTAAATCTTTAAATCCTGGGAAATAAAGTTTGTTACATAAATAAGAATTACAGTAAAAAGCATTCACTTAACAATTTTGCAGTTAATGAAGTACATGTTATACAATATGCTCAGTATTTTGTGTTCAGTATTTTCAGATTTAAACTATATGGCTACGATTTATATTTATATTCTTTATATCACAATGACATACATATGTACACATCAGGGTTTCCGTTGAAATGTCCGACAAAATTAAATCTCTCCGGTCAAATTGTCCGATTAAAATTGCCTAATAATCCCGCCCCCCAACACAATCTGAATTTGAGAATAAGCCTAAAATGTATAAAGCAAAAATACACCGACCTTTGGCTATGTTATAAAGGAACAGGCTCTACCGTTTTAAAGTTATTAAACATTATTACATGGCTTGGTTGAATTCCAATGTGGAATGCGGTCTGTTATTTCTTGATATCAGACCGCTGAAGCACTTGCGGCACCAGGATTTTGATTAGGTGGGCCTCCAGAAAACTGGATGGCCCAGTTAAAATAAGCCAAAAAATAAATAAGAACGGTTTCCCCTTCATCTCCGTTTCAGCGCTTTTCTGGGCATTGAGGACAGCGACTCAGTAGCCAACCTGAATTTAATGCGTAATTAGCATAGGTAAAAAAAATAAAAATAAAAATAAAAATAAACACTTAAACAGGATTTTTTTTTTTGCTTTTTTAATACAATTACAATTTCATTTCATTTATTGTTTAATAAAATTATAGGCCTATTATTTTTAGTTTATTAACAGCAACAACAGCTGTAAAGATGAAGTTGACGATCGCCATCTCCGTAGTGAACGCGCCTATAGAGAGAAATGCACATGATTACATAATCAGAGAGTAGCAGCTATTTCTTTTAGTTTTAAATTGTTAAAAAGACATTTCAAGCTTTCTTAAGATATATTTCATGTCTGTGAGGCCTATGCTGAGTTTTGTTAGATGAGATGCGCTCCAGTTCACGAGCAATGCAAGTGACCGCGCGGGCGCCTGCATGATTAGGCCTATATCGTCTGCTATATTTCCAGGCAATCGGTTGATAAACATTTTTTTTATTAAAATTAAGATACAATTTATACAAAACGAAATTCACTTCAGAAAAGTCTTTCTACAAAACAAAACTTAATTAAGTGGTCAAAATCATGTCTGACCCGCTCCATGTCTCTCGATATTGCGCATCCTATCTTACTTGTGCTGTTCACTTTTCATAATCAACATAAATAAAAAAATAACATTATAATATTTTAACAAATATTAAACTAAATGAGCTTAATGGCTACAACACTTATAGTATACGTAGACTCTCTATTTGTACAAATTGCTGCACATTCATTTTATTCTGAATTTTGCACACATAAGTTGAAAGGCATTTGTTTGTGCATGCATAGCAAAACATATCTGCAACATTGATCAAGTTTCGCTGATAATTATGCGTGCATTTATTAATTATTATCTTAATGAATAATGAAACAAGGACGAAGCATATAAACTGCGTTGTTTGTTTAGAATGGAATGGATCGCAAATAGATCCGAATGAAGAAACGAACCATAGTAGAAAATGTTTTTTTTTTCGTCTATTTGAAAGTTAGGCTAATAAACATGTTGCATTCGGCCTGATTATGTAATTTTTTAAGTTGCATAGCCTGCCTCCAGTTTTCCTCAACTTTACTAATTAAGTATCTTTGACCAGCATATCATCAAAATGTCCGGAAAACGAAACCTCTGCCGGTCACTTGTTTTCTAGCGGAAACTCTGGTACACACACACACACACACACACACACACACACACACACACACACACACACACACACACACACACACATACACACACACACACACACACACACACTGTATATATATGTGTGTGTGTGTGTGTGTGTGTGTGTGTGTGTGTGTGTGTGTGTGTGTGTGTGTGTGTGTGTGTGTGTGTGTGTGTGTGTGTGTGTTACATTCTCTATAAAGTACATTTACTGTATTACTGTATGTAAAATGCAAGTGGAGTACGTATACAGTATTACAGTACTGAAAATAATGTCTGATTACACACCTGTTCTGTGTACAAACGTTTAAATGATTGAAGACACTGTTGTTCTCTCAACATTCAGCTTTACCTTTTGACCCTCAGTCATTGTAAGGTCATGATTGATAACATTGTCTGCAATAGTGTCCTTATTTCATTAGAAACATGTCCACAATCTTGACCTCTTCCACTGTTTTGCCTCTGTACCCTTCTTCCACCACACATCATTACTCCTCTTCTTCCAGACTGTTGACCCTGTTTGTTTCTGTGTTGTTCTTCCATTATCTAAATGTGTGACACAGAGTTGTGCTCTGTCAATATATGCTTGTCAAATGAAGCTTCATGAGATGCACTTCTGAGCTATTTCAGAGACCTGGTTGATTTAATGCTTTACATTCCCCTTCATTAGTGAAATGCAAAATGTATAGCCAAGACACTGTCATTAAAATGTTAAAATGTAGCATGTCATGGGAACCAACAACAGCACATACATTAGGCTATACCCATATTTCTATTTATAACGCTGCCACTTTAAATTCACATAATGTTTCACATCTGAGTAACAGAAATATAATGAAATATATATATATATATATATATATATATATATATATATATATATATATATATATATATATATATATATATATATATATATATATATAATGAAAATGAATTGCCAACATGCCAAGAATATCAAAAAATACCAAGTAAAACACAAATTTGTAAATATTTGTTTGAATGTTTCTGTAATGAGCAGTTTTTAGAAAACCAGAATGCCTCCCAATAAATAAACAATAATAATGACTGGCATTTCACACAAAAGTCAATGAAAATACAGTTCCAAACATCGCCACAGCAGAACAATTGTCTAAAAGGAGTAGTTGTGTGGGTGTTAAATATATATTTGTATTTTTGAAAGAATAGGTTGAACATCAACCAGTAATCTCAATAGAACAGGGCCTTGGCGCCATCTACCGGCAATTTTATATTGATATTTAGTAGTTTAATATTTATTTAGCCTCCGTTCATTTCGGCATTTACAACTCGGTTTAAATGAGCTTGCTAGAAGTTCATAGAACGATTTTTTATAACATAGAATTTAAGAATATATTTAAGTAATGCATCCACTCTACTATAGAGATTTTTTATTATTATTATTGTAGCCTATATCCTATTTCATATTCCCACATGCTCGTGCATAATTAATATTGCAAAATAGGCCTACATTCAAAGCTTTTTACTGTTGAGATTCGTTGTTTTATGTATCCAAACCTAAATAGTATTTTCTTAATAGTCTTCGAGGATGTTAAAAGCTAGGCCTATGTTAAATAGCTATTAATGTGATTTTCTCTGCTGAAAATTACTTCATCTAATTTAATAATAGCTTTAATAGCTAAATGATCAAGTCTTCTAGCCCACACTGTTCGAACAGTGTCTCAAATAAGACAAGTCTATTCAATTCAATTCAAATTTAGCTGTAGCCAAGCGCTTTTCACAATATTGTTTCAAAACAGCTTTACAGAAAATGCATTTCAGAAATGTACATAGAAAAATACAATTAGTAAGTTAGTCATTTATTAATCCATCATACAAGTAGCTGCATAAAAGTACGTGCGCTATTTTTAAATTAGCCAAGGCACGTTTTGCGTTCAGACGGGCAGACGGGCAGACGTGCAGACGGGCAGACGGGCAGACGTTCAGACGTGCAGACGGGCAGACGTTCAGACGGGCAGACGGGTAGACGTTCTCCACACGCACGTTAACACGTCTTTAAGCTTGGTTAGGAAAGAAATGACACAAAGCGAGCGCCATATGTGTGTGTGTGTGTGTGTGTGTGTGTGTGTGTGTGTGTGTGTGTGTGTGTGTGTGTGTGTGTGTGTGTGTGTGTGTGTGTGTGTGTGTGTGTGTTGCGCGCTCTGCTCAGTCGCTCGCGCTCACCGGAAAGGCAAAGTCCGCTAAAAAACATGCCAACATGAAATTTCTCTAGACTTGTTTCTCTCTTTTTCGTTACAAGCTGTTCACACATTGGCAATTGAAAATTCTTACAAACTTTTAGAAGAAAAAAAAAAGGTTAAAATTCGTCTGAATAAGAGAAGTTTTTATTTTAGGTTCTATAATTGGTTGCCAAGTTTTTTCATGTCTTATGTTTTTCAAGCACCTTTCATTTAAATGATCATGTGGTCAAGTCAAGTCACCTTTATTTATATAGCACTTTTTACAATACTGATTGTTTCAAAGCAGCTTGACAGTGATAACAGGAAAATAATGCAACAAAGTTTGTTTCAGCTGTACAGCAGATCTAGAAGAAAATACCGACAAAGTCCAGCTTAAGTAAGTTCAGGGATGGTTTATTTTTGTTATAAAAAAAGTTATTAATTTAGTTAATTTATATATATATATATATATATATATATATATATATATATATATATATATATATATATAGCCGCTCTGGAGAAAACAGCGCTGTCATCGTCCAGCTCAGTTTAGTTCTCATGTAATGGAGTCAAAGCAGGTAGATCAATAATACTGTTGAATATTAATGTGGTGTGACAAACAAATAAAGAAGTTATTGAAATAAAACAGTGGTAACACTTTACAACAAGCTACAACACTTTCATTTGTTAACATTAGATAACTACATTAGTTAATAACAATGACAAAAATAATTCTAAAGCATTAATTAATCATGGTTAACGTTCATTTCAGCATTTACTAATACATCACTAAAATTAAAAGTTGTATTTGTTAACATTATTTAATGGACATGAGATGACATGAACAAACAATGAACAGTTGGATTTTTATTAAATAAACATTAAAAAGATTAATAAATACTATAATAAATGAATTGCTCATTGAAGTGAGCCATAATCCTCCGGATGTCTTTTCCTAGCTTGTCAGATGCACCATAAATGTTGGCATAGTATATAAAAAAGGAGCAGTCCTTTTGTAAGCTAAATAAAGTATTTATTGTACAAAAAAGTGATCAAACAACAAACAAGGACAGAAATAATGATGAACAAGTTTTCTTCTTTGCAATGAAAACCAAACTACTTTATAATTAATTTCTCTACACAATATAAAGAGTGTCTGAACACGTATTAAAAGAGTAGGTAAATCTTCAAAGCAGAGAGTCTTTCAACACTATGTAATGTAAAATGTTTTCATTTGGATTTTTTTTCTCACATTTACAGATCCCAATTATTTTTCCCCCCACATATTGTATGACAAAAAAAACATTGAGAACATTATATTATACAGAGGTTTCAAATCGTAAAACTTAGGGTGATGGCTTGTGATCTCCATATACTTACCATACTTTCTTTGTGTCCTTAAAGGACTTTAAAATAGAGACCCTGTGGTATTTTAGAAGACTTGTACATCGTTCAAATAATATTGTTCTAAAAAACATTGACAGAGTAGTCATAATGTTTTAAACAACATTGACAGAACTGAAATGGCAAGAGAAAAAAAAATGATGATGTGATTACATGCATTTGTATTTTGACCATTAAATAGAGGATTTTGGCTCTTGAGATATTATAAAATTTGTCAATTTTCATTTCAATTTTCATGCAAGACTTAAAACTGTTTGATGAGGTAGTTTTTACTTATTTTGTGATTGATTTAGTTTTCAGTAGAGATAATTACTTACTGAAAATGACTAACTGATCATTACTGGCCCATATAACCTTGTTTCTATTCTGAACAAAGTAAAAATTGTTAGTCACTTTTGTTACCTGCATTCTCATGGTGCATGGCCATAACTCATAAACTCCAGGCTTAGACCAGTTTTGACATTTTAGAAATGGTTTGTCTTAGAGGGGGTAAATTTCTAGTCGCTGCTTCAGCAGAATGATTTCAAAGAGGATAAAACAGATACAGTATAATGGATGGACCCTAAACTCCTTAGACATTTTTCAGTTATTAAAATCCATCTACAAATTCTTGTGCTTGAAAAGGTCAAATACAAATGGAGACAACAACATGATTCCTCTTGCCATTTACTTCCCATAGTGCAAAATTTATTGTTGGTAAGTAGAGTGCCCAAAATAATCTTTTACCCTTCAGCACCATCCCACCCCACCCCACCCCCTTTTTTTTCTTTTCTGTTATATACATATATTACTTAGATTTATTGTAAGAAGGCTCCTCTTTTATCCAACATCATAGTGCTTTTGTTTTCAACAAAGGGACATCTTTGAAGAATAGAAAAAGTTTCCTTTCGATTGGGTCTTCTAGAGGATACTATGGGGAATGCATCCGGTTTGACCGGTGTCTGAATCACGTATCTAAACAGGACAACTGCATTGGCCGGCGACAACCTATGACGTCATTACTGGTGTGACCGTGAGTATCAAAGGGCACCTGAGGAACACGTCATCCTCTTCTTTGTCTTCAGGATCCGTTTGTTTGAAGTACGTGTGAAGGAGCATTCATGGTTTGTTCTCAAGGGAGCTGATTGTGTGCATTGTGAAGATTTCTCAATAAAAAGCTCAGTTTGCGCCGTCCCTATTCTTGAAGGATATGGTATGTGCATTTGGGTGGAATGTATTTGACTAGGTATATGCATTCACGGGAGGAGTCAAACAAGAACTTTTCCTCTTTGGGCTTCTATTGTTGGCTCAAATATAGCTACTGCTCTATGTGTTGTTTCTAGTTAGAGGCAGAAAGGGTGTAGGAATTAGAGGCAGAAAGAGTGCAGTAGTCATTATAATATCAATAATGGGGTTGTGGGAAGTTATGGCCTGTGCCACGAAGAGATTGAGATCTGGTTTGGTGGCGTGGGAGATGTGAGATCACTTGTGGCTGACTTTGAAGGCAATTTCTGTCTTGACATAACTGTCCCGCTCCTTTGAGCCTTCTGTTTCCCCTTTGATCTCTACGGTGAGACAGAGAGATCATAAGAGAAACCATATTCGGCCCGCATTTATCCTTTTATCACAATAGAATAAGTAAATGTGAAGGGATTGCGTGAGCATGGAGATGTCAATGCCTCCATACTATTTTTCATTGGTTGAGGCCTCATTGAAGGCTCTGATCCTGCCAGTTAGATCTTTATGATACTACATCACTCCTCAATGGCAGGACATATGCCCCCTCCCCCTAGAGCTCCGTATAGACAGGTCTATCAAGAAGTAAGTCTCTTTGTGAGCCTCCTTGGTGAAACTGTTTTTAGCTTAGAGCTTGATACAGGTAGTGTTAGAGTTCTCTTGAGAGCCTCAGGAGTTGTCCTTTTGGTGTAGGTGTGTCGACTTGTGTAGGCTTCTTCTCATTTTAGAGAGTCGTTCTGTTGAGGCCCCCACTCCCCGGAGCTCTGCATAGGTAGTTATTCAAGATGTGGGGCTTTTTATGAGCCTCCTTGGTAGATGGTCTTTAGTGTAGAGTGAAGTTAGCCCTCCTCTCATTTATGAGTTGTTTTTTAGGCTTCCATTCTTAGAGCTCTGCACAGATAGTAACACAGGAAAGTCTGTACTGTCTTCAGAGTTAAGTGTCTGAAGTTATGCCTCTTCTTGTTATAAATAGTAATTTTGGTAGGCCTCTGTTCTCCAGAGCTCTGCTTAGACAGTATTACCATACAGACAGTATTTTCAGCCAGTATGGCTCTGGAAACCTCTATCGTGAGAATTTCTGGCGTAGGGTGTAGTTAGGTTTCCTCTCGTTTTAGAGGGTCATTTTTCAGAGGCCTCCGCTCTTAGAGAGAGCTACGTACAGACAGTAGTACTGAAGTTGTAGGCTCTTTGAGTGCCTTCTCAGTTAACTGTTTTTAGGGCTGAGTGTCCTCTCGTTTGAGAGAGTCATTCCTGCTGAGCTATGCACAGTTATCAGTATGTTGGCCTCTTGGATGAGACTGTCTCTGGTGTAGAGTGTTGTTTGGCCTCCTCTCATTTTAGAGAGTCGTTTTAAAGTAGAGCTCTATAAAGACAGTAGCAATAAAGGTGTAGGCTCTTTGAGAAGCCTTCTTGATTAACTCTCTTTAAGGCTGAGTGACAACAATTAGAGTGTTGTCTCTCATTCTAGAGAGTCGTCCTGCTGAGGCCTCCGCTCCCAAGGGCTCTGCACAGACAGTATTGTCAAGGTGTATGTCTCTTTGAAAATGAGCCTCTTTGATAAGTCTGTCTCTGGCTTAGAGTGTGGTTAGGACTCTCGGTTTAGAGAGTAGTTTTTGCTGAGGCTTCCGCTCTTTGAGCTCTTTAGTGTTGGTTTTTAATCATTTAAAGGTATAGCAGAGGATGTTTTACTTCCTGGTGGGTAGTCTAAACTATTGGTCCTCCTAATTGTCAATCATTCTGGTGAATCAATCAAACTTTTCAAAAAGTGGAGAGGGCGGGTCTTATCTAAAATTTGGAAAGATCCTCCGCTATACCTTTAAAACTGTTAAAAATAATTTAGCTGTATGGTAAGTGCTGTAGTACTCCCCTCGCTTTAGAGGGTTGTTAGGCAGAGAACTCTGCACCCAAGAACTCAGTGCACTTACATTAACAAGTTGTTAGACTCTGAGAGCCTGAGACTATATTGATGTATAGATCCAGGATAGCCCTCTTGGGCCGTGTAGAGTCTTTACTTTCCAGGATTGTCGTCTCTGGATTCCGGGTGTGACGTGATATTGTCTCTAATAATTAAATCCCTTCTTGTTGGGGGCCTCTGTGTTAGTGCTTAATCTAGAGATTCTGCTTAGGCAAACGTCATAAGCTTTTTCTGACAAAATAGTGTAACTAGCCTCCCTGGTGGTTTTAGGGGTTACGCTGTTGTCATCCTGAGGTGACAGGCTGGGGTTAATGTAATTTTGGCTATGGTCATATTCCCTTCAAGGAAAATCTTTTTTTAAGTATGATTCCAAGCCTTTGAACATTACCATCGGGCCAAGCCATATTTGGCCCTGCGAGGGAAGAAGCAAGGAACTGTACCTTCCTCATTTAGGGTACGTAGCTTAGGCAGTGGCCGTAGGGGAATAGTGTCATTGACAGCTAGCTGGTGTGTCCTTAAAGGACAAGTTCGGTATTTTACACTTAAAGCCCTGTTTACAGATCGTATCTGATGAAATAGAACGGTTAAGATTAAAATTTGAACACATGCTGCTGTCCCGGGAATTTTAGGTTTATTTCGCTTCCCCCCCCCCACCCCCACAATGGTTGTCTATATGCACTGGAAGATTCCGTCCTAAAAACACATTAAACTTTCGTTTACAAAGACGAAACTCACCGAGTGGTCAGGGGTGTTCACTGATATGTTCCCTCAAAAATCGCTGAAAAAGATGCATTCCAACAGGTTTTATCGTAGTTTTTGTCCAACTCCATTGACTTAATAGGACGTGCTGTGAGACCGCAGCACCTTTACGGTATTACTCCGCCGCTTCTTCTTCTGCTTCTTTGTGTATTCAATGAAATGCCCGTGGTTTGCTTGCAATTGGCAAAGGTGCATTATCGCCACCAACTGGGCTGGAGTGTCTATTATTCAAGCTCTCAACGGAAGAATCAAGGGTGTGACGCGTTTGGCAAAATAGGTCCACAAAAGCGAAATAAACCTAAAATTCTCGGGACAGGAGCATGTGTCCAAATTTTAATCTTAACCGTTCTATTTCATCAGATACGATCTGTAAACAGGGCTTTAAGTGTAAAATACCGAACTTGTCCTTTAAGGGAATTTTGACTCCCTCAGGTTGGTAGAGTCAATGTTGAGTGCTTATGTCACAAAGGCATGCATTCCCCTCAGCATATCAGAGTGGGTATTTGTTCCCAATAGTGTCCTCTAGAGCACACAGTGCAAGTTCCCATTTGAAAGGGAACATTGCAGATTACACGTAACCCTGGTTCCCTGAGAAGGGGAACGAGACACTGCGTCTCATTGCCAGGCTTCTGGGATGCCTGCTACGTCTCCTTCAGACAAAGAAGTATATGACGCGTTCCTCAGGTGCCCTTTTATACTCACGTCACACTGGTATCATAGGCTGTCGCTGTTCAATGCAATTGTCGCGTTTAGATACTACGTGCTTAAGCCACCGGTCATGTTGGAAGCATTTCCCATTGTGTTCTCTAGAGGACGCAGTGTCTCGTTCCCCTTCTCAAGGAACCATGGTTACATGAGTAACCTGAGACGTTTTCTATTCTACCTTTCCCCTTCTCCATCCTTTACTTTTTCAGCACTCCTAAATGAGTTTACTGTACCATTAAAGATTGGTAAGGGGCAGGAATGATATTTGATTAAATACAGAAAAAATTAAATGAAATGATTTTTCTCTACATTGCAGACACTGATTCAATAAGTGTCTTATTTACACAGGATAGAGCATTATAGTTGTGATCCATAGTGACATCTGTTCTTTTATATTGATGTAAATACTTTTGCCAGCATAGGGACCTATACTCAACTGTATTCAGCACAGCTGAAAACTCAGCTGTATTCAGTACAAGTGAATATAGCCATGAACATGTATTATTTTGTTTTACCTTGACACTGATTTATTGATACCAGACTTTTAAGGCAGAGTTTATATAAGCAGAGAAGACATTTCTAAAAATAGCATTCATGCAAAATTATAGTTCATGGGAAACATTATCTTTACACAAATTACTATTAAATTACTGTGTGTGACACTCTAGACATATGTGACATTATTTTTTTAAATAAGCTATTTTTGTTATTTCCGTTAAGATGATTTTGTCCATCGCATATGATGAAACACATTAATAGTGCTACAAGCACAATTAGTTATGTTCCTTTTCTCCTTATATAATAATTCCTAATAACGATTATTCCTTTCACTTCCCTTTTCATTTTGCTTTAAAAAAAAAAAAAAAAAAAAAAAGAGTAAAAAGAGGATCAAACTAGTTGTGAAAGTGTACCTAGATTATTGAGAATGTCGCACCATAGTGGTAGCAGCATTAGTGGTGGGGGTGGGGTCGCATGTGTCTGCAGTCATTTCTTCAATGGATAGACATGGAGGAAACCTAGAATAAGTTTTAGTATGCTGGCTCAATTTTAACAAAATCTTAGCCAATAAGAATATATTTGCTGAAGAGCGGGATTTTGGACCTATGAATCTCTTTGAATGTGGCCAGAGCTACCCAGCACAATGCATCAAAAGTAAAAAATATGGAACCAAGTCTTGTTGTAGAACAAAAATTTTGATTTAAATTGAGAAATCGTATTAGGATTTATCCTGGACTATTCTGCTGGACTTGCGAAAGAAACTACAAATGTGTTTTTGTTCTCTGTACATTTTGTAGTATTCTTTCCAAAGAATGTAAGGAAAATATAAGGAAATTGTAGAGACATGCAGATTTTAGACTGCATCCCTGACACCCTCCCTCCATCACTTCCCCTTAGCTAAACCAAAACGCACAATTCTATGAACAGCCACAACGGTCCACCACCATTCCTGGAATTTTGCCATGGATTATCTGCTGTTTATCATTGAAGTAGAGCATGTTTATCGGTGACATCTTTGTGGGTGTGCAGCATGGCCCTGCTGAGCCTCTGGGATTAGCATGCTGCACCAGATGAGTATGTGGGTACTTCTGCATGAACATGTACTCACACTGGCCTGAGCAGTAGTTTGCCTTGTAACGTTTAGGTGCAATGATCCAGTCCCAGCCAAAAGCTTCAAAGTCAACTGTGAGCGGGTAGCGACAACAGCGGGATTCTGTGGAGTGTTCATCACAGTCAAGACCCAGATTCCTTCGTGATCGCTTGGTGGTTTCAAGAACCTTGACCTCCAGGAACGGCTGCTGGAGATTAGGGGAGGAAGAAGACATACAGAAATGGGTCAAGCCGCTGGGACAAAAAAAAAAAAAAGACAAAAAAAGGAACGTTTTACATGAATGGTTGTAACTCCAAACCTCTATTTGAAACAATTAATTTGAGTCAATTTAAATTTGAATCAGGTTTTATCAGCACTTTAGCCTCTTCAGCATTTGAATCAGTACTTTGCACCTTGTATAAACAGGAGTCTCAAATGTACATCAATGACTGCTTTTGATCAGATCGTGTGATGATATTTAATAACTATCACTGAACAATTACATTTCAGTCTTTTCCTCACACATTGGAAATATATGGCTTCAGAAGAATTTGAAAAACTAAGCACTAAGCAGGTGTATGGACAAATTGTATTGTGTTTTTTGTCTTTTTTAGAGTTTAGTACAAATTCACCATCATCTCTTCTTGGATCTTTGTTATGGAAAATAGATTAATGAAATTAAATATACTTTTGTCCCCAGTGGTAAAATTTGGTGTGGACTCAGTATTCAATGTTTTAACATCACCTGTTACTCTTAAAATAATCCTAAAATACTGTACAACACAATACAGACACACCTTATGGGAAAAAATCACTTGTCCTTATTTAACAATTTGATTGATACAGGCACAAACAAGTATTCTTCCAAAGATAATTTTTAAACTTCTGAAATAAGAAAACTAAATAGTAGAATGAGTAGGAATGCCAATGCTGTCATTTATTTGCATGGATGATTCTTCGATGAACAAAAATGTTAAGATTATAACATTTTCTTTGAAACAGAAATCTCTATAGCCGTTTCTCAATACCAAGTACGCAAACTTCGGACTTGAGTCCTTGGTAGTTCGGACTTGACAAGTTAATTCTGCAAATGGAACAACGGCGTACTTGATTGCGTCACTCAGCTCACTCTGGCTACTCCGGTTATCTCTTTATGTATATCTAGGCTACAAATAAAACAAAATATGTTATAAACCACCACTCTGCCTCTTTTCATTTTCATTAAAAAAAATCTTAAACATAATGGCCACACAAATGTGGTTCAGGCAACGCAATTGATTATCTTTACTACATATATTTATAACAACAAGAAATATAAAACACAACTCCGACTCTTTTTGTTTTCATTTTAAAAATATGATACATGAGACAAGCAATTCCCGCACACTATCGTAACTTGCAAGGAAATAATATTTATTCACACAACGTTTCGGTCACACGACCTTCATCAGGAGTATACAAATGTTCAAATTCATCTCTTTTAAGATAAACACATGACCAATTAACAAAGCTCCA
Organism: Leuciscus idus; assembly: GCA_021554675.1. Lineage (NCBI taxonomy): Eukaryota > Metazoa > Chordata > Actinopteri > Cypriniformes > Leuciscidae > Leuciscus > Leuciscus idus. The sequence continues at coordinate 11,649,088 of CM038644.1, read as the reverse complement.
TCTGTAAACAATTAAGCTCATTAGGAGTATAAAATTAGCATAGTTACAAATTATGATAGTTACAACAATCAATAAAGATCCCACTGTAGGTTAACATCTAAAACACATAATCAACACGTCGTCATCAAACAGCATCAAACTGTTACAACAATCAGTCAGGCTCCATAGCCACCCAAACTCATTGTGAATACATAGTAGAAACAACACATCATTCAAAACAATTACATCACTATAACATGTTAAAAGAGATGAATTTGAACATTTGTATACTCCTGATGAAGGTCGTGTGACCGAAACGTTGTGTGAATAAATATTATTTCCTTGCAAGTTACGATAGTGTGCGGGAATTGCTTGTCTGTTGAAACGATCCACCTGGTTGGTCTTATTATCCTACGCACCTATCACTCGCAGGTGTGCGATGGAGTTTGCTCAAAAATATGATACATAAAAAACATTATAATATTGATCATTAAACTAACATTTAGCAAAAAAAGACAGGGTTGTGTCATTTTATTTTATTATATATGTAGGCTACATACAGTGAAGAGAATGTAGGCAACATGTATAATAAAATATAATATATAATAAAATATTTTATATGTTTTAAATATATAAAATAAAATGACATAACCTTTTTTGTTAAATGTCAGTTTTAATGATCAATAATAGCCATTATAAAAGTATAAGTAGCCTAAAAGGTATAAGAAGCTATACAATAATAAAGCAAACGATTCAGTCAAACATAAGTCAGCTCATAGGCTACAACGTTAAAGTTAAATAGACTAAATAAAGCTATGAAACTTCACTTTGCCCTCAGCTAAAACGTTTTGCCAGGGAACAAATTATAGATTAATGAGACAAATAAAATAAATAAATAAATAAATAAATCGCCCGTTAGATATACACAAGACGATTTATAGCTCATGTTAAACCACTAGACTAGAGACATCCGAGCCAGCGGCAAACGTCAGCAGCACTAGCCGAGGAAAGGCTGTTCTCGGCGGGGTACATGAGCACCGAGCGTCCGATTGCCTGGTTCTCACAACTCCGAAAACGTCAGATAAAATTTTCAAATAGGCGCTATCTTTATAAATAAACCAAAGATTTGAGCTTTAAACAACTACATTCTCGCCTGAAATACTTTCGTGACACAATTACAGCAGTATTTTTAAATTACGCGGGGTTTCTCCTCTGCTATTGACGCTTGCTGGTTGGTGTGAGATGCATTCTGGGATACCTGGCTGACTCAAGTCCGCACAAGTCACCTCTCGATGCATCCTCGGTAAAAGGGGCGGATCAAGAACACATCCGGGGATTTGAACTGGACTTGGCTAGATGTGAACTTTGAATTGGAACAGTACTTGGGCAGAGACTGATGACGTTTCACAAGTCCACAAGAACACAAGTACAGACAAGAACGCATATTGAGAAACGGCTTATTTTTAATAGTCTAGCAGGTCTAAGGGTCCTTACCAGTCCTTCCTCTCCAGGCCGCAGAGACGTCACAGCCAGGTCGTTGCCACTCTCATCATAGGCATTTATATCAATGCCCCAGTTTGTATGGGGCTGCTTGAACCAGTTCTGCAACACATGTTTGAAATCAATGCTCTGCCAATGACCCGCTTGAGAATTGAGCTCGATCTTGAGTGACCGGATGCGGATGTGTCTGCTTCCTTGCTCAGTGATAGGTTTAAGGCGAAGGATCTGCAGATAAACAGTGGAAGTTTGCTGTAGTGGCCGCAGATAAACCCACAGCTGGGCTTTCAGGACCTTGGTGAACATCAGTTTTGGACTGAACTTGAAGAAACAACAGCTGGGTTTCCCATCCACCTGCACCAGAGGTTCAGCTGTAGGAAACAAACAAAAAATACTATTAATCACTGAAGTCAAACAGCATGATACCAACAAAACAAAAATAATCTAAATTAGAATAAAACTAAAATGTGAACAGCTAGGCCAAGTTATGTCCATTAAAGGCATGTAATTAAATCTGCACTTTTAATAGGATCTTGGCACAAAGTATCTAGTCCATTTCAGAAATAGTCGATCTACTCAGTACGTTTGCCTTACAGTTGGCCTTTATCGGTGTCATTCAAAAGATAGCACACGTTTTGGATGGAAGAAAAAAGTATCGGGGAAAACAAATTTAAGATTAACAAATGATACCTTCTTGTAAAGTGTTACCATTATCTTTAATCAACTGCTCATTCAACTCTAAAGGCCCATTCACACCAAGGACAATAACGATAAAGATAACAATAAATGAAGTTCCTAAACGCAAGTTAGGGAGGAGTGAGCCCATCTAATCTTTCAATCAACAGCCTGAGTATATAAGCAGCCGCTTACCTCTCTCTAGCATCAGCTGTTCCAGTATCCCTCCACCTCCCCAAACTCCACCTTCATCTCAGGTACCTTGCCCTTCAATTATCATATCCTACATTTAGCCACTGGGGGGTATATCAGAGCTCGAGTTGAAGCTGCTTCATCGAGCCCCTCTTCAGTGGACAGCAAGCCAAATAAGTTTAACCTAATATCTTAAAGATTTTATGGGCAAGCAAACTCGTTAAAGATATAGTTCTAAAAATTGTTCTCAATATTAAAGAATAGCAGAGTTCACACCACAGCTATAAACGATAACGGCAAAGAGAAACTATATCATTGGAATCACTTTTAGAACTATTTTATCCAGCTGATGAACGATAAAAACATTGACAGCCAATCAGAATCCATCCTGCTGTAACAAGCTCAAGCATTTAAAGAGACAGACAAGCATGTGCTTAGAATAAACAGCACAATATCGTCCGCTGGTGTGGACGCTAATATAGTTATCTTTATAGTTATCATTCTTGGTGTGAACGGGTCTTAACAGTAGTTTAATTTGAAAAGTGCCATAGATATGGATATATGGTAGATATGGACAGCATCCATTCCAATAGGGAGTAATGCATTACAAAAGTAATCATATTACAGTAATATATTACTGTGAAGCATTTTGCTGTAAAGCAGTAATATAAAGCATAATTATAAAGTTGGTATCGGAGCATTTTTACGAGTACGAGTACATTCAAAGATTCAATGACCCATACATAAACAACTGCCTTATTCTTGAATAAATCAGCCATTTGAATTGTTTGAATTAATGACTCAATGACTCACTCATTAAGACGTCACCTGCCGCCATCTACTGGTGGTTTCGTTTAAAAGTATCATTCTTTCCAAACTTTCTTATTTGTATATTGAAAAAAAATATTTTAAATATCTCATAACCTTATTTAAATCAGTTAATTTGATTGGTAACAGCCCTAATGTCTTATTATTCTAATTGGATTTCTTTTTTTTTAAATGAAAGATGAAGCATGCATTTAATAAGATTAGGTGGGAAAATGCAGAATTAAATGTCAAAGCTGATATGATCCGAATATTGTTTCGGATTAAATAATATTTATTACAACACAAAAAAATCAAATTTCCAGACAAGCAACTTTTTTACTCGGACAAGTGAATGACCAATTTCAAGCATGACAAGGCTTAATGTCGAGCCCAGTACAGTAATGAGTAACTTTGTGAAGGTATTCAAGGAGCATCAGCAGCAGCCTGCATAGGAGAGGGAGGAGAGGGAGCGTGATAACAAGGTGGACTTCACAGTGTGCTTAACGCTGATGGTGAAGATGCTCAGCACAGGCTATGTGTATTGCCTCCCCACCATAGATGCGCAGCCCACACACTTAATCTAATTGCAAACAATGAGGTTTATAAATGTCTGGCATCTAATCCAGAATCGAGGGCTGTGTATCGTAATGCTACAGCCAAATGTCCGGCGCTGTGGACAAAGGCCAGTCTCTTCACAGTTGCAAAAGAGTGTCTGTAAGAGATCAGTGATAGAAGGTTGATTCTCCCCACAGTAACACGGTGGAACTCATTCTATGAGGCTATAACAGTCCCAGCTTCTTTGCACTGGTCAAGCTACTTTTGAAAAGGGGAGTCACCTTGTGTGCAATGCTCAATTTATCTCAATTGGAAAAGATCTAAAATAAACTCTTATACAAACAAGTGTAGTGTTTCTTTCTTCATATATTTAAAGCTTTACTCATTCATTCATTATCCAAAAACCCAATATATCACAAAACATACACCTGTATACAGAGATACAATTCATTCATGAGCTAGTATATACATGTAGGTATATCGAAATGTCCAACATAGTCCTCTGAGGCTCACGAACCCCAACAGTTCAGAAAATGAAAGAAACCAGTCTTATCTGTAGTTTGAATATAGGTGCAAAGGTGGATAGTGATGAATTAGAAGGTTGTCCAACGCTTAGTTGTTTGGTGAGTCATAATGTTTCCCAGCAAATTAATCAGAAGAGTGCTTCAGTAGTATAAGCAGAGTCAAAAACTTAGCAGTATCCACAGCTGATGAGCAATAGTTATATCCCAAACAAATCCTCTACAAGAAAACATCAAACACATCAATTAAACTATATAGATTCCACATCAGTTCACCCAAACAATTCATACAAACAATTCAACTTATGTTTGAGCAGGAAACAAACAGTTTCTCAAACAGGATTGGGAACTAGTGATGTCCGGTTCGTGAACGAATCGTTCTTTTGAACCGGTTCTTTTTAGTGAACTGGTCGAACCAGTACACTAAATCGGACTGAATCGTTCGAAACAGTTCGCGTCTTGCGTCAGCACTGATCCACAACAAGTTAGTAAAGTTAATCACTTTCGGACATGCCTGAATCCTGACAGTCACCTCTACTCAAAATAAACCAATATCCCGGAGTAGGCATATATGTTACTCCAGTAAATCCAACAGTTCACTGAACTGAGACGTGCTGAGAGAAGTGATGAGCACGAGCAGTTGATACTGAGCATGCGCGCACTACCGAACGTACAGGTACAGCGGTTCTCGGACCACCAGTACAGAACCGAGAACTGTTTCTTTTGGACACGTTCGATACGGAGAACCGATGAGCTGATGAGCTGAGCATGCGTGCAATTTTTTCAGAGGGACGAAATGCATGCAAACATCAATAAGTGTAACAAAATAAAACATGTTAGAAACATTTTTATCACATAGGCTACTGCCTTTTCACTGTATTATTTTAAAAATTGGAAACACAATGAATGGATTGTAAAACCAAACATTTATTATTATACTAAAACATTATTTTCTGGACCAGATCATTTAATTTCTAAGTAAGTTGATATACTTTTTTGACGTAAACTCTTGCCAAGGTTTTAAAGGGTGCAAAGTAAATGTTTATAATGTGTTAATCAAAACATAACGTATTAAACATAGATATGCATCAAGTTTTTTGTTTTGTCGACTGAATAAGGCTATAGCCTAGTAAGGTTTCAGTAGTTCTCAGCTCACACACAGGCATACGGTTCTCGAGTCAAGAACTGGTTGTTGCAGCAGTTCTCGCATCACCAGTACAGAACCGAGAACTGTTTCTTTCGGACACGTTCGATACGGAGAACCGACGAGCTGGAGAGACTGCGCATGCGTGATAACAACACCGTCTCTGAACCGAACTTTCTTTTGGCCAACTGATGCTGTGTTACTGTCTATGCGCTGTGCTGATACATGAGCACGGGCAGTGGCGGACTGGCACCAAAAAGAGGCCCTGGCAATTTTAGCAGAGAGGCCACGCTTTTCCCACTTTCAGCCAATAAAGCCTTACGCTTCTTCTCTCTCTTTTTTTCTGCTCCACCCTTTTCTACTCGCCGTTTTCTCATTCCTCGATCCATTTTCTTTCACTCCGTGTTGTTGATATGCTCTCATTACCCATCATTCACTTGTCATTATCTATCATCTCATCAGGTCAATGATCGCGAGAAATTCCACTGACTAAAAACATTCAAAATACCAATATAAATAGAGAGATTACATACATTTAGGCTATTTGTCCTTCACAGGAAAAATATAAATAAAAAGTCATTATTATTATTTAGTTCATAGGGCTATTATTTTTCAGAGATAGGCCGTGGTGTTTGTTTGTTTGCTTTTTTCCTTGTTTTTTTGTGGCCGCCTGCAGCTCCGCTTAATTTATTATTATTTTATTCATATTTACATTTACATTTACATTTATGCATTTGGCAGACGCTTTGCAGACACTCCGCTTTATTTATTTATTTAGCCTTTTTATATGGTTGTGATGAGCGCCGAGCGAGCCGCTGGCTGTGCTGCCGGTTGCGGGCGGCCAATCCGCCAAAAGGCGGCCGCATCTCCGCTTTATTTATTTATTTAGCCTTTTTATATGGTTGTGCGCCACAAGTTGTGATGAGCGGCGAGCGAGCCGCTGGTGGTGCTGCCGCTTGCAGCCATTGCGCCCCGCTTCCTCGCTTTATTTAGCCTATTTATTTGTTTGTGATGCGGCCACAACAAGTGATGAGACCAGGCGGCCGCAGTGGCATTTGCCCACATTGCCCAATGGCCAGTCCGTCACTGAGCACGGGTGAACCAAGGACTTGAATGAGGGGCCGAATTCGGCGAAATGTAAGTTTATTTAATTACAAATAAAATAAAAATGATGAAGTTTATTCACTTTAAGACATGTAAAACATCCGCGTTTGCGCATCGCCTTAGGCCTACTACAGGGTTAATTTTCAAAACGTAAATGTAAGAAACCTATCCAAGATGATTATGACGATGAGCACTATTATTTAACTTAAGTTATGATTACAAATGCCTTTATTTGAATGTATATTTATCCGCCGGGATGATAGAATTGACGTCATTATGTGATGACGTAAAAGAACTGGTGAACCGTTTTTTTGAACCGGTTCATTGAAACGAACTGTCCGAAAGAACCGGTTCGCGGAAAAGAACCGGACTTCCCATCACTATTGGGAACCAGTAATCAAACAACCATGAGGCAGCATCAAACAGACCTTAGCACTTACTCTACTGCTTCCTGTTTTATCTCATACAATGTGCCCTCTTGTATCCCCCTAGTGGCTAGGAAAAAAATAGCACCCACAATTGAACTAAAAGAAACCCTGTGACAGGCGGTGACTGTTACAACGCCAACGCTTGGTTCACAGGAATGCCTCTCACTGACGCACTGGACATCCTACAAGGTGAGGACACTTGTTTTTATGGAAGGCTTAAACCAACGCTAGAAGTTCTCATGGACAAAACTTTAGCAACAAAAATGGCATATCGCAAATAACCAATGGGCTGCCTGAAGTTATTGTGGGAGCAATCAAAACTCGATTTGCCGCAACAAGTAATTCAAAAGAAGCGCTACTGGCCGCTGTCTCACTGCGCTGGGTAAAAGAAGCAGCAAGAAAAGACCACATCAATTTCCTACTCATGAAGGAGTGCTGCTCCCTAACACCAGAACAGTCTGCAGCCCTGATGCCCGATACCCCTCAACCTGCTGCTGTCACGAAAAGGATGTTTCCTTTGATGAACATCACAATGCCATGGCTGATGCACCGCAATGTCAGTGGGAACTGAGGTAATGTCTTATATGCAGCAGTTTCCAAGAATTAAAACAAAACAAAAAAACAACAACAATAAATAAATAAATAATACAAAAAATAGAATAGACTAGCCCTCCATATAAATATAAGTATGGTGGTATAGATCTAGGCCATAAGTGTCTTCATAGTTCTATTTATTTTACCAGCCTTGTTTGGCTGTGTGCTACCTCTGTTGTATACTTGGCAGTAACTGCTTTCCTGTTTACCCTTTATTTTTTAATTTCAGTTTTCCTATTTGTGTTTTTAATATAGCCAAGCTTACACTTTCGTGAAGATGAAATGACTGAGCTATATTTCCTATGATGCCTAATTGGCCCAAGTACTTTTATTTTATTACTTTTTTGTATTCTTGAAAAATGTGCTAGCTAGCTCCACAGAGCCATTAGCTATAGGTTTAGCTATAAGTTATTTAAATTTTACCGGCCTTTGTTTGGTAGCCTATATATTTTAGGCATTGTTTGGAAAATAGCAGTGTTCCCCCGTTTGACCCATTTTATTTATTAGCAATTGTATGTTTAGCCTACATGTTAATTTTTAAGTTGGACTGAAATGACTGAGTTATATTCCTTGAGCCATATTCCTCCAAGAGCACTTTTTGATTCTAGATAAAGCATAAGCTGTGTCCACCCAATGCATGCTAGGTTTGTGCTGTGAACTTGAATAAATAAAGAAAAAAGAAAAAATTTGAAAGAAAAAGAAAAAGAGGTTGTGTGTCTTGCCATGTCATTAGGCTATAGGTTGCATTATAGTGGGATCTAGCTCTTTTCTGTTTGGTATCTCTACCATAATTTACATGACTTTTGTGATTCTAACAGTGATTGTATTGCGCCATGAGCCTACTACACAGTCATTTTGCTATACCACATTACCTTCCACTGGATGTATAATGAGCAGCCATAAACAAAATTCTAGCATTTCAGAATGCCTAGTAATACTTCTGTGGTTATTTTGGTGAAAGTAACTCAAAAGTAACGCAAACGCAGTGTTACGCATTACAATTCAGAGACAGTAATTGTGATGAGCAGGACGAGGGCTGCGAGAGAGCAGCGCGAGGTCGGTGGCATGATAACTAATGAGTGACACCTGCGTGACACACCGGTCTCTCACGGCCCTCGGGCTCATCCTGCTCACCACAGTAATATTGTAATGTAACTAATTATTTTAAAATGACTAATTACTCTAATATAGAATATATTACATTTTAGAAGTTACTTGCCCAACTCTGTTAGTTAAGTACACATGGTACTGTGTACTTTCACTTCGGTCTGGTTTATTCTTGGTTTTGTGACAGAGCCCTGACACAAAATGTATAATTTTGTCTTTGTGCAGCATGCGGCTTCGAGTGTGCTCGAGCCGTGAGCTTTCTTTTCCACCACAAAGCATGGTGTTCGGATCCCACCACTCTTTTTTAGGTCAGCCAGACAGCGCTGGCCTCGATCTCACAGAGAGCAAAACAGCTGTTTTCACAGCTCAGAATGTTGCGCCTTAAATGAGAATGTGAGTGCTCACATCAGGCTTGCACTATCATCCTGTTTGTGCTTCTGGATGGGATGCTGGTCATTCTTATGATGGACCTAGCATTTCATTCGGGGTTCCAGGGGAGGATTAGACGTCGATTGCTGCATCAGAGAGAGGGCTGTTACACTCTGGAAATGAAGATGATGCTGAGCTCCCACTTTAATGGTGTGCATGCTCATGCTGAATCAGATTCAGACTTGACAGCCATGCTTTCCCGGGTTACACTGGGGGCGCAGTGCGGCGCGTAATCACCTTGCCCCGCCCCCGTGCCTTCCCGGATGTGTGTGAAAACTTTTTGCAGTATGGAAGCCTTTTGGTGCCAATATGGCAAGCCAAACCTGCCAAAAGCTGCAGAAAGTTTTTCCTCTCTCACTACCCTCAATGGTGGGGTGGCAGTGCTACTGCAGACCGCCTCTTCCCTGCATGTGACAGCCCCCCTGCAAAAAAACAGTCATAATGCATGAGGGTAGTTCTGAGTCGGGGTTGAGCTGCGCCTGGTGACTGACCGTGTTTAAAGTCACAGCGCTGGCCCTCGGCCAGATGATGTCCACCCTAGTGGTCCAGAAGCGCCCCCTGGCTAAACCTTGCAGAGGTGTGAGACATCGCCAAAGTTCGCTTTCTCAATGCTCCCATCTCACGAGGTGGCCTTTCGGCGACACTGTTGGAGACTGTTGGTTCTCCGTTCAAAAGCAGGCTGAGGTAACCAAAAGGTTGCCTCAATGTGCTCCCTGAGTCACTGGTGGGCTTCCCCTCAGTCTGTTTGTCGCCAAGGGTGTCAGTCCCCTGCAAAAAAAAAAAAACCTCCGTCACAGCCGGCTCTACTGTCACGTTGAGCTTTCGCAGAAAGACGGCACCACCTGTCTCAGCACCCTTGAGATGAGCGACCCAGAGTCAGCTGCTCTTCCGCGGAGGAGGGCCGGGCGGAGAACTTTTTTGTTGAATCATTCTGTTCCGCCACTGGTCCGTATGGACAGCACTGCGACCGTTGTGTACATCAACCGCCAGGGTGGTCTACGCTCCCGCCGCATGTCACAGCTCGCCCGCCATCTCCTCCTTGGAGTCAGAAGCATCTGAGGTCGCTTTGTGCCATTTACATTCCCGGCCTGCTCAACTGTGCAGCCGACGAGCTTCAACCCCCAGGTGGTCCAGCTGATTTGGAGGCACTTCGGGGCCGCACAGATAGATCTGTTTGTCGCCCCGGACACGTCGCACTGCCAGCTGTTTTACTTCCTGACCGAGGGGACCCTGCTGGCCCCAGGGTCTTCGCAAATATGTGTTTCCCCCAGTGAGCCTTTTTGCACAGACCCTGTGCAAAGTCAGGGAGGACGAAGAGCAGGTCTTGCTTATTGCGCCGTTTGGCCCAACCAGACCCGGTTCCCGGAACTAGGAACTAGTAACAGCCCCTCCCTGGCCCATTCCTCTGAGAGAGGACCTGCTCTCTCAGAGACGGGGCACCCTATTGCACCCGTGTTCGGACCTCAGGAATCTCCATGTCTGGTCCCTGGATGGGATGTGGAGGTTCTAGGTGACCTACCCCAAGTGGTAGTTGACACCATCACTTCCGCTAGAGCCCCCTCTACGAGGCGCCTCTATGCGTTGAAGTGGAACCTCTTCGTTGACTGGTGTTCTTCTCACAAGGAGAACCCCCGAACTTGCTCGATCAGAGCCGTGCTTTCCTTCCTGCAAGAAGGGTTGGAGCGAAGGCTAAATCAGCCGAGTTAAAAATCCTGTACTGTAAGACAGTTCTGCTGGTTGCATTGGCTTCTATCAAGAGGGTAGGGGACCTGCATCCATTTTCGGTCTATGAATTGTGCCTAGAATTCAGCCCAGATAACTCTCACGTGATCCTGAGACCCCGGCCCGGATACGTGCCCAAGGTTCCTACCACTCCCTTTCAGGACCAGGTGGTGAACCTGCAAGCACTGCCTTTGGAGGAGGCAGACCCAGCCCTGGCTTTTCTCTGTCCCGTTTGCGCTCTGCGTCTGTACGTGGACAGAACGCAAAGCCTCAGGACCTCAGATCAGCTCTTCGTCTGTTACAGAGGCCAGCAGAAGGGCTGTCTCCAAGCAGAGGATGGCCCACTGGATAGTGGATGCCATCGCCTAGGCTTACGAAGCCCAAGGTGTGCCCTGCCCGCCCGGGTTGAAAGCCCACTCCGTGGCACACGGCGCTTAGCTGACAGACATCTGTAGAGCTGCGGGCTGGGCGACACCTAACACGTTCACTAGGTTTTATAGCCTACGTTTGAGACGGTTTCTTCCTGTGTGCTCGCTTCAACCAGCCAGTAACACCGAAGTTCGCGCTCTAGTGTCGGCTTACTGCGCCACTCCCTTCCACTGGAACGGATACGTGCGCTTTTTGCTCCAGTCGAGTTCAGGCGAACCCTGTGAGTTCCTCCGCACCCCTTCGGCAGTCAGACGTTGCGAAGCGTCCAACGCCAGGCCTAGTGCTCGTATGCTTGTGTAACTTGTGCTAGGCTGGGTTCCATATGTGGTGATCCCTGCGGCGATCCCATATGCGTATTCTTCCACGACCAGCTCCCTGCGGTGGCCCTGTATCTTTCCCTTGGCAGAGTCCGCTCTGCCGTCACTGGCCGGTGCTGCCTCCCCCTTCTCAGGTTGGAGCCACCCCAGTGACATTCCATATGTTGCACTGCCCCTGCGGCCAGTCCATATGTGTATTCTCCACATGGTACCCCTCTTCGTTCTATGTAACATGTGGTTCATGTTTTCATTGGCCGCATGCGTTCATGCTGTTATGGTTTGTGTGAACACGCTGCTTGTGCATAAGGGAGCTCCGATCAGGATTTTTGGAGCCGGTCACCGATCGTCGATCACAGGAAGCAGTATCTGCTAATACAATCACCGATACCAATCTATTATTATGTAGAATTATTTATAGGGAATCAGGATTTTTACAGACATTCATTCAGGGCCTGAATTTAATTTTTGAAAAAGGGGGGAATTCCCCCCTTAGGTGACTCTTGTCATTAATTTGAAGGGGGTAGAGGGTAATTTTTTTTACCAATATTTAATTATCTCACCTAAATGTTTGATCATGCAGTGGATTATTGTTTTTACAATGGGGCAATTGTTGCACAATAGCTTACACCCAAGCCTGATTTCAAACTAGATAAGTAAACAGTAATACAATAAGAACAAATAAACAATTTACAAGCAGTTGCACAAATAAATAAAATAATTAAATAAACAGTGTTTTAAGGGTTTTTTTGCAGGTAGGTCTAACAGTAGTATTGAGGAAAGAATTTTTTTTTTTTTTTTTGAATCGAATGTAAAATAAACTGGATAGTCTTCGCTGAATAAATTAAATACAGCCCACCAATAAATTAATCCTTTCAATTAAAGGAGTAGTTCACTTTCAAATAAAAAATTCCTGATAATTTACTCACCCCCATGTCATCCAATATGTCCATGTCTTTCTGTCTTCAGTCGAAAAGAAATTAAGGTTTTTGAGGTAAACATTCCAGGATTTTTCTCCATATAATGGACACCAATGGCAACCAACGGTTTGAAGGTTCAAATGTCAGTCTCAATGCAGCTTCAAAGGCTCGACACGATCCCAGTCGAGAAATAAGGGTCTTATCTGGTGAAAAGATTGGTCATTTTCAAAAAAAAAAAAAATATATATATATATACTTTTTAACCACAAATGCCCGTCTTGTAAAATCCTGGAATGGTTTCCTCAAAAACCTTAATTTATTTTCGATTGAAGAAAGAAAGACATGGACATCTTGGATGACAAGGGGGTGAGTAAATTATCAGGAAATTTTTATTTGAAAGTGAACTAATCCTTTAAAGGGTAACTAAACCCCTGGTCAGAGCCTGGCTCCACCCACTGGCAATATTTGAAAAATGCTGGAAAAGTATGGAGTTAATATTGTGCCATAATTAAACAAACAAATCCAGCATTTTGCAAACAAACTCGATCTGCTTTGCAAAGGAAAACTCGACTCGCAAACAAACAGAAAGCAATGTGCAGGTACAAAGGTCAATTTGAGCGAAAATGCAGTGGAGTTTTACAAATATAAATAAATGAGCCAAGATAATATTTCACAAATAAATACAAATCATCCTACAAATTGCATGTAACCTTTGAACAAATACCAAATCTAGTGCATACAAATGCATATCTGTCTGTTATGATTGTGAGACACTTTGCTTTTTATGAGATCTCTTGGCTCGATTCTCTCACAAATGTGTCCAGGCAGATTTTCTCACAAATGCAGTTGAGCTAGCCTGGGAAAACCCAGACAACTTCCGGCAAATTTAGATTTGCTCTGCAAGTAGTCTGGCAAAGAGCTCATTCAAGCCCATTTCTAATCCATCGAAATCGCGGCACCAATCAGAAACGTTGGGGCGGGCTTTACACAATGACGATCACTCTGATTGGTTTTAGGTCTATCCAATTGCGCCCAGAGGCATTTGAGCGACGTCCGTTGGTGAAGCGCACCAACTTTTAAATGCATTATTATATTCAAATTGCAAACACATGAGGACAGTCTCCATGAAAGACCCACTGGCAGATGAACGTGCTACTACATTTATCTCCGAAACGGAAGGAAATTAAATTAGATTTAATAGAGGATTTTAACTGTGACAAGATGATTGACAGGGCAGTTTACGTGACAGGATGCACGCGACAGATCCGTCCGATAAAGATGACGAAGTAGTATGTCCCAAAGCTTGCCTACTTTTTTGCTACACATTCAAAAGTAAATACCTTTTCTTCACAAAAAGAGTACATACTTTTATGGCGTAGTGTAACTTAGGCGAATTGGGACGTAGCATATGGCTTTACACGATGACGATCGCTCTGATTGGTTTAAGGTCTATCCAATTGCGCCCAGAGGCATTTGAGCGACGTCCGTTGGTGACGCCCTTTTGGAAATGAGTTATTAATGAAGCTTTGCCAGACCATAACTCAGTTACTACTGAGAATGGTCTGGTTTTAACCAGGCTACAGTTGAGCAACTTCCTCTTCTAAATCAGTAGATGGCGCTAAACTAGAGGATTAATTTAGCGCTAGTCTCCAGGAGAAGCACTGATTTGAAACTTGCCTTTGCCTACAGCTGAGGAAAATGACTGGTGAACAGGCGTGTTTCTGTCTTACTTTATCTGTAATTAACCCCCTGAGGTCGGCTGTATCGCCGGCGATACCAGCTCGCTTTTTTTTTATCAGTGTAAAAGAAACTCATAAATACTCTGTTGACTTTGATTTTCCATAGGAGTTTCATACATCAATCGATTCTGTTAAATGTGTATTATTTTTGTGTATACTCACAATAAAAACAAAGTGTTGTGCTTTTTGCCAAATAAAGAAAAATAAACACAAAGCGAGTTCTGCCTTCTCTCTGTCAGTTAAGTCCATTCTGAAACGCGTCCGAAAATGAACAATAACTCAGCGAATACTCAGTCAAACAGGCATACAGACACACAGGCATGAAGCTTGAATTCTCTTATTTTAAATGAAGTAATTTATATAAAAAACAAATATTCTCATCTTGTGAAATCTGTATTAAAAGAGAGCGATTCCAGTCGAGCTCATTACAGCTCATTCAAATGTAATGTGACTCCGCCTACGGAGAGCGCGCGCTATTCAAACGCAAATGACTGAGGCAATCCACGCAAACCTGTGAACGCCCCCATATCAGCTCGAGAAAACACAAGTTTATTCAGATCATTACTTGTTTACACCATCTCGCAGCGCTGTGAGGAATAATAATAATGGAAAATGTCCCTCAGAAGTGCGGGTATATCGAGGAGCAAGGATCCGACTGAGCTGAGGAAAACTGTAGTAAGTTTTTTTCCTTCTCACGTGAATCGCGTTTCTGTTTTGTGAATGAATGAACGGCAGAGATGCGCGCTGTTTACCACGGCTCGCAAAAAGACAGTTTAAATTTAAATCGCGTGTGTGAATGAATGATGATGTTTTAGCAAACTGTATTGCTATACTGAGATGAGTAAAAATCGACTGAAATATGTTGAAATAAAATGTAGGCTATTTGTATAAGCAACGTATTAAACTGCAAATTAACATTTATATGCCCTAATATTTCATAAAAACAACGTTACAGTCAGGCGAAATATGAAAGACAACATTTTGTTGACTAGATGTGGGTACAGTTTACTGTAGAATATACTGCCACATCAAATAAGCTTTTGTTTAGCAATTTCTATATATATAAAATACTATTTTTGTCAAAAATAAAGTCATCAACTAAGATGTTAGCTGTTCCAATGTTGGCTATATTAAAACTAATGAATACATAGATAAAATGTTGGCCTATAATCATTTTTTTTACAAAGAAAGAGTACACTTGAAATATTGTTGAAATTGTAATTATTGTTGTAATTGTAACCTTTTTAATAAAATAGCAAAACATATTTACAAGATAGATGTAAGCAAAATCTTAAATGGTCAATATAAGTCTTCTTCTAAATATATCTTTTGTCCTTGCATTGTGGCTCAGTCAGTGTCACACCTGAATGAATGGCTAATTATGCAGAGTGGGTGGGACATTGTATTTTCAGGTGTAAACCACTCCTCGTTCACGCCCCCCTCGCATATTGGCTTTCCAAGCAAAACCTGTTTTACATCAATTTAAATCAATGTATAGTTTTATGTGAACGATAAAGCAAGACTATTTTCACATAAGTTTGAAGCCAGAACTCGAAGGAACAACATCCATTAGTCAAAAGTCTTATTGACACATATTTATTATGAGTTTTGTGGTCATATTTCAGCAACTTTCATTTTTATTTTTTTCAATAACCACGCATAAACATTATTCGCTTAAAAATTTTAAAATATACATGATCACATATTTTGGTAGCCCTGTTTGTGCTATATAGAGTGAATTTACACCTTTTCCATTAACATGTTTATAAATAACTGAAAAAAGCACTAATGTCAGAGCATGTCAGAACACCTCCAGGGCCCAGAAAACCGCTCAGACTCCAGAGGGTTAACCTTTTTAAGGTTTTCTTTTGCAAAATGTTTATTCCATATCTAGACAGATTAGCACTTAGTAGCAATTCACTCTCTCTATGATAGGGGAATCTATAAGCTGAAAGCTCTGCCATTATATGTTGCTTTTTTACATTTTTGTAAAAACGTTACATTTACTGAACGAGTCCATTTCTTTCGTTCTCCATAAATTAATGAGAACATTTCATTTAATTGAAAGGAGGGTCACACTTATTTATTTATTTAGTTGGAATTCAGTCAGCTTAACTCAGTGGTTCTCAATTCCAGTCCTCGTGACCCACTGCTCTGCACATTTTGTATGTCTCCCTTATTTAACACACCTGAACCAGATCATCAGCTCATTAGGAGAGACTCCATGAACTGAACTGAGTGTGTCAGATAAGAGAGACATAAAAAATGTGCAGAGCAGTGGGTCACGAGGACTGTTAATGTAATAAAATAATTAATTAACTATTTTCAACAATATACAACAAACAATATACAATTGTTCTCATTAATTTATGGAGGACGAAAGAAATAGATTAATTCAGTGTAGACATAATCACTAATTTAGTCATTTCGCACGTGTCCGATGTAGAAGAAATTTAAAAAAGCAACATATGATGGCAGAGCTTTCAGCTTATAGATTCCCCATCCTAGAGAGAGTGAATTGCTACTAAGTGCTAATGTGGATTTTTTTAAAACCTTAAAAAGGATAATTATAGATAAAGACAGAAAAACGCCTGTTCACCGGTCATTTTCCCCTGCTGAAGGCAAAGGCAAGTTTCAAATCAGTGCTTCTCCGGAAGACTAGCACTAAATTAATCCTCGAGTTTAGCGCCATCTACTGTTTTAGAAGAGGAAGTTGCTCAACTGCATTTGTGAGAAAATCTGCCTGGACACATTTGTGAGAAAATCTACCAGGACACATTTGTGAGAAAATCGAGCTGAGAGATCTCATAAAAAGCCAAGTGTCTCACAATCATTACAGACAGATGTGCATTTGTATGCACTAGATTTGGTATTTGTTTCAAAGGGTACATGCAATTTGTAGGATGGTTTGTGTTTATTTGTGAAATATTATCTAGGCTCATTTATTTATATTTGTAAAACAAAATACATATTTGTTACTCCACTGCATTTTCGCTCAATTTGACCTTTGTATTTGCACATTGCTTTCTGTTTGTTTGCGAGTCGAGTTTTCCTTTGCAAAGCAGATCGAGTTTGTTTGCAAAATGCTGGATTTGTTTGTTTAATTATGGCACAATATTAACTCCATAGAAAAGTGGGCAGAGCCTAGCGGAGGGGGGGCGTACACCTGAGGGCAAGGGCCTCTCTCTGTAGGCAAGGGCGTGGTTAGCTGGTTACCCTCTTACGTCACAGGGCACCACAACTTCCAATAGGAAAATTCAACTGCAGTAGCCACCGTTCAACCTGAAGAGGGCAGCACTCAGACGTTTTTACACCATATAATGTAGAATTAAAACACTTTATACCCAAATGTCAAAAAAATTACTTGAAGCAATGAACCGCATTAATAAAGCCCCAGTCTTACATATCATTAACTAAAAAAAGTTGTTTTAGAGTTTAGGAGGCGGCCTTTAAGGTTACAAAAGTTAGTCATTCAAGAGCAGTGAGTGTCATTAATGTTAATCAAACAGCAAAAAAATCTCTGAGGGACATTGTTTTCTCCAAGTGTGTCCAACTGCGCCCTGCAGGACTACAAACCACGCCCCTACTAATTACGCCCCCTACGCCCTAAAATACCCCCCTACATTCGGGATGTTATCAGAGCTCCTCCCTCTGAAATCGCTTATGTCATCACTAGTACTGCTTTTCTTCTACTTCACTTTCCTCGCTTTTTAAGATTCACTATCGCCACCTAGTGAATTACAGCCAAGGCATACAGATCGTATAACATAGATCACCAGACGCCGTAGTCATCCTGTTTGTTTTTCTTCAGTTCTTCAGTATTTTGATTATGAAACTCTACAGTAAATTTAAGGGAATTTATGGAAGGAGTAGGTTTAGGTGGGGGGTAGGTTTTTAGCTATAGTTATTTACCATGAGTCTGTATTAATTTGATAGTATAATTTATTTTGTTTCTCTAGCTGTTATTTCATACTTAATAAGATTCTAAATCAATATAAGCTCGTCTTACAAACATTTCATACATAAAATATAAAATAATTTACTTTAAAATATTGTTTTAGTCAATGACATCCACACTAGCTTCTTTTTGGGAGGCTTATTGTTGTAGTAGGCGTAATTTGCAGGAGTGTGGTGTGTAGAACTGCAGGACGCAGACCCTTCTCGTTTTGTTAAGCATTTTCATGACGACCATCCAGAATTTTTTTCATCAATGGATGCTGCTGATGCTCACAAATCATAGTAAAGTATCAACTAATTTTTTCATTTTCATAACTCCTGACACAAATTAAGACATAACTGTCACTATAAGTTTCTCTGAATAAGTCGTAGATACTCTTATAAAAGTCTTAGATCTTTTTAATGATGTATAGTTTGTCAAGGTAATAACATTAAATCTAACAGTAACTTTAAACTAATTTAAACATAGAACGATTCAGTGCGTCAGCGTCCTCGTTAAGGTTAACAGGTTAAAAGAGCTGACAAGCAGCTGTCCAGCACTAATGCTCACATCTTCAACAAACATTTCCCTCAGCAAACACAAATGTTTTGCATGCCGGGACCTGCATGGGATGCTGGTTTGCTGGTCCTCAGCATGGGAAGTGTATGTGCTGTTGGACCAGCATATTGTATGTTTTGCGTGCTGGGACCAGCTTCGGATGCAATGGCCTGTTGCATGAAGCCGTTTTCATTTGCTACCAAGTTTGAGATTTTTTTGTGCAAATTCTGGTTTTACAGGCTCAAGAAGGTGGATTGGTTTTTAGCGAGGTTCATCGCCATGGTAATTTACGCTACACGGCTAACCTGTTCCAGAGCAGGTTTTATTCTGGGTTAGAGTAAACCAAAACTGGATCAATCAGCTGTGAGCAAAGTGACATATCTGATGCAATGAAGCCACTCCCCCTATATCTCTCGCTCCAAGTTAAAGCATTTTAAGTGAAAGAATTTATGAGACAAAATTGCGCATCTTTTGCTGATATTTATTATATGAATTATAATGATGTATAATTAGTATAATATATTCATATAGCTATTATAATAATTGACAATTAATATTAAACTTTGCTTTTTTTATTAAACAAGCCACATTTATTTATATAACGCTTTTTACATATGGGTGGTTGACATGACATGGCCTTTTTTTGGTCCAATGTGTCAAAGTTAAGTAAATTTTAGAAAAATATGTCAAAAACTGTGGTGATATTGTTCAGAAAGTGCTGTTTTATATGAACATACAGAGCATTCATGGGTTTAATCTTCCATTTTTTCACAATTTTCAGCCAAACCAGAATAAGCTCATATGGCGTGACTGTCCCAGGCACATTTCACAAATGTTGATTTTGACTAAAAACAAGAAAATTAATTAATTTTCTGTTTATTCAATCATATAATGATAGATGTCTACTTGTGAGTCTGCTTGACTAAAAGTTCAGGCATAATATTTTGAAGCCACCCTTAACTAAAACATTTTGTCCCAAAAATGGATATCATAAGGTGTGACGCCGTATTCCTTTTTTTAAACGGGCAATTGTTTGGAGACCTTTGGGGAGTGGGGGTCTGTCACGGTTCATGAATCGGCTGTCTCATGCTGATGTGTCTGTGTGAGTGTAATTGTGTGGGCGTGGTTACTCGTTGTGTTGATTAGTGTCTCCAGCTGTTATCAATCCCAGTTCCCTTTATATGCCCAGTAATTTCCCTCTCATGTTGTCAGATCGTTGTGGTTGTTCCTCGGTGTGTGTCCTGTTCCTGTGCCTCGTCTGCAAAGAGTTCTTCGTCTGGATTTCGTCTGTTCTTCGTGTCGTCTGGATGTTCCACGGTTCCTGGTTTCTTCACTCGAGCACGCAGATCACCGCACCACCACCGGATCGCCATCTCGTCCCTGCTTCATCACCACCAGAGTGTTTGTCCCCGACCTGTGTCTACATCTGACCTTTCATAATAAACTGAGTTTACTTGCATCTTGCATCCTCCTGTTATTTCACCACAGAACGATCTGACCAGACCATGGATGCAGCAAGCACGTCCCAGCTCAACGAATTCATCGCTCACAGTATCTCACGTATGGACCAACAAGAGGAGAGCATCTCGGGCACAGGTCGTGCGGTGCAAGCACTCGTGAAGCAGGTGTCCGAGCTCCCCCAACAGGTACAACTTTTACGGACTCCCACTGCGCCCCCCACACCGCCCGTTCCCCCACCACCAGCACCGGCTGCAGCAGAGAGCCCAGAGCCACGCCTACCCACACCAGAGGGATATTCCGGCGAGCCCGAATATTGCAGAGCGTTCCTCACGAGATGTTCCATGCATTTCGCCTTACAACCACGCACTTTCCAGAGCGAACAGGCTAAGGTGGCATTCGTATTAACCCTGCTGTCAGGGAGAGCAGCACTTTGGGGAACGGCGGTGTGGGAGAACGGAGACGACTGCTGCACCTCGTTCCAGGCACTCTCCGAAGAAATGAAGAGAGTTTTCGATCGTGCAGTGGCGGGTAAGGAGGCGGCCAGATTACTCGCCGAACTGCGACAGGGAGAAGGCTCGGTGGCGGACTTTTCCATCCGGTTCCGCACCCTGGCCGCAGAGTGCCGTTGGAACGAGGCGGCGCAGTGGGATATGTTCCTGCATGGGCTGGCTGACCGAGTTCAAAGGGAGATTTATGTTATGGACTTACCAGAGACACTGAATGGACTGGTGGAACTTGCTCTGAGAGTAGACGCTCGACTGAACCGTGTGACCAGATTGGCGCGTCCCAGCCGTCCACAGCCCAGCACAGAGGACCACCAGCCCCGCATCCGACCTCGAGCCCATGCAGGTGGGGAGAGCTCGGATTTCCCGGGAGGAGAGGGAAAGGCGGAGATCCCAAGGACTCTGTCTATACTGTGGCCGGGCGGGCCATTTCATCCACTCCTGCCCGGTAAAAGAGCAAGCCCGGTAGTTAGTATGAGGCTACTATCGGGTGGGATCTCCGCCGAGAAGACCTCATCACCATCATCGACCCTCCTCCCGGTAAGACTGAGATGGCGAACATCGACGCACTGCACCAACGCACTACTGGATTCGGGAGCGGAGGGTAATTTCATGGACTTCAAACTGGCACTTAAGCTTCAGATCCCCATCACTCCTCTCTCGCACCAGATTACTGTCAACGAACTCAATGGTCAAGAACTTCCCCGGATTACACATTCTACTGAAAGCATCACCCTCATTACTTCTGGCAATCACACAGAACTCATTTCTTTCTTACTCATGGACTCACCACTTGCACCAGTGGTTTTGGGACACCCGTGGCTGTCCAGACACAACCCCCGTGTCGACTGGTGCACTAACACTGTTTCCACATGGAGTAACCACTGTCATGAGTCCTGTTTAGTGTCTGCCTGTCCCTCTGTGTCTGGTTCTGTGTTTCAGAGTGAGGCAGCGGATTTGTCTAACGTGCCCGCGGAGTACCTCGACCTGAAGGAGGTGTTCAGTAAGTCTCGTGCTGCTTCTCTCCCTCCGCATCGTTCCTATGACTGTGCAATAGATCTACTGCCAGGTAAATCTCCGCCTAAGGGCAAACTTTACTCTCTTTCAGTTCCCGAGAGGGAGGCCATGGAGAAATATATTTCTGATTCTCTAGCCTCTGGGTTCATCCAGCCTTCCTCTTCTCCTGCGGGGGCGGGGTTCTTTTTCGTTGGGAAGAAGGATGGTTCTCTGCGACCTTGCATTGATTACCGAGAGCTGAACAACATCACGGTAAAGAATTCTTATCCTTTGCCGTTGATGTCTTCAGCTTTCGAGAGGTTGCAGGGAGCATCGATTTTCACGAAACTGGACTTACGTAATGCATATCATTTGGTTCGCATCAGGAAGGGGGATGAATGGAAAACCGCTTTTAATACCCCTAGGGGGCACTTTGAATATTTGGTTATGCCTTTCGGGCTTTCCAACAGCCCAGCGGTTTTCCAGGCACTCGTTAATGACGTGTTGAGAGACATGGTAGATCAGTTCATATATGTTTACCTGGATGACATATTGATTTTTTCTTCGTCTCTCCAGGAACACGTTCAACACGTCAGACGAGTGCTCCAGAGATTATTAGAGAATGGGCTTTTTGTCAAGGCGGAGAAATGCGCGTTTCATGCACAGTCTGTTCCCTTCCTAGGGTACATCATCTCCTCTGAGGGAGTGCGCATGGATCCTGACAAGGTTAAGGCTGTGGTAGATTGGCCAAGTCCAGATTCCCGTAAGGCCCTACAGCGGTTTCTGGGGTTCGCCAATTTTTACCGGCGTTTCATTCGCAATTTCAGCCAACTAGTCGCACCTCTGACTGCCTTGACCTCCCCCGAACGACGTTCAGGTGGTCGAACACTGCCGAGGCAGTGTTCACCAACCTCAAAAGTCGCTTCGTTTCGGCTCCCATTCTTGTCACCCCTGATCCCACACGTCAGTTCGTGGTGGAGGTCGACGCGTCAGAGGTGGGAGTAGGAGCAGTGCTTTCACAACGCGCTTCCTCAGACGACAAGTTGCATCCCTGTGCGTTTTTTTCTCATCGACTTTCGCCTGCCGAACGTAATTATGACATTGGTAACAGAGAGTTGTTGGCAGTCAAGTTAGCGTTGGAGGAGTGGCGTCATTGGTTAGAGGGTTCGGGGGTACCCTTTATCGTTTGGACAGATCATAAGAATCTTGAATACATCAGATCTGCTAAAAGACTCAACTCCAGGCAGGCTCGGTGGGCTCTTTTTTTCGGACGTTTTGATTTTGTTCTCTTGTACCGCCCGGGTTCCAAAAACATCAAACCCGACTCTTTGTCTCGTATTTTTGATCCATCCGAACGCCCGGTGACTCCCGAGTGTATTTTACCTGAGAAAGTTGTCATCTCCACTCTGGTATGGGAGGTCGAATCGAGGGTCAAGACAGCCCTAGAAGGGGTAACGCCTCCGCCTGGTTGCCCACCGGGTCGTTTGTTTGTTCCGGAGGGGTTACGGTCCGACGTTATTCGATGGGGTCATTGCTCCAACGTGGCTTGTCATCCAGGAGTGACTCGTACCAGTTTTTTAGTTAAGCAACGATTCTGGTGGCCATTAATGGCTCGCGACATTCACGATTTTGTGTTGGCTTGTTCAGTCTGTGCCACTGGTAAGACATCTAACCAACCCCCAGATGGGTTACTTCGACCGCTGCCTGTCCCTTCGAGACCCTGGTCCCATATCGCTCTAGATTTTGTCACCGCCCTCCCGCCCTCCAATGGCATGACGGTTGTTTTAACCGTAGTGGACCGGTTCTCGAAGGCGGCACATTTCATCCCCTTGCCCAAAATTACATTCAGCCAAGGAGACAGTGGTCACAGTCATAGATCACGTCTTTCGGTTACATGGCCTCCCGATGGACGTGGTCTCTGACAGAGGTTCCCAATTCGTATCCAAATTTTGGCGAGAATTCTGTAAGTTACTGGGGGCCACGGTCAGTCTGTCCTCGGGCTATCATCCCCAGAGCAATGGCCAGTCTGAACGAGCCAATCAGGACCTCGAAAGAATGTTGCGATGTTTGGTTGCCAAGAATCCGTCATCCTGGAGCCAACAGCTTTCTATGGTGGAGTACGCCCACAATTCGTTTCCAGTGTCATCCACGGGCCTCTCGCCATTTAAGTGTAGTTTAGGTTACCAGCCACCAATTTTTCCGAGTCTGGAATCCGAGGTCGCGGTCCCCTCCGCTCACGCATTCGTCCAGAGGTGCCGCCGTACTTGGACTAGAGCCCGGGAGACTCTACTCCAAGCAGGGGGGCGCATGAAGGCCAAGGCCGACCGCCACCGGTCAAAGCCTCCCGTTTACGTCGTGGGTCAAAAAGTGTGGCTTTCTACCAAGAATATTCCGCTCCGCTCCGTGTCTAACAAGTTAGCTCCCAAATTCATTGGCCCGTTTCCTGTCACCAAAATTATTAGTCCGGTGACAGTCCGACTCAAACTCCCTCCTGCGTACAGGAGAATTCACCCCGTCTTCCATGTGTCTAAAGTCAAGCCCGTGTTTTATTCTCACATTAATCCGCCTGCCCCGGTTCCCCCCCGCCGCGACTCGTAGATGGGGAACCCACATATTCGGTACATCGCATTCTGGACTCAAGACGGAGGGGACGCAGATTTCAGTACTTGGTGGACTGGGAGGGTTACGGTCCGGAGGAGAGAAGTTGGGTACCTGCTAGAGACATTCTGGATCACTCCCTTATCGATGATTACAATCGACAGGTAAGGTTGTCTGGGAACGCCAGGAGGCGTTCCTAGGGAGGGGGGTCTGTCACGGTTCATGAATCGGCTGTCTCATGCTGATGTGTCTGTGTGAGTGTAATTGTGTGGGCGTGGTTACTCGTTGTGTTGATTAGTGTCTCCAGCTGTTATCAATCCCAGTTCCCTTTATATGCCCAGTAATTTCCCTCTCATGTTGTCAGATCGTTGTGGTTGTTCCTCGGTGTGTGTCCTGTTCCTGTGCCTCGTCTGCAAAGAGTTCTTCGTCTGGATTTCGTCTGTTCTTCATGTCGTCTGGATGTTCCACGGTTCCTGGTTTCTTCACTCGAGCATGCAGATCACCGCACCACCACCGGATCGCCATCTCGTCCCTGCTTCATCACCACCAGAGTGTTTGTCCCCGACCTGTGTCTACATCTGACCTTTCATAATAAACTGAGTTTACTTGCATCTTGCATCCTCCTGTTATTTCACCACAGGGTCCTCCTCCTTTCAGGAGGAAGAACAACACCTCAGAAGGACACTGAAAGTTACAATGTGAGTTTTCTCTCTTCATGTTTTCAAAAAAATCAAGTATATCCAGCACTCCTGCTTCAGTTCCCTTTTGCGCTGCCTTTTGGTGTGACGCATTTTACACAAAAATGCCCAAATTAAATTACTTTTCAGTCAATATTACCTTTAAAACTACAGTATATTGTCATATTGTAGTTAGCATGGTTTTAGCATGTTAGCATAAAAGCACATTGCTTAATGGCATGCTAAGTACATGAAACCTCATATGGTGTGACACAGGGTTTTCTTGTCACACCATATGATTATTTTGTCACACTATATGATATGAACTACATTTAAATACATAAATAATGCTCTTAGATACATATTTTATAGCTAATAGTTAAGTTTATTGAATATTTTGTCCTTTTAACACATTTTGATACTATATTATTCACACATTTAATATCTATACACCAACTCAATTTGGTGAATCCCTACTTCCCTACTATCCCATTTTCAAGCTGAATCCATGTTAAACTACAGCATTTTGTCACTCAAATGTTTCCCTTTATTTATTTATTTATTTATTTTTCAGTTTGAGGTAGATTTCAGAAGATGGCGAGATATGGCAAATACAGAAAGAACAAGGAAATGATACATCATCAGCTTGCTGTTCGGTCATTGTTTTACTCATCAGACTGATCTCATGAAATGGCGTATGTATGACACGCCAATTCGATTTCCATTTTTGGCGTGCTATCAACACGCATAATCGCTTTTCAGCGTGTTTATCAACGCCGTTGACTTAACGTTACATTACTGTATAGATATGACCTACCCCAACTCCCTAAAAGTCACTGGGGTTAATCTTCTCCTACCATCCTAGGAAAAAAATATCGATTCCCCAGTATCACGACAAGACGTGAAATAATCACGTTGGTCCCCTTTGGAAAACGTGTAGATGTCACAGTTTAACGCCCATACACGTTTGCCATATCTTGAAGATATCTGTACAATTTCCTATACCATTGTATAGATTATAAATGTAAGATCCCTTAACTCTACTCCCACACCTAAACATACCCATTTTATAGACAATATTAAAATGATAAAACGTAATGGACAGATATGTAGGAAAATGGCATTTTTATGAACAATATGGCATTAAAAGATAGTTTGAGCCACGAATCCTACCCCTAAACCTAACCATAACCATTTCTTAAAACTACCTAGGCAACAATTATAAAGAAAAACAACAGACAGACGAGTATAATCACAATAATTTATTTATGGTTCCTATAGAACCATAATATACTAACCTTACAACACAACATCGATTCACAAAATACACCAATTTTATTAGCTTGATGTAATCCAAACCTTCAGAATCCATATATTATTTGCAAGAAAAAGATCCAAACTCAGCCCTTTATCCAGTAATCGTCATCTTGACCGTAAATGTCAAACCCCGCGCTTGTTATGAATTCAAATTCAAAAATTGCGCCCTCAAGAAGCGACAGGTTACTATGGTTACGGCAGTAATTATCAAACGCTCATTGGCTCTCGCCTCGCCTGCTTCGTCACAGATTGCGTCATGCACATTCACATTTGAAATGAAGCGCGCACTGCCGCGCAGCCCTCAGCGAACCGAACCGAAGACGGATTAACGTTTTCATGGATTTGAATTAATAACTTAAATTCTGCTCTGTCTGTTACCTCATACAAAACCACTGCCAGAGAGGACTGCGACACATCGTCACGTGAACAACTTTTGGTACCGATTTTGACATTTTCTCATTAAATAAATTATTGTGATTATACTTGTCTGTCTGTTGTTTTTCTTTATAATTGTAGCCTATAGTTTTAAGAAATGGTTATGATTAGATTTAGGGGTAGGATTAGCAAACGTCCGGGGATAATGGTACGTGTAAGATTCACGTCTGAGGCTGTTAAACTGTGACATCTACACGTTTTCCAAAGGGGACCAACATGATTATTTCACGTACATTTTGCTCCGTTTCGCTCGGACATTTAACGGCGTAGACATACACGCGGAAGATGACGGTTCGTTTCGGCGTGAACATACACGCGGATAGCTCAAAATGCGTATAGATAACACGCCACTTTTGACTTGAAAGTTGCGTGTATGTTTACGCAAAGTCATGATGTCATGTTGCTCATTTTTAAATGAATTTATGCATTAAATAAAATAAAAAAATTCAATGATTTACTAAAGATTATTAGAATTCATGTTGTTAATATTCAGCAGATTAAAATAAAAAGTGCAACATCAAATGAATACAGTAAGTGGATTAATGAATGTGTTATAAACATATGATTCTTTGCTATTTTGAGTAGAAGTCACTGTTTTAAACAATTTTGTGATTTTTGCTGTAACTGAAACAATGATTCACTTGTCAAACTAAGTTTGGTTGTTTGTTAAATGCAGCTAATACAGATGTTTGCATACAGATTGTTGTGTGGTGTGACATCATATGGCGTGACACCATGTCACACCATTCAGAATTTTTAAAGAAATTAAGGCTTTCTGGTTATTAATCATAAAATCATCAATGTGACAGATGGGGAATAGTGCCAGCAAAGGTTACAAGCATTTTGGTACTTTTATAACCAGGTATTCCCAAATTAATAAGTATATTGAAAGATTACGAGTAAACGTCTTTCTATGAGTGTTGATAAAGTAAAATAATGCAAAATGTAACATATTTGCACATAAGAAATGCTATACTTTTATATAGTAATGATAAAGAATCAGGATAAATTGACTTATATTATCACATTATACCCCTCTTTAATTTTAATACACAATAACATTCATGTCACACCATATGACAATTTTAGTCACCAAGACAGTAAACTGGTGAATAAATGTAAATTTCAGGACAAAATCTACAAGACCACATATATATTTGGAAATATAAGAGTTGGTAGAATATAACCCAATGAGTTCCATGACTTACATTTGAGATTTTTTTTTAAACTTTTTTTTAGCCAAATATGTCAACCACCCATATACAGATTGTTTCAAAGCAGCTTTACAGCGACAACAGGAAATGAATGCAACAAAGATTGTTTTGGCTGCACAGCAGCTCTAGAAGAAAGTCATTGTCCAGTAAGTTCATTTCCACTGTAAAAATCATTAGTTATTAATGTAGGGGCTGTTTACACGACATCCTTTTCAACTGAAAACAGAAAACTTTGTGTTATAGCTGTTCATTTACACGACAGCGGCATTTTGGTGGCCTGACAATGCAAACTTTGAAATAGGTTTCAAAGTGCAAGTTTTTGAAAACAGGTTTTGAAGATGATGCTGTTATCTCCATGTAAACTTCAAAAACATGAATGTGAAAACAGTGACGGCATGCACATGTGTGTTACATATTTAGATTAATATAATTGTGATTAATTTAATTGATTTTCATAAATTTAAAAATGTTATAATTGTTTGCCGCACGTATCACACTTTCAGGGGGGAATTCCAAAAGCAAGGTTATCTTACCGTCAAACATACCCTAACTCTCGATTGATTAACCGAGATGTCAGATAACATGCTTTCTGGAATACAGAAATCTCAAATCTCAAACTCTGGATCAAAACTGAGTTGACAGAGAAAATTTATACCAGGTTGGATTTGTCAACACTGAACCCACTTTGAAACTCAGAGTTTGTTCAACCAGCTTCATGTAACAGGCCTCTGGTGTGCTGGTATCCCTTTACCACTCTACAGATAAAGCGTTGTCGGGAAAATTTGTTTCGTGTACCTACCCCGAAGTGACAAAATAAAATAAAATTCTGCGTCAAGATTTATAAGGAAAGACCAGTACTTTGTTTAGGCTTGGTTTGTAGGGTATTACAAACCTGCGCACATATATTTAAACGCACATAACTATAGAACCAATTCTTAATGTGCATGTGAACGCCATCAGCGTTTATCACAGGTTCGCGTTTAAAGTCTGTGTAGAGAGAATGGTGTTGTCTTAGCGGCCCCTAATTTAATAACAAATGATCGTTGCGACAGAAGCGAATCAATCAAAACTAACTTTAGCTGGAAATAACTTTATTAAAGAACCGCTATAAAGCCAAAACAATCTCTGTTACCTTAAATTATACGTTTATCTCTGTAAAGCTGCTTTGAAACAATCTACATTGTTAAAAGCGCTATATAAATGAAGATGACTTGATTTGACTTGGTAGACCTGCATATGTTGTAGTTTTGGTGCCATGTACTATATGACTCAAGGGGTTATTCCAGGTTTGTGACATACCCGGGTATGTTTAAGTGCAAGTAAGTGGATAACCTCAACTTTTGGTTCCAAAAATAAGGTAACTTTCAGGGTATGTATGTAGCCATAGCTACACACATTTGCCTAATGCCCACCTATGTTTTATGTTGTCCATCCGCAAACAACTTGACCCACCCTCAAACACTGTGGCAGGTTCGTGTTGTGTATGTCGAGAAGATGTTGTTTTCTGCTCTGCAAAAGCAAATTCTCTTTGTAAACCCTTTCAAAGGATGAGGATGTGAAGAGTCTGGTTTAAATTACCACAGCGATACAACAGCAGTATAACCTTTTGACGAATGCTTCTAAAATCTCCATGAGGTCTAAATGAGGTTATTGGGGGTGTAACGATTCATCAACTACATCGATGTATCGATTTATATTCCTACGATCCAACTGCATCGATCTGTGCTCGGCAAGTTGGCCTTCCGGACGACATATATCGATCTAACATCGATTTAAAAGGTAATGAATCGATTATATCGATACTAGGAAATAGCGCATTGGATTTAAGAACGTTAGACTTTATATGGATGTTTTTTTCTTTGCACTTTTAATGATAAAGGCGTTAAACGTTACTCGATTCAGTCTGCCGCGCCAGCAGCAGCACAAAGACTACAAGCAGCGCAAAGTCTCTCACCTCAGAAAAACGGACTTTCCTGTCCTCTCAGCCGCTATACTGCAGTAGCGCGCACTCTTCAATTGCACGCGCAAATGCGGCGGCGCGCGCTGTATCACTTCACTAAAGAGCAAAAGACATACGAGAATGTAACGTCGTAAATTAGCAAGTTAAGAAATAAAAGTAAAATACCAATAAATTACGTTATTGGTACGTCATGTGTGTTGCTATTTATCAGGAGCAGTTTCCATGTTTCTTTACCAGTTCTTTGTGTATCACCATGGTAGCCTAATTGTTGTTTGTTTCCATAACAAAATGGTTACGAAACCACTTACTGGTTATTTTGTATATTTTTATATGACTGTGGTGGCTCATACCAAGATTGTATTAACAAAAACTAGTTTGGGACTGCTATTTAATAGCTTAACCTCGCAGTGCCTACTGTTTATCAGTATTTGTCATATTCTTAGTTTTTTGTTTTGTTTTGTTTTTTAATGTTAAGTAAAGGGGGACAGAACTTGTGTGTCAACAATTTGAACAAATGTATTATAATAGGCTTATATAATTCCTAAAAAGGTGGGTCGTGGCTTGATGACCATGGGGAAATGTGGGTCCCATGGCCAAACTATTCAAAACATCATTCAATGTTGTGATAATCGTAATTAATAATCACAATTACAATTTCAAGGGAATAATCGACAATTATTATGTTTGTCATAATCGTCCAGTCCTACTTATTAAAATAAATTGTGAATGCATTTGACATTAATTGTTGTTTACTTTTACCTGATTCCCTTACAAGAATTTTTGGCTAAAAAGTCACTGAATCGATTTCAGGTCACTGAATCGTTTCGGATCGTATCGTTCTAAATGAACCAATATCGTCCTTGAATCGTATCGACAACCATGAATCGCGAATAGAATCGTTGTTAAAACGAATCGTTACACCCCTAGAGGTTATCCATTAAAGACGGGACAGTATCCACTTTATAAGTATGAATATTTATTGATGTATATATTTTAGCGCTGGGGGAATTAACGCGTTAATCGTTGCGATTCATTTGAGATGTTTAACGCGTTAAAAAAAAATAACGCAATTAACGCAGCACTTTTTTTTTGCCTCGTTTTAATGGCTTCCTGTTGCGGCTGCTATTGAAAAGGCCGAAAATATGCCGTCCCGCCCCTCCATGTTCGGCGATTAGGTTTTGTGCCTGTGTGTGAGTGAGTGTGTATGTGTGTGTGTGTGTGTCGGCGCGCTGCGCTCTCTTCTCAATGTTTAATGGCCCAAACGCTCCAATCATGTACCGATCACGCACTGGAAAAGCAAAGTCCGCTCAAATAACGTGAAATTTCTCAGTAGTAGACTTCTGTTTGCAATAGCACTACTGAGCTGGTATAGTCATGCTGGGCAACAATGGTAAAATGACCTGCTCTGATCACATGCTCTGGTATAATAGCTTTGTAGGACTATATTTTATTTTGATAATTAGTCAAAATAAATAAATAAGTGTTAAATTGATTATGTTGATTGATTATTGAAAAAGAATAATATATTGATATATTGATGTTTAATATTATTTTAATATAGGGCTATTTTCTGTTCCTTTTTTTTCCTGTGTTGTTTAATTTAATTTGGTGATTCTAAGTTTAAATATTGATGATTACAAGCTTGGGGGAAATGCAATTAATTGCAAATAATTACAGTAAATTGTGCAATTAATTAGTTAATTTTTTCTAATCGATTCCCAGCCCTAATATATTTTCTACCGGGTGTTCAAAATATGTAGTTTTGTGTTTTATATTGTGTAGTTCTCCGGCTAACCGGCTAACTCACGTTACCTCAGATGGTCCTCGGTCACTTCTGACCGAATAATTTTCTGTTTTGAATTTTAAAAAATCACAGCTTCATCGGAAGGTTATGATACTTGGTGACTTTTATGGCATTAGGTATGTGAACACACAAAAAAAATTGAGGTCATGATCCGAGCATGCTAAGTGGTCGTAAAAAAATTAGTCACGATTTTGGTCTTCGGTCAAAAATGACCCCCATAGGAAATGAATGGGAAATTGACAAAAACACAAAAATTCTCTACAAATCGGCCACGATGCAGAAAAAAAGTGCTCAGCAATGAAGGGGTGAAACTCTAAAACATCAAGAGTGAAAAACATAACATAATTAATAATTATAATATAATATATATATATATATATATATATATATATATATATAATTAATATAATAATTAATAAAATTATTAAAATAATAATTAATTAAATGTTATAAACCTTGGCAAAAAGTATTATTTGAGAATTTCTAAAAAAATACATTCAATCCACATCTTAAAAGTAAGTAATTTGGTCCAAAAACAACTAGAATTCACAAGCATCTCCATTTAGAGCTATACAGGCATCTAGTGGTAAACCCATGCAATAACATGATTTATTTAATTTTATGTTTAATAAATTGATTTATTTTTTTTTTTTTTTCTGAAAGCCTAGTCTCTATTTTAACCGAAAATACTGCATAGAAAAAAAAAAATCGAAAAAAAAATCATTATTTTCAATGGCAAAAAATGGACTATAAATATTGCATAAATATTAATAAGTTCAATCAAATTGTCTCAAAATACTAAATTAAAAAGAATAAATATTATAGAACAAAAATAAATTGCATTGGTTTTTACTGGGATGGAGGAAGTTTCATTTTTAGGTGTCCGGTCACTTCTGACCGGGAAGGCCCTGAGTGTGACTGCTAAACGAAGACCATCTGAGGGTTAATGTTACATCAGTCATTTGGCTAACGTATGCACTATTATTAAAACAG
This sequence comes from Leuciscus idus, assembly GCA_021554675.1. Lineage (NCBI taxonomy): Eukaryota > Metazoa > Chordata > Actinopteri > Cypriniformes > Leuciscidae > Leuciscus > Leuciscus idus. The sequence goes on along the minus strand of CM038644.1, from coordinate 11,616,479 downwards.
TTAATTTTACAGTTCGCACATGTGCACCACAATAAATTAGAAATATAATGGGTTTGTTGATGGACATACACTTGTTAATGTTGATGGTGAGGAATTACAGCTGCAACATCTCATAATGTTCCTCAAACTGAGTAGTGTATCACTGAGAAACATTGAGTCCTGCTCGAGTCGTCCTTGCGATGGAGGTTCGGGTTGAATAACTAGTTCTTCCAATGTTTCATCATCGGACTCCCGCTCGGATTGATATGGTAAAATCGACGTCATAGTTACAGTGTGTAATCATGATGGACTGAGGACTGAGGAAGCCTCCGGAGCTGAAGTTCAGTTATGGTAATGTGTGTTTAGCTTCCGACAGGCGCTGTAAGCGGTCGACCAATCACAACAGACTAGGCCGTCTGGTCAATCAGAGCAGAGCAGGCAGCTTTCCTTTTTTGGCAGGGATTTAAAGAGACTGAATCATCGGACGATTCGTTTGAGAATCATTGAAAAATGTGGTGATGTACAATGTATATTATGAGAAAATGGTTTTAAGACCTTATTTATATCCTTTGCTGTAGTGTCAGTAGGAAATATTAGTTTATATTTCCAAACATTTATTTTGCCATTGTAATAATCCAGTGAGATTTTTATATGCATAAGGAGTCTGACAACAGCCAGTGCTCCACACGGAGATCTGATCTCATCTTCATCGAGTCCATTAGGGATTACATGAAGAAACAGAAAAAACTATTAAATCCAGAAGAACTGTGGCAACGTCTCAGAAATATGCTAAACACTGTCTTTATTCCACTCCTCTCGTGTTAATATTGAAATATTCGCCAAGGAACACTCAGATAAGATGACATATCATTAGAACAGCCTTCTATCTGTACCGTTTTGACTTTGCTCGCTATTTTGCTATTATTCTCGTGCACTGACTCGGTCACTAAGCTGAACAGCCAATCAGAGTTCCCTCTTTCACCGACGGCCCGACACCGATTCAACATGTCGAATCGGCCATTACAAAGCCGACGAGGACCAATTTCAGCCGACGGTGCGGAACACACTGAGAAGATTTAGTCGGCCGACGCACGGAAACTGCCCGACGGCCGACCGTCGGCTTGGTGTGTTCCAGGCTTAAGACGCTTGAAGAAACCTTCCTACAAAGCTACCTGAAAAGCTATGTGCAAGTATACCTGGACAACAGCTGTTTTAAACGCAAAAGGTGCTCACACCAAATATTGATTTGATTCAGTTAACAGAAGCTAATTATTATTAGAATTTATTAGGATTAACCCCTTGAGATGTATCATCTCGTTTTCGAGGGGGTCCTTACAATGAAACACAATTACAACTTAAAGAACATAACAAAATTACAATTAACAATACATCAACAAACAGACAAAACACAAAAACACACCACCCAAAAAATAAAAAGAGCAACAGTACACATAACAACAACGACAGTTTCAATGATAGCATGTGCAATCTACTTTAAAATAAGATAATATAGATTGTTTAAACAACCGAAAAGAAGTAATGGATCTAATATCTACAGGCAAGTTATTCCAGTCTAGTACAGCTTTAAACATAAATGCTCTCTTACCAATTGTTTTTCTAACACGAGGAACGAGAAAGTAAGTCTGAACAGAATGCCTAACTTGATGGTTTGAAGAAAAGAGTACAAAGTATTGTTGTAAATAACTAGGATAATCAAAGTAAATACATTTAAATATAAATTGGAGCCAGTAATTGATAAATAAAATCTATTTATGACATTATTTTGGAAAGCATCCTCACTTTACAGCATTTTTACACAAGTGCCTAAAACGTCTCATGGTACTGTAGCTTTGCAGGAAGGTTTCTTCAAGCATCTTGGAGACATTGCTGCAGTTCTTCTGGATTTAGTCTGTCTCGGTTTTTTTCTGTTTCTTCATGTAATCACAGACAGAATCAATGATGGTGAGATCAGATCATACTGGTTCTTGTCACTCCTTGTGCATACAAAAATCTCACTGGATTATTACAATTAATGGCAAAATGAATGTTTAGAAATGTAAGCTGACACACTACAGCAAACATTTTTGTATGCTTACAATTTACAATTACGCATTACAATTTCTAGTTTTAAATACCAAAACCTATGTCCTTTGTGCGTCCCTGCCAGCTTATGAAGAAAAAGAGAGCAAATATGCACATTAATTAATAGAAATCTAGGCCCATTTGCTCAAAATTTGGCTTAGGGTAGTACCTCTAATATCAAGGCCTAATGTCCAATTTAATGTATCCTCTGTGGTGGAGGAGAAAACACCAAATGGGCTGATGGCGCAATATGGCTGTGTGCATTGTGCTATTTGCCAAGTTCAAGGGTCTATCAAAAGACTGGTACAAAATTTGGCTTTCATTAGGGCAGTACATTATATTTCAAGGCCTTAGGTCTGCTTTAACACACTCTATGGCCAAGAACCCACACCGTGAAATGGGCTGATGGTGCAATAGGTGGCTCAGAGTGCATTGTCTATGCTAAGTTTAATGGTTTCTCATGCGCACACGAAAGTCTGAATATTTTTTATTTTCGCAAAGATCCTTTTAGTGGCTCTGTAATACGGTGCTAAGAATATCATGAGAAGAAACACAAAATGCTTATAACCTGCATTTTTGCATAATGAAAAAGTGCACCTTGAATTCAGGCCATGTCCACACTAATACGTTTTCGTTTGAAAACGTATATTTTTCTCTCCGTTTTGGCCTTCTGTCCACTCTGAGATGGCGTTTTTTTTTTGTTAATGAAAAGTAAGCTTTTTGAAAACGCACTCCAAAGTGGATACATTTGAAAACGCCGTTTCCAAGTTGTAGTGTGATCTGTGAAACCGGTGGTTTTTAAAAACGATGACGTAAATTTAGTCATGTGACGCATATTGTACCAATAGATATTCATGTTTATACCATTATTGTGCCTGTTATGTGCTATTCACTTTCACACTGTTGCTAAAAATATTCATATCACAGTCCTGCAAAGATGACAGAATTTACTCACATTTGCTGTCCTGCGGCAATACATGAGAGCAGTTGCGTTTTAGACCAAACATATGATGACTGCGTGCGACCTGGACCGCATCAGTGAATGGTGAGATATTTTACTAAATAAAATTATCCTGTCAGAAGAATTGCGCGATAACTTCATTATTTATTTTTCCATCTGAATCATATCAGTGATCTTTTGTGGGGATTTACGCATGCGCAGTAAGGTGAATTTAGCGTTTTCAGGCATTTTTCAAAAGTTTCTCATCCACACTGAAACGTCTGAAAATGCTCGTGTGGACGGAGAGCGTTTATAAACGAAAACGCTGTTTTCAAATGTATCCGGATTAATGTAGACATAGCCTCAGTTGTGTTTGACAATCACTAAACAGCTGCTATGAAAACACACTTCTATGATAAATTTATGTTCATTAAATTCTTAATTTTCTATTATAGAAAACTAAATCCGATTGTTAAGTCTGACGTCACACGTCACGTTTAGCCTTTTCCGGGTCCTAGCGCTCCTCTCGTCCAGAAATAACAATGGTGGAAGCTGTAAATTTATTTACGATCACGTCCTTCTTAGTGAGGCACCCTTGGCGGTCAAAAAGGGTTTAAATTCCTTTAACACCAACAGAGTGGTTAGTGTAGCTCATCACTCAGGTGGCATAATTAAGGGTAGAGTCCAGGCATCAATGAAAAAGAAGATTTACGAGGTTGAAGTGAGTTAGCTCGGGACACGGGACACAGCACTGCGGCATTGTAAAAACACTCAATAATAACCAAAACACTAGCGAAAGCGGTAGGTAGGTAGAGAGGACCTGGACTTTGGACCCGGAAAGAGTATTATCGGAGAGTGGTTACGTCACGACTTAACAACCGAATAGGGGCAATAGTCTGGAAATGCAAATATTTTTCCATACTCTGCTTTCTTTTTTCCATACTTTTCCAGAGTTGGAAATTACTCAAATCAAATTCCATACTTTTCCATATTTTTCCAAACTGCGTAGGAACCCTGTGATTTGCTCATATCATTGATCTATTGGACTGTCCCTTACTCAACTTCATCCTGTCCAATCTCGTGTCACCTCCATCACCACAGAGCTCAGACAGTCCTCTAGCCCCGCTGACCTGACGGCTCCGCCTTGGCTCCTCCCACCTTCAGCATCACCAGAGACCCTCGGCCTTGTGGCTCCACCAGGTTCCTTCGTCCCACCGTCCGCACTCCGTCCCTCCACCTCTACGGCTGCAGTGGGTTCCTCCTTCTCCTTCCCTCGGCATCACCTCTGTCCTCAGTTACACCGGCATCAACCCAGTCCTCGGATACTCTGGCTCCATCTCCGACGCCCGCCGCAGCGGCATCGCCTAGGTCTCCAGCACCAGTTATGTCGCTCAGCTCCATTGGCTCTCCATCTGCACCATCGGATCCTGGGCCCTTGTTTCTGTTGGTCGTCCCCCAGATGTTGGCAACCACACCTACTACATTGTGGCTCCTCCCACCTTCGTCTCCACCATGGGCTCTTGGCTCTGTGGAGTTCTGGGTCTGCGCCATCGGGATTCCTCCACCTTCACCATCGGGGTCTCATCGTCCTGTCATCACCATACCTTCGCCACATCCTCGTCCTCCTCCTAAACCCTCTCCATCCCTCCCTCTGCCATCATTCTGCTATGGTGAGGTTGTGCCTTTCCAGAAAGGGGGTGTGATGTCACTGTTATGTTCAGTTAGTTTCTGTTTTCATAGACTTTCAATTTGTTTTAATTTGTCACGTCTTCACTCTATTGGAGTAAGACAACATGTGTCAGGACCTACTCATTGTCATACCCTAGATTTAATATTATCACACGGAATCAATGTTGATGCCGTTGAAATTCTGCAGCAGAGCGATGACATCTCAGATCATTATCTAGTCTCGTGTAAACTTAGCCAAGGCTGCAAAGCTGACTCCGTATATGTTAGACCTATAACTTCTGCCACTAAAGATTGCTTTATTAATAAACTTCCTAATCAGTTTCATCATCTCAACATCCCAGATAGCTTAGAAGAACTCGATATTGCGACAGAAACTTTTAACTCTCTCTTTTCCAGCACTTTAGACACAGTTGCTCCTTTGCGCTTAAAGAAGATTAAAGAAAATAGTCCAACGCCGTGGTACAACGAGCACACTCGGGCCCTTAAGAGAGCAGCCAGAAAAATGGAGCGCAACTGGAAAAAAACAAAACTAGAGGTATTTCGCATTTCATGGAAAGAGAGCTCGATTGCATACAGAGAAGCCTTAAAAGCTGCTAGATCTGCTTATTTTTCAACCCTATTAGAAGAAAATAAACAAAACCCTAGGTATTTATTTGAAACAGTGGCTAAACTAACGAAAAATAAAGCTTCAAGCCCAGAAGTTTCCAAGCAGCACAGCAGTAATGACTTTATGAACTTCTTCACTTATAAGATTGATAATATCAGGGAGAAAATTATAACTATGCAACCGTCTACTACAGTATCGCATCAGGCAGTGCATTGTAGTCTCCCTAAGGAAAAATTTGATTCATTCATTGCTATAGAAGAGGAAGAATTGTTAAACTCGTTAAATCATCTAAATGTATGTAACATATGACAACATGTATGTTAGACCCAATACCGACTAAGCTACTGAAAGAGATGCTTCCAGAGGTCATAGATCCTCTTCTTAATATCATTAATTCATCTTTGTCAGTAGGATACGTACCAAAAACTTTTAAGCTGGCTATGATTAAACCGCTTGTTAAAAAAACGCAACTTGATCGTACAGAATTAGTCAATTACAGGCCGATCTCGAATCTACCTTTTCTGTCAAAGATACTAGAAAAGGCAGTATCCTCACAACTATGTTCCTTTTTTTAGAAAGAAATGATATCTGCGAGGATTTTCAGTGAGGTTTTTGACCGTACCATTGTACCGAGACTGCTCTCATTAGAGTTACAAATGATTTGCTCTTATCATCCGATAGTGGTTGTATCTCTCTATTAGTGTTACTTGATCTTAGTGCTGCATTTGATACTATTGACCACAACATTCTTTTAAATAGACTCAAAAATTATGTTGGCATTAGTGGAATTGCATTAACATGGTTTAAATCATACTTATCTGACTGTTATCAGTTTGTAGCAGTAAATGAAGAGATGTCTCATCGATCACAAGTTCAGTATGGCGTACCACAAGGCTCAGTACTAGGACTATTGCTTTTCACTCTGTGCATGCTACCCTTGGGAGATATCATTAGGAAGCATGGAATTAGTTTTCACTGTTATGCTGATGATACTCAGCTCTATATTTCTTCACGCCCTGACGAAACTTACCAATTCACAAAATTAACGGAATGCATAGGTGATATAAAAAATTGGATGACTAGTAATTTCCTACTACTTAATTCTGAAAACAGAGATTCTAATTATTGGAGAAAAAACTTCCTCACGTAATAATCTAGAATACTGTCTAACACTTGATGGCTGCTCTGTCAAGTCTTCGTCGTCGGTTAGGAACCTGGGTGTGCTTTTTGATACCAATCTTTCATTTGAAAGTCACGTGTCTGGTATCTGTAAAACCGCATTTTTCCATCTTAAAAATATATCTAAATTATGTCATATGCTCTCATTGACAAATACGGAACAATTAGTCCATGCGTTCATGACATCAAGGCTAGATTATTGTAATGCTATTATGGGTGGTTGCCCTGCACGCTTAATAAACAAATTACAGCTGGTCCAAAACGCAGCAGCTAGAGTTCTTACCAGAACCAGAAAGTATGACCATATTAGCCCAGTTCTGTCAACACTGCACTGGCTCCCTATTAAACATCGTATATATTTTAAAATATTGCTGATTACTTACAAAGCACTAAATGGTTTAGCTCCCCAGTACTTGAGCAAGCTCTTAATGCATTATTGTCCTTCACGTCTATATCCAAAAACGAACAGTATTTATATCGTTTTTACCACTTATACACAGCCATGTCGAAGTGATCTGATCTGACGTGTACGCAGACTGGTGCATAGATATATACACTAGATGTCGCCTTAAAGACATTCGTTCCAATGAACTGCCGTAGACAAGGCGACATCTAGTGTGTATATATCTATGCACCAGTCTGCGTACACGTCAGATCAGATCACTTGGACAGGGCTGTGTATAAGTGGTAAAAACTATATAAATACTGTTTGTTTTCTCACACAAACTGCTCGTTTCGTGTCTTAGGCCATCAATGTGTACTTACGATGGGGAATTGTTTAATTTGGACGATGGGGAATTGTTTTAATTTGGACTCTGTGCATGCTCTTTGAGACAGTGACCATAGACCTGCATTATATGACTGATAGACAAGAACGGTTTGACCTAAAAATATCAAAATTGAAACTACAGCTACATCTTGGATGCTCTTGAGGTAAGCTAAAACATACCAAAAATTAATTTCAAAGTGAACTATCCCTTTAATAGCAGCCATCACCCTGTAGCCCACCATCCCCAATAAAGCTGGTGTGCGGTGGGCGTTCTGGCGCAATATGGCTGCTATCACATCATCCAGGTGGATGCTGCACATTGGTGGTGGTTGAGGAGATTCCCCCCTTCTAATATGTGAAGCACTTTGAGTGCAGAGAAAAGCGCTATATAAATGTAACAAATTATTATTATTATTATAGTAATAATAGACCAATTTCGAGCCGACGTCACAGTTACGTCACGGCATTAGCTGGTGGCAAAACAAAGGGAAAACTGGAGGCGGCCAATACAAACCAGCACAGATTCGGCTACATAATAAGGAGCTTAAATTATTATTATTGTTATTAAATGTCATCTTGTTGTGTTGTTGGGTGCAAGAATCGACGGAGTACAGGCTCCAATTTGAAATTTTATCGCATAATGTTTTCTAAATTATTGTGATTATTTGTAAATCATCTATGATTGTATACATTGTTTTGATTGATTGTGACTAGACTTTTTGAAGAACCTGGTAAGAAAGGGTAATCAAATACATAGTTAAATTAAAGCTGCAAGCAGCCTCACAGGGGCCAAGCCCTCCTTTGTGTATCTCAGATACACAAATGATGTGTATCTGAGAAACTCATTTGTTCTGTGAGGTAAGAAGGTAAGAAGTAAGAATACTTTGGTTATTAAAGTTTCTTATAAAGTTTTGAAAGCAAAGTATTTTTAGCTACTTTTTGAACCCCTGGGTTCAAAAAGTAGCTAAAAATACTTTGCTTTCAAAACTTTATAAGAAACTTTAATAACCAAAGTATTCTTACTTCTTACCTCACAGAACAAATGAGTTTCTCAGATACACATCATTTGTGGAACTAAAACAACTTTTCCACCACTTAAGGCCACAGTACCTCTTCAGTCTGGACATGTTCCACACAGGATTCGAACCCACGACCAGAACAGTTCGGGATTCGTGACATGTGGTTTAGCAACTTGCGCCACTCAGAGGACGTGAATTACAAAGCTGCTGAGGACAGGCTTCAGTGTATGAATGAGCACACAAAATCATGTTAACGAGATTAGCATGCTAAGCTAGCTTAATGCTAATGTAGCTTATGGTTATCCTGATAGCTGAAGAGCCACATTAGAAAGAATGGCATCTGGTTAGCATGCTAACCAATTATTATGCTAAGCTAACTAGCATAAGGCAACAAACATAGGCTAGGTCAACTTTGGAGATGAATATCTCGGGAACGGTAGCGAATATCAAAAATCTATTCAGTCATTTCTGTGCGGCTTGGTCCAAAGATCATCTGAGCAAACTTTGGGCAAAATTGAGCAAGATTTGAAGCAGGAGTAGCGAAAAAACTGTTTACCATTTACTTCAATATGGCGGACAGTCACATTGTTAGAAAATGACAAATGAGATATCGTCGGAATCGGCATAATCCAAGGAACGTAATGACATAAAGAAATCAAATTTTAACCTATGTTTTCAAAAGTTATAAGCGTATTTGCAAAACACCTTATACCTCTGGAACACTAGGTGGCGCTGTGTTCAAAGTTCTCAGGTACCTTCAGGCCATGCTAATGATGATCCTTACCAATTTTGGTGCCGATATGTCAAATACTTTATAAGATATTGCAATTTATGACAAAAAAAAAATGGCGGACAAGTGGTTCATTCAATCCTGGCAAAATCAGTATCCACGGATTCGGCATGACCCAATGAATCCATAGATACCAAATTTATGATTTTCTGACAAACTGTTCAAAATTTTCCATATTTCATGACCCGTAGGTGACGCTGTTCCCAACTTTGGCATGGAACCTCAGGGCATACTTCCGATGAAGCGTACCAATTTTCGTTTCGATTGATAAATTTTTGGCTGAGATACAGCCTCTGAACCAATTTTGGGTCGACCTCGTTAATTTTGCGACACCATAACTTTTGAACAAACTTGAATAAAAAAATCTGTTCAGTCATTTCTGTGCGTCTCAGTCCAAAGATCATTTGAGTACATTTTTGTCAAAATTGGTTAAATTTTGAAGGAGAAGTAGCGAAAAAACTTAATACTGTACTTTTCAAAATGGCCACTACTGTAATGGGCGGAGTCTTGATGGACTATATTGGTCTTGATCACCATGGTGAGAGGAATCAAGTGTACTAAGTTTCATTTTTCTAGATCTAAGGGTTCAAAAGTTATAACCATTTCAATGTTGAATTTTTGAACTGGTGGTGGCGCTATGGAGTTGCTCCTAGAGACTCCAAAATTGGTCCAATTACTTTTCATGACCATCTGTACAAGTGTGCCAAATTTCATCATTTTCCTACTTACGGTTCATAGGGCTGCCATAGACTTCAATGGGAGGAATAAGAAGAAGAAGAAGAAAACTAACAGATACAATAGGTGCCTTGCCCCTTCGGGGCTTGGCCCCTAAAAATGAATATGCTGTATCTGGAATTTTTATTTCTAGAATATATTCACATCATTAAATTTGCACCGTAATGTCACTCTTTACATTGTCGTCTTCTGTCTGGCCTTGGCGCTGGCTAGGCAGAACTGCGGGTCGTAGGCTACCACACAAGTCTTGTGACTATTTAGTACAGTTATAGGCATCTAAAGATTGATATGCCCTCAGTTTCTCTTTACGCTCAGTTTCTCTATCGGGTAGGTGTAGAAGTCAGGCCACTCAACCGGAGCGTTAACGTTAATCCTGTCAGATCGTCCATCCATTGACTGAGCGTGTACGGGTCTGGGATGTCCGTTAAAATTAACTTTTGCAAATAACAATCGCGGTCCTGGACAGTGAGTGACCTTGCACATTAAGATAAAATCGGATTTTCTCCAGTCATTGTTAAAAAAACAAGCTAACAAAACTTGCAAACTAACATTAGTGAAGCGGCCAGGGGGATCGTTCTGCCACCACCTAAGCTCCGCCCACAAAAAAACGTCACCATGTTTACCAACTGAAAAGGGATCTATAGTAAAATATTGTAATAAAAGTAACAAAAATTCTACTAGTTTTTACAGGTTTGCCTTTCATGTGGTTTGGTATTCTGTTTCAGTCAGTTTTTCCATCTATAGGTGACACTAAAATTCAAATATTGTTTTTCTGTTCCAGGTAGTTACACTTGATAACTAGGGCTGCCCCCTAATAGTCGTCTAACCGTTAGTCGACTAAGATTTTATTAGTTGGTTAGTCGCAAAAAAAAACAAAAAAAAAACTAATCCGTATAAAACATGCATGTAAGGCTACTCCACTACTGTGGAGATGACGAGTCAGTATTGTTGACTTCATCTCTGGAACCTACACCTGAAAACACAGAAAACATTACCAATAAATGATTAATTTTAAGACAGTCTCCTTCTGTTTTTTTTTTCACGACATATTCATAATCATTACATTTGCCGGTGTGCTGTGGCAAGATTTATGTGAGCATTTGAGCGCTGATTAGGCTATGTATTTAATATATGCAATTGAAGGCGCATTATTATGATTTATGGCTTATTATAACCATATGATATATGGCTATTGATAACATCCTTTTGTCCAATCCTTTTGTCAAATTCAAATCAGCTTTACAGTGATAATAGGAAACTAGATGCGAAAGTTCGTCGAGACAAACTTCAAGTTGGCTTGAGAAAGTTTGGACCGGAAAGTTTTTGCTAGGCGGTTTCTAGGATGTTATGGGTGGTTGCTATGGTGTTGCTAGGGTATTCTGGGCGGTTGCTAGGGTGTTTTGGGTGGTTGCTAGGATATTTTGGGTGGTTGCTAGGGTCTTTTGGGTGGTTGCTAGGCAGTTGCTAGGGTGTTTTGGGTGGTTGCTAGGGTGTTCTGGGTGGTTGCTAGGCGGTTGCTAGGGTGTTATGGGTGGTTACTAGGATGTTTTGGGTGGTTGCTAGGGTGTTGCTAGGGTATTTTGGGTGGTTACTAGAGTGTTCTGGGTGGTTTCTATGGTGTTGCTAGGGTATTTTGGGTGGTTGCTAGGGTCTTTTGGATGGTTGCTAGGGTGTTTTGGGTGGTTGCTAGGATATTTTGGGTGGTTGCTAGGATCTTTTGGATGGTTGCTAGGCGGTTGCTAGGGTGTTTTGGGTGGTTGCTAGGGTGTTATGGGTGGTTACTAGGATGTTTTGTGTGGTTGCTATGGTGTTGCTAGGGTATTTTGGGTGGTTGCTAGGCGGTTGCTAGGGTGTTTTGGGTGGTTGCTAGGTGGTTGCTAGGGTGTCCTAAGGTATTTTGGGTGGTTGCTAGGGTGTTCTGGGTGGTTGTTAGGCAGTTGCTAGGGTGTTTTGGGTGGTTGCTAGGGTGTTCTGGGTGGTTGCTAGGCGGTTGCTAGGGTGTTATGGGTGGTTACTAGGATGTTTTGTGTGGTTGCTATGGTGTTGCTAGGATATTTAGGGTGGTTGCTAGGGTCTTTGGGTGGTTGCTAGGCGGTTGCTAGGGTATTTTGGGTGGTTGCTAGGGTATTCTGGGTGGTTGCTAGGGTATTTTGGGTGGTTGCTAGGCTATTTTGGGTGGTTGCTAGGGTCTTTTGGGTGGTTGCTAGGCGGTTGCTAGGGTATTTTGGGTGGTTGCTATGGTATTCTGGGTGGTTGCTAGGGTCTTTTGGGTGGTTGCTAGGCGGTTGCTAGGGTGTTCTGGGTGGTTGCTAGGGTGTTTTGGGTGGTTGCTAGGGTATTCTGGGTGGTTGCTAGGCGGTTGCTAGGATATTTTGGGTGGTTGCTAGGGTGTTTTGGGTGGTTGCTAGGGTATTCTGGGTGGTTGCTAGGCGGTTGCTAGGATATTTTGGGTGGTTGCTAGGGTCTTTTGGGTGGTTGCTAGGTGGTTGCTAGGGTGTTCTGGGTGGTTGCTAGGGTGTTTTGGGTGGTTGCTAGGGTATTCTGGGTGGTTGCTAGGGTCTTTTGGGTGGTTGCTAGGGTGTTCTGGGTGGTTGCTAGGTGGTTGCTAGGGTGTTCTGGGTGGTTGCTATGGTATTCAGAGCGGTTGATATGGTGTTACTAGGTGGTTGGTAGTTGTCACAGATGGTTACAATGGAGTTTTTATAGAGTTCTTACTTAACTAATCGCTATTAGCATGTAGCTATGCACTGCTAGCATGTGTAGCATGTTGAAAGTGCTGTTTGCTAGCATGAGTCAAAAGAGCCAAACCTCATCTCTATAAGATGTTCTGATACAGAGATATAGGACTTGCAAATCGGTTGCTAGGGTACTCAAGTTTGATTGCTATGGCGTTGCTTTGGAGCTGGGAGCTTTAAAATTAAGAAGTTTAAAGTGGTTTGAAGTTTAAAGTAGTTTAAAGTAGTATGAAGTTTATGATAGATAGATAGATAAGTTAGATAGATTGATAGACAGACAGACACACACACACTAACTCGCTCACACACTCACTCAGACACACGCACACTCAGAGTTTATGAGTTTAGAGTTTATCTGTATAAATTGATGAGTTTATAAGTGTACAAGTTTTTGAGTTTAGAAGTTTAAATGAGTTTACAGTTTAGAAGTTTAAATGAGTTTAAGAGTTAAGAGTTCAGAGTTTATACATTTATGAGTTTTAGAGTTCATAAGTCTATGAATTCATGAGTTTATAAGTTAATTAGTTTATAAGTGTATGAGTTTAGAGTTTATAAGTTTAAATGAAGTAAATTTAGTAGTTTGAAGTTTAAATTAGTTTAAAATTAGTTTGAAGTTTAATTTAGTTTGAAGTTTCATTTAGTTTGAAGTAAATAGATAGATGAGTTTATTAGTTTAAATGAAGTAAATTTAGTAGTTTAAAGTTTAATTTAGTTTGAAGTTTAATTTAGTTTGAAGTTTCATTTAGTTTGAAGTAAATAGATAGATGAGTTTATTAGTTTAAATGAAGTAAATTTAGTAGTTTAAAGTTTAATTTAGTTTGAAGTTTAATTTAGTTTAAAGTTTAATTTAGTTTGAAGTTTAATTTAGTTTAAAGTTTAATTTAGTTTGAAGTTTAATTTAGTTTGAAGTTTAATTTAGTTTGAAGTAGATAAGTTTATTAGTTTAAATGAGTCTCAATGGCTCATATAGTATATAGAACGGCAGTTTGGTTTAGTCTTCAAGGTGTTTAGATTTGAATTTTTGTCGGTTGGAGAGTTTAAAAAAGTCAATGGGAGTTTTTCCGAGTTTTGATCGTCATTTTTAGGAAAACCGTAAGTCCGATCAGTTTAGAAAAGAGATTGCTTACCGAGTCAGAATAGTCTTAAGGTCTGAGCCGAGTTTGGAGTATGTAGAGTTAAAGCTCTAGGCTGCATTCATTTTTTAAAGTTTTTTTTAGTCTCAGAAGAAGAATAATAATAACTAGATGCGAAAGTTCGTCGAGACAAACTTTAAGTTGGCTTGAGAAAGTTTGGACCAGAAAGTTTTTTGCTAGGCGGTTGCTAGGATGTTATGGGTGGTTGCTATGGTGTTGCTAGGGTATTTTGGGAGGTTGCTAGGGTGTTCTGGGTGGTTGCTAGGGTGTCCTGGGTGGTTGCTAGGGTCTTTTGGGTGGTTGCTAGGGTGTTCTGGGTGGTTGCTAGGGTGTTCTGGGTGGTTGCTAGGGTATTCTGGGTGGTTGCTAGGCGGTTGCTAGGATATTTTGAGTGGTTGCTAGGGTCTTTTGGGTGGTTGCTAGGCGGTTGCTAGGGTGTTCTGGGTGGTTGCTAGGGTGTTTTGGTGGTTGCTAGGGTATTCTGGGTGGTTGCTATGCGGTTGCTAGGATATTTAAGGTGGTTGCTAGGGTCTTTTGGGTGGTTGCTAGGCGGTTGCTAGGGTATTTTGGGTGGTTGCTAGGGTATTTTGGGTGGTTGCTATGGTGTTTTGGGTGGTTGCTAGGGTTTTCTGGGTGGTTGCTAGGCGGTTGCTAGAGTGTTATGGGTGGTTACTAGGATGTTTTGTGTGGTTGCTATGGTGTTGCTAGGGTATTTTGGGTGGTTGCTAGGGTGTTTTGGGTGGTTGCTAGGGTGTTCTGGGTGGTTGCTAGGGTGTTATGGGTGGTTACCAGGATGTTTTGTGTGGTTGCTATGGTGTTGCTAGGGTATTTTGGGTGGTTGCTAGGGTCTTTTGGGTGGTTGCTAGGCGGTTGCTAGGGTGTTCTGGGTGGTTGCTAGGATATTTTGGGTGGTTGCTAGGGTCTTTTGGGTGGTTGCTAGGTGGTTGCTAGGGTGTTCTGGGTGGTTGCTATGGTATTCAGAGCGGTTGATATGGTGTTACTAGGTTGGTTGGTAGTTGTCACAGATGGTTACTATTGAGTTTTTATAGAGTTCTTACTAAACTAATCGCTATTAGCATGTAGCTATTCACTGCTAGCATGTGTAGCATGTTGAAAGTGCTGTTTGCTAGCATGAGTCAAAAGAGCCAAACCTCATCTCTATACGATGTTCTGATACAGAGATATAGGTCTTGCAAAAACGGTTGCTAGGGTACTCAAGTTTGGTTGCTATGGCGTTGCTTTGGAGCTGGTATATTTAAATTAAGAAGTTTAAAGTGGTTTGAAGTTTAAAGTGGTTTGAAGTTTAAAGTGGTTTGAAGTTTGAAGTTTATGATAGATAGATAGATAGATAGATAGATAGATAGATAGATAGATAGATAGATAGATAAAGTTAGATTGATAGACAGACAGACACACACACACTAACTCGCTCACACACTCACTCAGACACACACGCACACTCAGAGTTTATGAGTTTAGAGTTTATAAGTATAAATTGATGAGTTTATAAGTGTACGAGTTTTTGAGTTTAGAGATTATAAGTTTAAATGAGTTTACAGTTTATAAGTTTGAGTTTAAGAGTTCAGAGTTTATACATTTATGAGTTTAAGAGTTCATAAGTCTATGAATTCATGAGTTTATAAGTTAATTAGTTTATAAGTGTATGAGTTTAGAGTTTATAAGTTTAAATGAAGTAAATTTAGTAGTTTGAAGTTTAATTTAGTTTGAAGTTTAATTTAGTTTGAAGTTTAAAGTTTAATTTAGTTTGAAGTTTAATTTAGTTTGAAGTTTAATTTAGTTTGAAGTAGATAGATAGATGAGTTTATTAGTTTAAATTAAGTAAATTTAGTAGTTTGAAGTTTAAATTAGTTTGAAGTTTAAAGTTTAAATTAGTTTGAAGTTTAATTTAGTTTGAAGTTTAATTTAGTTTGAAGTAGATAGATGAGTTTATTAGTTTAAATGAGTCTCAATGGCTCATATAGCATATAGAACGGCAGTTTGGTTTAGTCTTCAAGGGATTTAGATTTGAATTTTTGTCGGTTGGTCAGTTTGAAAAAGTCAATGGGAGTTTTTCCGAGTTTTGATCATCATTTTTAGGAAAACCGTAAGTCCGATCAGTTAGAAAAGATATAGCATACCGAGTCAGAATAGTCTGAAGGTCTGAGCCGAGTTTGGAGTATTTAGAGTTAAAGCTCTAGGCTGTATTAAAGTTATATTTTTTTAGTCTCAGAAGAAGAATAATAATATTAAGTTTAAGTACAATATCAGTAAGTTGGCTCTCTCAAGCCAACTTAATAAGTTTAAGTACAATATCAGTAAGTTGGCTTTCTCAGCCAACTTAATTACTGTAACAGATTGTTTAGGCCCCCGCGACCCGGCCCCGGATAAGCGGAAGAAGATGGATGGATGGAGATTGTTTAGGCTTTACAACAGCTCAAGGATAAAGTTATTGTCCAGCTAAAGTTAGTTTTGATTGATTGATTCACTTCCGTTGCGAAGATCATTAGTTATTAACTTAGGGGCCGCTAACACAACACCGTTCTAACAGGAAAACCCTTAACGCGCTCTGGCCGCCCATCCGCACAAAACAGTGTATGGTGTCTCGAGAACGCACTCCCTAAAATAGGTTAGAAGGTGCAAACGATTATCAGTTATCTCTGCGCAAACCTCAAAAACGCAAATCCGCGAAAACGCAGACGTGAAATCCACATGCGCATTACGTGTTCAGTCCAAAGATATGCGTGTTTGAATATATGTGCGCAGGCGTGTAGTCCTTCTTTACAAATCAACCCTCAATAAACTACTTGTCTGGCCTTAAAATTTATAATACAGATTTTTTTTTTGCTGACATTGCAATAAAGCTGTGAGAAATGCAGACCAGAACTATAGAGGACAACCTGGCATTTGAGGAAAGCATCAGCCTGGCTACCACTGTTTGGACTCTGACCGAACACAGAATTCAAATTAAAGTTATTTGCAGTTCCTTTTGAAAGAAACGATAGATGGGTCAAGGAACTCTAGCAGCAATGTGTCCACATGATGTCATCCATTATCCATTATGTCTTGCTCTATAGTGAGCTCTACATGTATACATGTAAAAGCATTTATACATACTGTGTTTGAATTTTTATTTTTATTTTTTCAGTGTAATGTATGTAGACAAGGCAGGGATATCACAATGCGTGCTGCAATCTCGAGGGCTGGTTTGGTCCTGCAGAAATGCCAGATCGGTCCCTACAACACTGAGTACCTCCTTTTGTTTTTAGTTGACCTCCACCAATAACTGGTGCAAAAAGCTGAAAGGGAACATGTAGGAAGAAACATGAGGACAATGGTAATTGCATGGTATGCAACCCATCCCCCCCCCCCCCCCATTGAAGTGTGTGGGTTTTTTTGGGGGGTTTGGGGTTTTTGCTGGATGCAATGGATGCCAACTGCAGACATCTTAGCTGAAGACTGCTAAGGATGGATAAGTCATAAAAAGTGTTTCTATTCAAGGTGCATAGCAACAGAGGACACAAGATGTGATGTAGATGAAAACACATGGCTAAATGCTAAAGATCATATAGATTTTAACAAGATTTTTCCCCTCTGTGCTATTTTTTTTTTTTTTACTGTAATTGTGTTTTATTTTTACACATTTGGAACCACAGGTCATGTCTGTTGGATTTTTTGTTGATCACTGGAAGCAATTTCATGTTGTTAATAAAGCTTTTACTTTCAGCAGTTCTGTCCAACACGATCTCGTGAAAATACATATCTATAGCACGAATTGTATTTATCGTGCAATTTATACGCAAAAAAGAGTTTTTATGTGCATATGATAGGCACTATAAACCCCTTGGATAGGATTAATGGTGTGGAGTACGTATGTACTACATGCCATAAAGTGTGTATCATATGGCTGTTCTCTCAGTTACTATTTTTACTAGTGTACATTTTATAAAGTAATGATGACTGATCACTTTTAGACCTTGTTGCCAAAAAGGCGCACATTTGACACTCAACCAAAAATGTACAGTGGATTACAGTAGGAAAATTAATTATTATTAAATTAATTATTTAAAAATCTAGTAATGCTGATCACCAGCATAAGGTATGTTTTACAGGCCCCAATAGTATCCCAGCTGTAACCAGCATAAACCAGCCTTGCTATCATGAAGGAATTGCCAATCAGTAAAAGCTTGCAAAATTTGATCCATATTATCCGTAGAAATAACCTAAAAGGAAAACACCTGTACATTGCTTATTGCTTATTAGGCTCCAAGCAGATAATGCTCAAGATTTATTTTATTATTGTCCATCCACAAAGTGGAATAAGCCTCCCTCACTCTGCGTGGCAATGAACATTCTTCAGAAAAAAATTATATTTATTTCAATGTTATCCCATATTCTTTCAAACTTTCAAACTTACTACTGGGCAGCCAACTTTAGAAACGTATTGTACTGGTTACAGCATGATTTGATTTGTGTAAACAGTGGCATAAATTTCATCAAGCATTTGGGGGGGACAATAAACTAAATTTCTCAAGAGCAATTTTTGAAGGGGACACAAATAACACAGCCAAAATTGTATTTGTAAGGATATGTGTACATGTCTCTTACTTAGATATTCAACTGCAGCAAGCCATGCAAGTTGTAGTGAGTGACTTACTATCCAACAAGCTAGGGTATTAAACAAGCTACCAAACAAGCTAGGTAACGTTATAATACCTAACAGCGGACTCATGGAAAAATATATCGGTTATCATAATTTTTTTGTCATGACTAATTTATTAATGACAAGAATCACTTCATCCGCTGTTTAAAGTGAATAAAATAGTCTTGACAGCTAGCCTGGGAAAACCCAGACAACTTCCGGCAAATTTAGATTTGCTCTGCAAGTAGTCTGGCAAAGAGCTCATTCAAGCCCATTTCTAATCCGTCGAAATCGCGGCACCAATCAGAAACGTTGAGGCGGGCTTTACACAAGGACGATCGTTCTGATTGGTTTTAGGTCTATCCAATTGCGCCCAGAGGCATTTGAGCGACGTACGTTGGTGAAGCGCACTCAACTTTTAAATGCATTATTATATTCAAATTGCAAACACATGAGGACAGTCTCCATGAAAGACCCACTGGCAGATGAACGTGCTACTACATTTCTCTCCGAAACAGTAGGAAATTAAATTAGATTTAATAGAGGATTTTAACTGTGACAAAATGATTGACGGCAGTTTACGTGACAGGATGCACGCGACAGATTTGTCCGATAAAGATGACGAAGTAGTATGTCCCAAAGCTTGCCTACTTTTTTTGCTACACATTCAAAAGTAAATACCTTTTCTTCACAAAAAGAGTACATACTTTTATGGCGTAGTGTAACTTAGGGACGCAGCAATGCATATGGCTTTACACGATGACGATCTCTGATTGGTTTTAGGTCTATCCAATTGCGCCCAGAGGCATTTGAGCGACGTCCGTTGGTGACGCCCCTTTGGAAATGAGTTATTAATGAAGCTTTGCCAGACCATAACTCAGTTACTACTGAGAATGGTCTGGTTTTAACCAGGCTACGTGACAGCTGGAGTTCCAAAACTACTGAAGAACTTTGTTCTCTCCCACCGGACTTGTGTGAAGGCGAGGTAAAGGGGAAAGCAGGCAGTGGACCAAAGCACTGTGAGGCAAGGGTACAACTTTGTTCCGCCATGGATTCAAATCTCAAATTGACAGTTTAACAGATGAGCCCAATCCTCCATTACTTATTCTAAAATGTCACTTCAGAACTATTCATTGAAGCTGTGGACCAAAGCACTGTGAGGCAAGGGTACAACTTTGTTCCGCCATGGATTCAAATCTCAAATTGACAGTTTAACAGATGAGCCCAATTCTCCATTACTAATTCTAAAATGTCACTTCAGAACTATTCATTGAAGCTTATGTGGTTAGAAGTGTGAATTCAGTATAAAACTACTAAACTCGTAGTTTACTTAAAGTATACTTCAAAGTGTACTTTCATAAACTAAAGTATTTGACTAGTAAACTATTATGTAGAGTACAGTATTACATGTCACAGGAGCTGCACTGTCTTCTGGGCAAAGGGGCCATAGAACATGTTCCCCTCCCAGAGAGAGAGTCAGGCTGCTACAGTCGGTACTTTCTGGTTCCCAAAAAAGCTGGGGGGTTGCATCCAAATTTAGATCTTTGCGGTCTGAACTGTTCTCTCAGAACATAAAAGTTCAAGATGCTCAAGGATGCATATTTTCATATGCATATGTTCTTCCATTCGGCTTAGCCTTGTCACCCTGTACATACACAAAATACATGGATGCTGCTCTGGCTCCGCTGCAACTCCAGGGCATCCGCATTTTGAAATACAATGACAACTGGCTGATCCTGGCCTAGTCTCAAGAGCTTGCGCTTCGACATCGAGACCGAGGGATCTGGAGAGGTCATCATCTCGATTGGCACATCAATTGCCTCAAAATTGATGGCTGTGTTTCTGGCCCTGAAATACTTCCTCCAGCGGTTAAGGGGCTATCATGCTATCATCAATATCCCTCCTCAACGGCTCACCCTGGGTGATACCAAACAGGGGGGACCTTCTGTCTCAGGCACAGGGGACGATATTTCATTCCCGGCTCGAGCTGTGGAACCTTCACGTTTGGCCCCTGAGGGGGACGAACTGAGGGATGTTGGGCTTCCAGCTAACATTGTACAAACCATTCTCAATGCAAGGGCTCCCTCCACAAGAATAATCAATGCCACTAGATGGGGTGTCTTTGAAAGGTGGTGTACTGCATGGCATGCAGACCCAGTTCACTGCCAGATTGTTTCAGTGCTGGAGTTTCTGCAGTAAAAGTTATCAGCAGGCACATGCCCCACAACTCTCAGGGTTTTTGTGGCCTCCACATCGGCTTGCCATGCCCTGATTGATGGGGAACCAGTCGGGTAGCACCCTCTGATCGCTGCTTCATCCATGGGGCCAGGCGGCTGAGGCCTCCTGTTAGAGCAAAGATCCCTACATGGGACTTGGCCATAGTCCTTGAAAGGTTGGTCGCCCCCTTGCAACATGTGATTAGAAGTGTGAATTCAGTATAAAACTACTAAACTCGTAGTTTACTTAAAGTATACTTCAAAGTGTACTTTCATAAACTAAAGTATTTGACTAGTAAACTATCAGTATACCTATAAGTTCACTTGAAGTATAGGTTGCAGTAAAAACGGGAAAAAACTTAGTTATAAAATAGTTGTGTTCTCAAAATGTACTATTATTACACTTAAAGTATACTTAAAAGTATACTTCTGCCAGGCCCACTATCGTCAAAGATAACTGACAATTAGCATACAATTTGGATTGGTGGTATGGTTCTGTTCTGGGCAGCCTAGCATGGATAAGAGCAGGGAGAGCAGCAATAACCCCCTTAGTAGGGTTTGAAATTAACTTTTTCACTCATCGGCCAATTTGGCTACAAACTTTTTGAGTTACCGGCCATTCAGAACTTCTACTAGCCCCCAAAAAAGTATTTTATATATATATATATATATGAAGAGTTCAGATGCAAAAGCCTCTAAATGCCATTTGAAATTTTCTTATAGAATGATCATTTTTATCAAGCTTGTATATTTAAGTTCAGTAATTTCACTTAAATGATAATTAATAGGTAATCTTCATTGCCATTTAAGTGAAATTATTGAATTTAAATATACGAGCTTGATAAAAATGATAATTCTATAAGAAAATTTCAGATGGCATTTAGAGGCTTTTGCATCTGAACTCTTCATATATATATATATATATATATATATATATATATATATATATATACACACACAGTATATGTATATATATATATATATATATATATATATATATATATATATATATAACATTTGGATTTCATACATTCATTTCTTATTCAAGTTAAATCCTGTCATTCAGCCATCTCCTCCCTTCCTCTTTCATCCTCATCACCAAAAATTTATTTAAAAATTATTTAAAAATTAAATTATTTTATGTCTTTTCTGTTAACCAAATGCTTTTTAATGTTCGCTATTGCTTCAATGCAAATGAACAAGCGCGCTGTTATTTGTTGCGTAGTGACTGGCATGTTCAAGTAAGCCAGATATGCGCAGATTCTGCACAATACGCTGTATTTAATATATCATGATGACTCACATGTTGAGTATTTGCGCTAAATCTGCGCAGATTTGGCTTACACGAACTTCCCCAGCAAAGTGAGTAAACATAATAAGTAAACCACCAAATTGGTTAGTGATTTGACAGTGTTACCCACCACAGTTGATTTTGACCCGCATTTGGCGGGTTGGCAGATGTTAATTTCAAACCCTGCCCCTTAAAGGACAAGTTCGGTATTTTACACTTAAAGCCCTGTTTTCAGATCGTTTCTGATGAAATACAATGGTTAAGATTGAAATTTGGACAAATGCTGCTGGCCCGAGAATTTTCGGTTTCTGTGGTAGCACCCCCCCACCTCCACAATGGTTGCATAGGTGCACTGGAATAATCCTTCCTAAAACGCATTAAACTTTCGTTTACAAAGACGTGAAACTCACCGAGTGGTCAGGGGTGTTCACTGATATGCTCACACAAAAATCGCTGCAAAAGATGCTTTCCAACAGGTTTTATCGTAGTTTAAAACCTGTTGGAAAGCATCTTTTGCAGCGATTTTTGTGGAGGTGGGGGGGGTGCTACCACAGAAACCGAAAATTCTCGGGCCAGCAGCATTTGTCCAAATTTCAATCTTAACCATTGTATTTCATCAGAAACGATCTGAAAACAGGGCTTTAAGTGTAAAATACCGAACTTGTCCTTTAAGGTAAACAGAACAAAACCAACATAAGTGTATTGCAGATATCATTAATGTCAATATTTTAATGTACAACATAATGCTGGAATTTAGTCTGATTCAAAGGGGAATCAGAATGCCAAATCCTGACTGGATGAGAGGAGGAGCTGGGGATGGAGGAGGGTAATTAGCTCCTGAGAAACGCGATAGCTGCTGATAATACTGAAGGAGCTTATAGGCGTTGTATTCCTATAGGTAGATGTGGATCAGATGAGAGTCAGCTGATGCAAGCTTGATTAATGTGACAGAACTAACGCTATGCTGGATTTTTATCAGTAGCGGTTTTAGGCACGGGCGAACCGGGCAATCGCCCGGGGCGGCATTTTTGGGGGGGGCGGCACCGCCGGCACGAGCAGAAAAAAAAAAAATATCTGCACCGCGAAGCGGTTTTCTATTATCTATCATTTCATTGTGTGGGGAATTGCCAAATTTGCGCCCCCTGCTGCTGCAGGCGCCCCTGCTTGCTGAGAAGATGCCGTGCACAGAAGCTGTTTGTTTGAGAAGGGGAAAGGGGAGGGGGCGCGGAGGCGCGGGCGCGGATGACAGTTCACCTCTGGGTCTCTCCCAAATGGAACGGACAAGGGGGGGGGGGGATCCATATAGTTATCGAAGTTATCGAAGTTATCAGTCATACCTCGACTTTCTTCCAGATAACGCACATTTCATTCATAATATTATAAATACGGGCCTCTATATTTCCTGCACATTTTTGTTTTTCTGAATGGTCTGAATGGCTAATAAAAATAGGTAATACAAAACGATTACTTGGTCACCACCACCAAGGTGAATTGGTTTAGTCTTGACTTCTGGTCGTGACTCGTGAGCGTGAGTGACAGTTATGGGGGGATCAGGGGATCTGTTGATTGTCGATGTCGAGGGCCAAATAAGAGATGGACAAGAAAGTTCAAAGCCATCAGGTGCCCAGTTTAGAAACGAGCGAAAGATAAAGGTATGCAATGCAACTATGTTTACTCTATATGATTACGGTATCCATGTCATGAATGAAGGGGCAATATTAATTGGTGGGTATAACTCTTATTTGTTAGCCTTTTTTCTATGATTCTTGCTATGCTTAACAATAATTCGTTTTTAACTCAAACACGAGATCTAATTTCACCATAATATTGTTCTTTGCAACAAAACTGTTGCAAGTTCAGTTATTACACTGCAAAAATGCTTTTCTTACTTAGTATTTTTGTCTTGTTTCCAGTCCAAATATCAAACATTTCTTAAATAAAGATGCATAACGTTATTTTACTAAAGTAGTAAAATTACATAAGATATTAAGTCTTGTTTTCTGGGGAAATAAATAAAAATTGAGTTTTTGCTTAAAACAAGCAAAACATTATCTGCCAATGGGGTAACAAAAATTATATTTGGGGGGGTGCCGGGGGGGCGCTCGAAAGGGGTCTCGCCCAGGGTGTAATTCAATGTAGAACCGCCACTGATTTTTATACACTAAAAAGTGGGCCAATTTAGTCCCAAGTAGTATTGAAACAGTACACTTACAAGTATACTTCTTGTACATTGGTATTAGTATACTTACTACATTAAGTATACTTAAAAATATATTTGAACTTTACTTAAGTATACTTGAACTTGAGTATACTTATTTTTTGTAAGGGCTGATTTAATTAACAGATTAGGGGTCCTGATGAGATTCTGTAAAGAGCATGTGGCTATTACTGCTGATATACAGCACGTTCCATTGTTTTTGACGTGCTGAAATCATGCGCTACTGAGGCAGAGGTGATCAACCTTCTCATACACAAGAGGTGCTTGCAGTGTCTAACCTCAGACTGCACAAGATTATCTACAGTATATACATCTAATTTTTGTGTGTGTGTGTCTACTGGCTCTCTTAACACAGTACCACAGGGTTGGTAGTGAAGTATTAAAAGCATTCAATGACCTACACTTTTGATCAGTGATAAAACTTGGAATGAGATTTGTGAATCAGACTACCTGATGATGTCACCATCAGTAAATCAGATCAGATCAATAAACAGATCATCCCCAAAAATGTCCATGGCTTTCTTTTACATGGCAAATGTGCCTTACAGACACACAGTTACAGCAGCCAGAGAGAAGCTAACATTAAAAAGTCAAGTGACTAACTAAAGCAAACCCAACGCATTCTCATCCTAGGGCGTCATATACTGACACTTTTGACATTTCGTCTACATCCAACGCACATGGCACCCTTTAGCGTCAATTTGACACGCACAGAGCTTTGTTCGGTTATGGGTAGGTTTAGGTCTGGGGTAGGGTTAGGGTTAGACCGCTAGGAGGCGCCTTCTGGCCCATATCTATCTGCGTCTCATATTGACGCTAAAGGGTGCCATGTGCGTTGGATGTAGACGAAATGTCAAAAGCGTCAAGTATATGACGCCTTGGGATGAGATTGGGCTGGCAAACCCTGATCACCATAATGGTGACTTCAAACAAAACACTTTTGTATGTCTTTGTACTAACAACTTATAACTTTGAGTAACACATGCTTGAGAAATTCAAGGAAATCAGTTTCCACCCACTGTAAAAAATCAAATAAAATAAAAAAGCCTTTGCTTAACTCAAAATTTAATTTTGATTATTTTGAACTAAGCTAATTTGTGTTTGACCGATTAGACTTTACATGTTTTCAACATGCACCCATTAGTAACAACATTTTTCTCTTAAACACAAAATACAATACTCAAATACAAAAACATAACTCAATTGAGATAGAAATTGAAAGTAGCTCACATGAATACACATTAGTATAACATAGTAAATATATTGTCACATATTTTTCAATAAATGAAAAGTCGTTAAGTCAAGTCACCTTCATTTACATAGCGCTTTTAACAATATAGATTTTTTCAAAGCAGCTCTACAGTGATAATAGGAAATTAAAGTAACAGAGATTGTTTTGGCTTTACAGCAGCTCTAGAATAAAGTAATTATCCAGCTAAAGTTAGTTTTGACTGATTCACTTCCATTGCAAAGATCATTAGTTATTTACTTAGGGGCCCCTTACACGACACCGCTCTAACAGAAAAACAGAAACAGAAAAGAAGCAATTCCTTTTGTATTATTCAATATATTGTAATATATTAACACAATATATTTGTCTATATATTTTTCAGTATACTTAAATTTAATATTGATCATAAATATGGAAATATCTTTTATTTGAGTAAGGGTTAAAAGGATCATTGCAGCTCACAACCTTCCTCAAAAGATTTTGTTGAGAAAACTATCTCCTGTCCTTGACAGTAATGGATTACTTCGAGTAGAGGCATTCCAAAGAGGAACAAAGTCACTATCATAGACCTTTATCTTGACTGTTCCCTACTGGTGGAATGACCTGCCTAATTCCACCTGAGCAGCGGTGTCTTAAGCCATTTCATATAACATCAACAGCTAAAGACGCATCTCTTTCATTACACACTTGACCCACTAAAACTAACACTCTACCTTCACTTTTTTTTTTCTATCTTTTCTGTGCACATTGTGCTAAACTAAGTGAGAACTGTCCCTGCACATCTCTGTTGTTGCCCTTTTGTTGGATAAATTGCTTCGATTGTTTTTCCTCTTTTGTAAGTCGCTTTGGATAAAAGCATCTGCTAAAGGAATAAATGTAAATGACTAAGTTCATGACACGGCCATCCTTTTCCTTTAGATGGAAAAAAGAATACCCCAGAACTTTGCAATCCCGACAATAGTTGCAAAAAAACGAATCTGAAAGAATGGGATGTTGTCTTGGTAAAGAACATTCAAGTCAATAGAAATGAGTGGTCAATCGCAATTGTTGTGAACACTTTACCAAGCAAAGGTGGATTGGTGAGGAAAGCTGATTAAAGTGCCCCTATTATGCAATTTTAAAGTTTCCTAATGTTGTTTTGGAGTCTCCTTGTTTACATGCATCAAAGGTAAAAAAAAAAAAAAAAACGTCTCAGGTTACGACTGTAACCTATGTTCCCTGAGAACAGGGAACGAGACACTGTGTCAAAGCGCTAGGGGAAACGCCTCAGCGTGACTCATGACTGAAACACTGTATAATCACAACAATCGTATTGGCTGGCGTCAGCCATGACGTCATGCTCTAGTGCGACCAGGAAGTATAAAAGGGTGCCTAGAGAACATGTCATCCACTTCTTCGTCTGAAGGGACTGTACAAGCAGACCGAAGGCATGGTGACGAGACGCAGAATCTCGTTCCCTGTTCTCAGAGAACATAGGTTACAGTCGTAACCTGAGACGTTCCCTTTCGAAAGGGAACTCGCACTGCATCAAAGCTCTAGGGGAACGATCTACCCACGCTGCCCTGCTGAGGGGATGCTTTAGCAACTATGGCTGCTACAAGCACAAACACATTAACTCAAAGTTAAAGCCTCTTACTGCTTACACGTCAGGCTAACAGTAGCACTACTCCCTACGGCCACTGCCCGAGCTGACTCGTAACGTGTGCAAAATCTCATAACCTCCCGAGTGTCCGAACTCACACCGTGTACGCCCGCCTTGAGGGAGAGGAGGCTACCTATTTAAGAATTACCTTTAAGAATCAGCCAAGCTCTAGCTATGCACAACACAGAGCTTAGTCCCAGAAGGGTCTAAAATATAACTCTCTGAATAAAGAGAGAGGCCTCTTCTCGATGCAGAGAACGGATCTATCTGCTCGGAACTCTGGAGGATGGAAGCCTCAGCATGACAACTCTAAGAATGAGAGGAAGGCTATGACATCCTTATGTGCATTTCCAGAAATATGGCCACAGAAGACGTACTCAGCATGACGACCCTAAATTAAGGGGAGTACCGGAGGCTGCATTTGGGGCGGCCTGGCCGTATAAGCGAGGCTAACACTGGGAGCCTGTCACTCTAACACACCTGCCTACTGGGAGTATAGAGGCCCAAGCTTTGTGAGGGCCTGCTAGAACTCAACCAGAAGTGAAGTACTCTGCATAATGACCCAGAGGAACCAGGGGAGTACTAGGCTTACTCGGTGGCTATCTGAGAGATGGAGCACTCTAACGAAATACCCTTGCTAACTAGGGGAGTACTACGTCATCCTAAGAGGGTTGATTTTACCACTGTCTCGAATTTAGAGACATATACTGCCTCACAGGGCTATGGGGAGCAGGGGCCTTAACAAAGAGACTCTAAGAGAGGGAGGCCTGCCATACTCACACCAAAGTGGTCTTAAACTAGTTTTTCTACTTGTGAGAAACAACTATGTTAGAAAAAGAAACCTCATTAAGATTTATAGACACTCTGTCGAGCTCTAGAGAGCGGAGGCCTCGGCAGATAACTCTCTGGAGTGAGAGGAAGCCTAACCACGCCTCTGAGCCTACAGGGAGGGAACCTGCTACCTGTGCTTATCACTACTGCAATACTAGCCGACTTCAGATCTGGGCTACCAGAAACTCAGTGAACAAGAAGCTGGACGAGGCACCTAGTGCCAACTACTCTGCTAACGGCACTGTGGGGCTACAGGGGATGTTCTCAGTATGATCGGTTGGTCTTTGGTTGGTCACACAACAAAGCCCTGAGGCAGACCGTCAGAATAGATTATCATCATCGGTCCAGCTCGTTGGGCCTGATGTTATGGACGAAGGGGGAAAAGGAAAAGGAGGGTGTGCACAGGGAAGGAGGCGATTACCTCCCTCTGCTTGTGCCAGGGCGCTCACGTCTGGCCTGAGCTACTTCCCCGACACCCTGCTTCTTCGTCCTGGATTTGCGCCACCTCATTGCCCTACTCCTGCCAGGAGGAGGGGCTCGAGTGGCGACTGAGACCCGCTGGCCCTGTCTACGATCATCGGAACGAGACGGGCCAGGACCCCCAAGCTGTCTGGAAGTGGGCCTGGACAGGCGCGGTATACAAGATCTATATGCTGCTGAGCGCGCCTTTGCCTCCCTGAACCTTTCCGACCACCGCCTCAACGGAGGTCCCGAAAACCAGACCAGAGGATGCTTCAGAGAGCACATCCCCGCCCAACAGCACGTTCTCGTCACCCTCCGATGAGTTTGAGAGATTCACTCCTCTCTTAAACTCATCGGTGAGCTCCCTCTGAGATCCCCACGATCTGAGTCTCCTCTCGGCCTCGGCACGAGCGGGACCTGAACTGTGGGGCAAAGATGACTGTCCCTCTTCCCTCAAGAAAAAAGACAGACGAGAACAGAGCATTCTCATTGAGAAACGCTCACAGTCCACCCACTCTGTCCCCTCGAGAACAGAGCCCGCGTGCTCTTCACCCAGACAAAGCACGCAAAGGTTGTGAGTGTCACCAGGTGTGAGAAACCTCTCACACGGGTCTGCACACTTCCTAAAGCGCTTGTTTGCCATAGTTTCGTTTTACTCACAGTGTCAGTGAAACAGTCCCAGAAGACGAAAAGAGGATGGCATGTTCTCTAGGCACCCTTTTATAATTCCTGGTCGCACTAGAGCATGACGTCATGGCTGACGCCAGCCAATACGATTGTCGTGATTATCCAGTGTTTCAGTCATCAGTCACGCTGAGGCGTTTCCCCTAGCGCTTTGACGCAGTGCGAGTTCCCTTTCGAAAGGGAACTGTTTAATTTCCTCATAATATACATTTGCACATCACCACATTTTCAATAATTCTCAAACGACTCGTCAGATGAATCAATCTCTCTAAATCCCTCCTTTCCGTGAGCTACTCTGCTCTAATTGGTTTACCGCGTACAGCGCGCGTCGAAAACAAAAACACCCATTGCCATAACAACGTCAGGTCTGCGTGTCCTGAGGCTTCCTACACTGTAAACTAAACACAGTAATGAACAATGACTTTGATTTTACCATATCAATCCGAGCGCAAGTCCGAAGATGAAACATTGGAAGAACATTGTTATTGAACCCGAACCTCCATCGCAAGGACAACTCGGGCAAGACGTTTCTCAGTGATACACTACTCGGTTTGAGGCACATTATGAGATGTTGCAACTGTAATTCCTCACCATCAGCATGAACAAGTGCATGTCCATCAACAAACTTTTTTATTGCGGTGAACATGTGGAAATTGTATCAATAACAGTGCATGTATGCAATGTTTACATTAACCGAGCTCTAGCATGAAGGACTGATGTAACATAAACGTTGGCAAAACAGATCTTGCTCCATGCTTAATCATTCCTCAAAGTAGTGAGAACGACAGACAATCTGCATTAATATACACAGTTTTAGGTAATAGTGGCCCACAACTGATTAGCAGAAGAATTTCAGTAAAACAGTTAGCAGTTAGCAGGAGACCTACACAATATAAAACTCAAAACTAAGTATTTTTAACACCATCTTTCAAGAGCAAGCGGTTTGCGAATCCTGCATTGAACTCCGAGATTTGAGAAGCAGTCGTCAGTGAAATAAAGAGAACACAGCAAAAGTTTAGGATTATCACTGCTGTGATATCGTGGTAAGGATGAATTTAAACCACTGATTCTTCACATGCTCATCCTTGGGCAGTGGAAAAAAAACTGGCTTTACCTTCACATAGTAGAGCACAGCGTCTTCTCGACATGATGCCATCCAGCATCCACAGGAATCAGCTGCCGGTTTGAGGGTTGTCGTCAAGTTTTCCCTGGTGTCTGCACGCGCAATAAGTGGGCGGGCAATATGCTAATGTTTCGTCTTGACGTCACAACGAAACAGCTTATAACTCGTTTGAAAAACGATTTATTTAATTGACTCAGAGTCGACTATCACTTTTGAAAGACAATAACTTTATATACGGTCAAATTTAAAACTTTGTAGGATGTTTTCATTCACTTAGAGCTATGTTACACACTACATGAAAGGTAATTTTCTAAAATCCATAATAGGGGCCCTTTAAAGTGATTGAGTGTGGCATTCATAAAATCCCAGTGATTCAGGAAGGTATTTTGGGAGTGACATTTGATGCATGGCTGACATTTGCAGAGCATATAAAGAAAACGGAGGGTAAGTGCAAAAAAAGTAATAAATGCGATGAGATGTCAGACATGAGGAGAATGGGGAGCTAGTCACTCATCTCTAATAAGTAAATCTGTTGTCGAGCTTTTAAAACTTAATCAGTACCAGCCCTACTGGTAGAAATGGGTTAAATGCCGCTGGAATTAAGAAGGATCCAATTAATAGCAAAATGAAAGCTTTAGCGTAAGTTCTGCCGGGAAGACTTCTGGGATTGTTACGTCACTTATTACCTTCTCATTTATCCAATCATGTTCTAATACTTGTAGTATAAAAGAGTGGTACTTACACAGATTCCGTACCCTAGGGTTGCGAGCTACGGCCAAAGAACTTCATATCATAATATTGCTTACTGGGCTATTAATAAATGTATACTTGTTACGGTATTTTGCCTCCCGAGTCTTTCTTGTAGAACTATTTGGCTGGTTTGGAGGGGCATTAGGACTCCCATCCAAAAAAATCAGTACTGCAGTAGTTCTGGGAGAATGGAAGAAATCTAAGGGAAAACGTTGGTCAGATTGGAAATAATGTGGTTGAAGAATTTGAAGTGTTTAATTTGAGATTAAGCCCTACAGTAGTTTTCCTGTGATTGCTCCGTGGAAGAAGGTGTGGCCTGAGGTAGACTAGTTTGTGCTAGAGGAAAAAAAGGAAAGCGAAGGTGGAAATTAGTTTGATAAGAGTTTTTAATAATTGAAATGGAGAAGACTATAGCAAATTTATACAGATTTATACGGACGGTGCTACTAATACAGAGACAGAGGCAAAAGGGTTTGGGGTGGCAATATCAGGAAAGGAAATAAATTGAAGAACTTCTGAAAAATCAGGGGTATAATACAGTAAAAAAAAATAAAACAATTGGCAATATTAACTGCATTACGGTAGGTGGAAAAGGAGGGACAGGACAAAGTGTTGATATGCTCTGATACTTCATCAGCTTATGCAAGTTTAAGGTTGTTTCATTCAAAAAGTCGGCAAGATATTCCGTATGAAGTACTTTAGTCGAATACAAGTATAGTAAATAAAGGTAGTCAGGGAAACTTCATGTGGGTTCCAGCGCATGTAGGAATTAGGGGAAATGAGATGGCTGATACGTTATAGCAAATAGGGCATTAATGCAAGGTAACATAAGTGCAAATTACAGTTTTTTAAAAATGCTAACACACTCAAATTGGCACTTGAGGCCCACTTAGTGAAATCATTCTCTCATATACCTAATCTTAAGACCAAGTCTGCAAAACTGCAAGCACATTATATGCTTTACACTCAGTTTGCAATTGTAAAACTTTTTTTGCAAAATGATAAACATAGAGAAGAGAATGTTCTCTACATATGATTACAGTTTTTCTCAATTGTTTACACACAAATACTGGTACTTGAGACACAATGACCACAACATGTAACTCATGCACCAAACCCCTGAACCAAATCTGCTAAACTACAAGCACAATTCCTGTTTTACACTCAAATTGCAGTTATAAAACACTAAAAAAAACCACTACACTCAATTCTCTGCATTTGGCACAATTTTCATGCAGAAAATCTCTTGTTTTTCACAAGGAACACACTGCCATTCAAATATGCACACTGACCTATCACATGGGCAAACACCTGTCACATAGTTTTACAATTAGCAATCAGAGCTTTAGCATAAAAGGGCAACAGTTGAGTTCTTCTGTTTTGGAGAAATGGATGCCAACATTGGAAACAGAGCCAGAGCCAGAAGAGTGAAAGTAAGACGAGGAAGAGGAAGGCCAAGGACCGTAATCTCTGATGAGAATCGAGCCACTTTGGTTGAACATGTGGTCAACCATGGTCTAACAATGAGGGAGGCTGGGCAAAGAGTACAGACAAATTTGAGCAGGTACACTGTAGCATCCATCATCCGGACTTTCCAAAATGAGAATAGTCAAGAATCTACTCTCACTAGAAAATTGCAGTACTGCATATCAATACAGTACTCAATGAGTACAGTATTGCCTGTGGACTGTCCTGTAGGACTGTAAAAATGAAGTATGTTTCAAGTATTTGGGAAATGTATTCCTACTTTGTATTCCTACACAGTATTTACAGTATTTTACTATTTGTTTGGCAGAACTGAAAGATTACCAACACAAGGTGGTCAGGAACGTGTTCTGTCTCCTGAACAGGAAACTGAAATCATAAACATGGTAAAATAACGCCATAACATTACAGGCTTTGGTAATGTTTGGACATTGCTTGGCTAGGGAAAACATTGATGTGGATGAGGTTTTATTTTTGATAATTTTTTTATTTTATTTTTTTACTGTAACCACATACAGTAAATTCTTCTGTTGTTGTATGTAGACCACTGTATGTGCACTGTCTGTAGTAAGTGTAACACACACATAAAAAAAAAGGCCTAAGTCATAATGATGAATGGAGAAAGAAGTGTTTTCCATTCATAGTGTTTTAAATTGAGCACATCAGTGTTCAACTGGTTCTTATAAATGTCTATTCATATGATGGTTTGTAATTTGAAAACAAAATACCATTTTGAGAAGAAATAACATTGTTTTGAATGTAAAGTTTCATTTTGCATGAGAATTGTGGGGTTTTGCCCATTGTGTGTGTTTTTTGATTAGTGTGTATAGTTCTGAGAGTATCCTTTCAGAAAATGTGTGTAAACAATTGAGAAAAACTGTCAGAGATCTTGCAGTAGATGAAAGCAGCAGAAAGAAATGTTGAAATACCAAAGAATTGAACATGAACTTGGAATTGCAATACAATATACTGTCAATAATTTAGTACAGTAAATAAATTCAGCATTCTCTACCAAATTGCATTACGGTACTGACCATATTTTCCATACTATAGCAGTTTCTTAGTCTTCTGACAAAAGTATTTCTCTCCCTCCCCTAGGCAGTCATCTCTCAGTTCTGTAAAAATACTAAATGTAAGAACTTAAGTAATTGGCTACAAATGGTGTACATTGGTATACAACATGTGCTACAGTATTTACTGTACAAAGAATAGTGAAAGTTCTCTCATCTAAAGTACTGCTGTTGTGTACTGTAATTATACTGTATGTGTAAGTAGTATAAAAACACTGTAGATTAATCCGTATTCCAACTTCCCTCATGGTCATTCCTGCAGAAGAACATGGTCAACTATAGTGCTTTGTATTTCAACAGGAACAAATGTCCTTTGACCCCATCCCCTTTATTTTTACGTTTTCTATCCTCTTCCTCTTCCTCTTTGTCTCCCACCAGGATCCATTTTCCAAAGCACATAATCCCCCATGGCCCTATTTATATTTTCCTGAGATTCTGATTGGTGTGTCATCAGTTTTGTTACTTAAAGGGGTGGTATAATGCCCTTTTCACAAGATGTAAAATAAATCTCTGATGTCCCCAGGGTGTGTGTGTGTAAAGTTTTAGCTCAAAATACCCCACAGATATTTTTATTTAGCATGTTAAAGTTGTCACTTTTTGAGGGTTAGCAAAAATGCACTGTTTTGTGTCTGGCCCTTTAAATGCAAATATGCTGCTGCTCCCGACACAGAGGGCGGGGTTTGAAGAGCTCATGTGTTAGCAGCTCACGCAGACACACACTAAAATGACAGAAACTGTTCTGCCTTTTATGTTTAAACGGAGTCAGACAAAGATGGAGAGACTCAAGAAGAAGTGACAACACGTAGAATGCAACAGGACGTCTCTGAATGGTTAGTTGATGAATTTATGTTGCTGATGTAGAGTTAACTATATTTAATTAGCATTTTCTGTCATGATAATCTATAAGTCGCTTGTATAGGAACTGTTGTGAGATGCACACAGAGTGACTTTCTATTGCATGTGAAAAGATGGATGCTACAGTTTGAGCTGACTCACAAATTTGCTCGACTACACTCCTCTTCCTCTTCTCAACATGTACTGCGTGTTCCCGGGGATGGGGTTTATGTAAATTTTAGGGATTCTAGAGCGCAACTCCAAAAAGGAGGACATATGAGTGTGCGGCTTGAGGTTGTGCCGGACTCCGGACAGGGGGCTTAAAATCCAGACTGTCCGGCCAAAATCCGGACGTATGGCCACCCTAGCGTGTATATGGCTAATCATTTGATGTTTGTGTGTAGAGTTACTGCACAAAAAGAGCCTTTTTAGAAAAGTTTAAATAGTTTTGAATGCAGTGCTTGCTTTTGCAAGAGATGTGTGACATTTTGCATCTTGTGTGTGTGTTTTGTGTGTAGAGTTTTGAGAAATGGAGCCATAGTTTCTAAAACTTTGTGTAAGACTTTTTGAAAAAAATGTAAGATGATAGGACTGTGTGAGGGATGTCAGGAAAAGGAATCAGCAGAGCATATAATCATGAGTTGAAGGAAATAAAGCGCAGAGCGAGGTGATGAGGAATAAGCTGAGGGAGATAGATTGGGGTGCAGGAGTTCACATTAAAAAGGTTACTGAGCATGATAGATAGGGCACAGATCAGAGTACTGATGACTTTCTTAAGAGAATCAGGGGTTTTCAATAGGATCTGAAGAGTAATTAGTTGTTATTAGTTGTTATAAAAGTAACTAGTTGTTGAGTAATTATGTGAGGGAGGTAATATAATATTAGTCGTATATAGCAGAACAGAGAGTTATTTTGGAGAAAAGGTTTTTTTGTGTGTGTGTGTGTGTGTGTTTGTTTGTTGGGAAAGAGAGGGTAAGGAATACAGATTGTAAACCTATTATCTGATGCACACTCTGGAGCAGAAGGTGGCGGTAATGCACCAATAAGCTGGACGCTCGCCGTAAAACAAGAAAGAAGAAGAGTCAGCAGAATGTGGGCTGCTCTCTGTGTGACTCATCCACAAATATATTTTTTCTTTGCAATAACGTAATGTCTGTGAGTATACAATATTAAATGTATTGTGTTATACATGTGAGATCATTATCTTGATATAATCATATTATGATGTATATCTTTTTTTTGTTTAATTATCCTTATTTTAGTCATTCATTTTTCAATTTCATGCTAGACAAGTCTAACAAGTCCTGTACAGTTTCATAAAATAAACCTTCAACAACAAAAATGTTATAATTTATTGGGGAAAAAAAGAAAATCTTTCTGTCAAACAATGTAGTTCTGCAGGAATGTTTAGCAGGGTAGTTGCCAAACAACACACACAGTAATACTGCTGTAGTTAGGACACAGAAGGGTGTTTATAGAGATTCTTACAACAGCTTCAGACAGAGCTCAGCCATTTATAACCAAAAACCAAAATCATCTATTTTATAAAACCCTGTCTACAAATGTGGAAAATTATAGACTTGCCACTCTCTAAAAGCAGACATTCTGCAAAGATCACTCTAAGAAGAACACAATAAACAATCCTGAAAGAGGTGAGAAAGCTCCCAAGGATAACAGCAAAAGATTCAATTCAATTCAATTCAATTCTCATTTATTTGTGTAGCGCTTTTCACAATACAAATCGTTTCAAATCAGCTTTACAGAAAATGCATGTAAACCCCAGAAAGCTCTAGAAATTGTGAAAAATAAATAAATAAATACCACTATCAGAAACTCTAAACAAGAATGATGTTCATTAAAGAACAATAAGTAAGAAACCACTGCAGCCAAAAATAATATGCCGCATGTTTGCCCAAATCAGTGTTCAACAAAGCTTCTGGAGAAATGTTTTGTGGACAGTTAAGACAAAAGTTGCACAGTGCTTTGTTTAAAGGAAAATACAACTACACACCAATACCAAAACCTTGTCCCATCTGTAAAGCATGGTGGAAGGAGCATCATGATTTAGCTCTACTTTACTGCCTTAGGGCCTGAACACTTTGCAATCAGTAAAAGAACAATTAAAGACCCCCTGTGGTGAAACTCAAGTTTTTAATGTTGTTTATATGGCTATGTGGTGTTTATATTATGCTTTAAGACAAACCATGTGCAAATTAATCAGTCAACACCATTGCTGAATATTTCCTCCTTAAAACTGCAGTTTCCTTTCAGTCAGTCACGTTCAACGTCACGTCAACGTCACCGACATTTTGGGATCTCGCCTAAGAGCCCAATCACCTTCAAGTGTAAACTAAACGAGCCAATGAAGATTAGCGTGCAAGATTTGCATCTCGCTCTCCGCCCTGCAGCGTGGGTATAAATAAGGAAGCTGATGCAATGCACATTTGCCTTTCACTTCAGAGCCGAGCAGTGCTTTCATTTTCTGTTCCAGTCTCCTGAGAGTGTGCTACTAAAGACGAGCATTCTTCAGGAAGAAGCCCTTTGTCCTGGTGTTGGTGTTAAGGTGAGACAGTGGGTTCCGCGATCTCTACAGCCTGAGTCCGTCACAACAGGTGTTGAGTTGCTGTTTATTTAGCCTGTTGCGTGGCAGTTCAGTGAGAGTGAGCTCACACTAATTGCACTTTTCCCGGCAGTTGTGCCGCTGTTATCCCGTGTGCTTCAGCACTAAAAAAAGAGTTATTTTCCTGAAAGAGCTTACACGGGTGTGAAGTTGCGTCTTTTTTTAAGATGTCATTCCACCCATGTGTTTCTGGGTGCAGTCGTTTCCTGGCGCCGGCTGAAGGTCACAAGCACTGTCTCACGTGTTTTGGCGTTCAGCACGCTGGGGCTGCCTTCATGGATGACTCATGTTCTCACTGCGGGAACATGACCTTCTCTGTGTTACAATCGAGACTCCAATACCTCAAGAGAGGTGGAGTCCTCTCACCTATACCCCGATCTATCTTCTGGCCAGAAGAGGGCTACTTCAACGAATAGCCAGGGTGACTTGAGGATCACAGTGAGGGTTTCCCCGCCGAGTCAATCTCCCTGGGCCCCTCACTCCTCTAACACACCGCAATCAGTGGAGCTTCCGAGTGAGCGTGCTGGTCCTTCTCATGGGGGGCCAGTCGTTTCATTCGGGGCTCCCCCTGATAACTAGATGTCGATTGCTGCATCGGAGGGTGAGCTGATGTCCTCTGGGGATGACGACTCGGCTGCATTGCCCCCTTCGGGGAAAGTACCGTTGCCAAAGCCTGACCTGGAGCTGACGGCTATGCCCAAAACCGATCTGGTACCTCATCCACCCTTACTACCCTCAATGGAGGAGCGGCCAAAGGGTGCTTGGACATTCCCCCAGTGGAGCGCGCTGTTGCGATGCAGTTGTGTCCTAAAAGCGCTTCCTGGCAGGGTGTTTCAGGTCATCCATCCAGGGCCTGTAAGTTCTCGTCCGTTCTCACAGGCAAGGCTTACAGAGCCACAGGCTGCCTCCTCCCTGCACGCCATGAATCTCCTGCTGGTCCACCAAGCCAAGCCAAGCCATTAAAGCAGTTGCACGAGGGTAGGACTGATCCAGAGCTATTTCAGGAGGTGCGCACTGCGATGGACATCAACCTACGGGCAACTAAAGTCACTGCGTGCACTCTGGATCACAAGATGTCCACACTTGTGGTCCAGGAGTGCCATCTTTGGCTGAACTTCGGCAACAGTTCTCCACTGCACAGAAACAGACGGAGGCAATTAAGCACATCCTGCCATGACGGCCAGCTGCTGCTCCCACGCTGCCGTCTGCTGCATTCGCTTCCGCTCCCGCTCAGCCTAAGCAGCAGCTACCCCAGGCCACCGCAGGCAGACCGCCCAGCCCATCCAGGCCGCCAAACTGAGCGCCAAACAACTCTGAGACGGGTGACCCAAAGACAGAGGAGAGAGCTTTTCAGGAGATGGTGCCCACACCACTCCCTCCCCTGGACGAGGGCCGGGCGGAGAATCTTGTTTTCAGTTTACTTTTTTTTCCAACGCTGGCCCCACAGCCAGCAGTACCGAAAAACTTCAATAAAAGAGCAATTTCCTCTGTCTTTGGGTCCCAAGAGAGCGCGGTTGGCGGTGTACGACGCAATGCCTTGCCACCCTCGACTCCCTTTCTTATCGCCAGCGGGCAGCAGTGTGTACTCCGAGGCCGCTGTGAAGCGGTCTCCCACACCCTCTGCTCCACCTAACACAATGTACTTGCCATTGCCTGTAAACACCTTAGCTCAGTGTCATTCCATTCTCGCTGCGTAAGCCCTGTTGTGGGAGGATTAGGAGGCTTACGTAGGGCGCTGGAAGCGTGGCGCTTTGTTTCTCTCCTATTTTAAATTAAGTTAAGACTATCACATTCAAAGGTTTAGAACCATGTTATTTTTTTAAAGAAAACTGAAGTAGCATTTAATTTGTCAAAAATATGTTTGAAATGCTGCCAGTATTTCAGTCTCCAAAAAAATCATTGTTACATAATCCTTAAGAAAACTTTGTAACATTGATATTTTTTACACCGTAAAATTTTCTTGTACAGTTTCAAGTCAAATTTTGGTTTTAAAAATTACCAAACACATCTATATAGAAACTCAGATTTCTATTGTTCTTTTGCGAGATGAAGGCTATTTCATTTACTGCTGTCTGGAAAGAAGAAAAAAATCTGGATCTAACCAAGATAAAGAAATAAAGTGAATAGCACAGATCACAACAATATCTAGATAATACAACAGAGTATCTAGTTTGAGTAACTGATGCATTTTCCTCTGTCAAAAATAAGAAAATAAATGTGTACATTCTACTCTTCTATAAATATTGAGGTATTGTGGGAACTTCATCAAATATGAAATTCAAATTAAGCAGTGCTAAAAAGACAATAGTGTCATTACTCAACTCAAGTCAGTTCAGTGTTGGTTCAGTTCAGCTTAATAACTGTGTAAAGTTAAATTTTGTAGCAAGTTCAATTAGGCTATAAGGCTATAGGCTACAGACAATCGTTTTTTAATTTTTTTTATTCAGCTTCACTCAATTCAATGTGTTTTATATTCCTCTCAATGTATTTGTAGTCTTCAATGATTCTGGAAGCTTCTTGCAAAATCATACTTTTCACATGCCTTGCTTTAAGCTCTTAGCAACAAGTTCAGAGATTCTGTCAACAGTGACAGAGACCATAGCAAACATACCATGCTGCCTGTCTCTTTAGATTATTCACACACACCCCAGTGGTCAGGGGGTTAAAGTTAAAGGGATAGTTCACCCAAAAATGAAAATCATTTACTCACCCTCATGTTGTTCCAAACCCGTAAGACTTCCGTTCATCTTCGGAACACAAATGAAGATTTTTTTTTTTTATGAATGTCCATCCATTGTCAGCTACGCAACTACGATTTTGACACTTCAAAAAGTTAACTAGAAATAAAGTTTGTGGAGACAAACTTTAAGTTGACTTGAGAAAGCCGGACCAGAGAGTTTGAAGAAGTTTAAAGTAGTTTAAAGTTTGATAGATAGATTAGTTAGAAAGAAAGAATAGTTAGAAAGAAAAAGATTAGCTAGAAAGAAAAAGAAAGATTAGTTAGAAAGATAGATAGATAATAGATAGATAGATTAGTTTCAATGAAAGAAAGAAAGAAAGAAAGAAAGAAAGAAAGAAAGAAAGAAAGAAAGAAAGAGAAAGAAAGAAAGAAAGAAAGAGAGAAATATTAGTAAGAAAGAAAGGAAGATTATTTAGAAAGAAAGAAAGATTAGTTGAAAGAAAGAAAGATTAGTTAGAAAGAAAGAAAGATTAGTTAGAAAGAAAGAAAGAAAGAAAGAAAGAAAGAAAGAACAATTATTTAGAAAAAGATTAGTTAGAAAGAAAGATTAGTTAAGCCCCTTTCACACAGCGCGATGATCCCGGCAAATTGCCGGGAAATTGCCAGAACAGCTTCTGTGTGAACGCAAACACGACCCGGGATTGATGCCGGCATCGATGCCGGGTTGGGGACCTAGTAACATTGCCGTGTTCAGTCCCGGAAAGCGCGCTGTGTGAACAAAAGCCGTAATAATGCCGTGTCGTAGTGATGACGCTGAAGCCGGGATCGTTCGCCAGCTGTGAAACGGTACGTAATGCGCAAGTTTATGATCGAATCAGAGAAAAAAATGCACAAGTGTGGTTTCTCGAGAGAGAAATCACAGCTCATAAGCAAACTTAAGACGCTGCTGTGACATTACAAGTCACATCGATGTTACGTGTCTTAACGGGATTTTTACGGGTTGTGTGTGAACGCACTCTCTGATTCCGGAAAATCACTGGCAGTGTGAATGAACCAAAATCAAACGAACCCGGGTCAAATCCCGGGTCACTTTATCTGTGTATTTTCCGGAATCTCTGTGTGAAAGGGGCTTTAGATAGATAGATAGATAGATAGATAGATAGATAGATAGATAGATAGATAGATAGATAGATAGATAGATAGATAGATAGATAGATAGAAAAGAAAGAAAAAAAGAAAGAAAGATAGATTAGTTATAAAGAAAGAAAGAAAGATAGATTAGTTAGAAAGAAAGAAAGATAGATTAGTTAGAAAGAAAGAAAGATAGATTAGTTAGAAAGAAAGAAAGAAAGATAGATTAGTTAGAAAGAAAGAAAGATAGATTAGTTAGAAAGAAAGAAAGATTAATTAGAAAGAAAGAAAGATTAGTTAGAAAGAAAGAAAGATTAATTAGAAAGAAAGAAAGATTAGTTAGAAAGAAAGAAAAATATAGATAGATTAGTTAGAAAGATAGATTATTTAGAAAGAAAGAAAAATATAGATAGATTAGTTAGAAAGATAGATTATTTAGAAAGAAAGAAACATAGATTAGTTAGAAAGAAAGAAAGAAAGAAAGAAAGAAAGAAAGAAAGAAAGAAAGATTAGTTAGAAAGAAAAAAGAAAGAAAGAAAGATAGATTAGTAAGAAAGAAAGAAAGATAGATTAGTTAGAAAGAGACAGATATATATGTTTATTAGTACATAGAATGGTAGTTTAATTGAGTCTAGGGCTTCAGGGAGTTTAGATTTGAGTTTTTGTGTTGTGCACTACTGGGTCACCGTAGCCTTGGCTCAATTTGAACATTCTGCAATGAAAGTCAATGGGATTTTCCCAAGTTTTAGTCGTCATTTTTAGGAAAACCATAAGTCGGATCAGTCTGAAAAGATATAGCAACTCGAGTCAGAACAGTCTGAAGATCTGAGCCGAGTTTGGTGGATGTAGCTTGAAAAGTCTAGGAGAAGTAGCAATTGGAAATTTAGTCTAAGAAAAATAACTAGGAAAAAAAAGTTTGTTGAGACAAACTTTTAGTTGGCTTGAGCAAGCCTGACCAGAGAGTTTGAAGAAGTTTAAAGTAGTTTGAAGTTTAAAGTCGTTTAAAGTTTGATAGATTGATTATTTAGAAAGAAATAATAGTTAGAAAGAAAAAGATAGATAGATAGATAGATAGATAGATAGATAGATAGATAGATAGATAGATAAGAGATAGATGATAGAGAGATAAGAGAGATGATAGATGAGAGATAGATAGATAGATGAGAAATAGATGATAGATAGATAGATGATAGATAGAAAAAAGATAGATTAGTAAGAAAGATTAGTTAGAAAGAAAGATTAGTTAGAAAGAAAGAAAGATCAATTAGATAGATAGAAAGATTAGTTAGATTAACCCCCTGAGGTCTACGGTATCGCCGGCGATACCAGCTCGCTTTTTTTTTATTAGTGTAAAAGAAACTCATAAATACTCTGTTGACTTTGATTTTCCATAGGAGTTTCATACATCAATCGATTCTGTTAAATGTGTGTTATTTTTGTGTATACTCACAATAAAAACAAAGTGTTGTGCTTTTTGCCAAATAAAGAAAAATAAACACGAAGCGAGTTCTGCCTTCTCTCTGCCAGTGAAGTCCATTCTGAAACGCGTCCGAAAATTAACAATAACTCAGCGAATACTCAGTCAAACAGACATACAGACACACAGGCATGAAGCTTGAATTCTCTTCTTTTAAATGAAGTAATTTATATAAAAAACAAATATTCTCATCTTGTGAAATCTGTATTAAAAGAGAGCGATTCCAGTCGACCTAATTACAGCTAATTCAGATGTAATGTGACTCCGCCCACGGAGAGCGCGCGCTATTCAAACGCAAATGGCTGAGGCAATCCTGTGAACGCCCCCATCAGCTCGAGAAAACACACAAGTTTATTTAGATCATTACTTGTTTACACCGTCTTGCAGCGCTGTGAGGAATAATACTAATGGAAAATGTCCCTCAGAAGTGCGGGTATATCGAGGAGCGAGCTGAGTAAGTTTTTTCCTTCTCACGTGAATTTCTTCACGTGGGTTTCTGTTTATGAATGAATAAACGGCAGAGATGCGCGCTGTTTACCACAGCTGGCAAAGACAGTTTAAATTTAAATCGCGTGTGTGAATGAATGATGATGTTTTAGCAAACTGCATTGCTATACTGAGATGAGTAAACATCGACTGAATGTTGAAATAAAATGTAGGCTATTTGTATAAGCAACGTATTAAACTGCAAATTAACAATATGCCCTAATATTTCATGAAAACAACGTTACAGTCAGACGAAATATGAAAGACAACATTTTGTTGACTAGATTTGGGTAAGTTACAGTTTTTACTGTAGAATATACTGCCACATCAAATAAACTTTTGTTTAGCAATTTCTATATATAAAATACTATTTTTGTCAAAAATAAAGTCATCAACTAAGATGTTAGCTGTTCCAATGTTGGTTATATTCAAACTAATGAATACATAGATAAAATGTAGGCCTATAATCATTTTTTTTACAAAGAAAGAGTACACTTGAAATATTGTTGAAATTGTAATTATTGTTGTAGCCTAATTGTAACCGTTTTAATAAAATAGCAAAACATATTTACAAGATAGATGTAAGCAAAATCTTAAATGGTCAATATAAGTCTTCTTCTAAATATATCTTTTGTCCTTGCATTGTGGCTCAGTCAGTGTCACACCTGAGTGAATGGCTCATCATTATGCAGAGTGGGTGTATTCTAAGGTGTAAACCACTCCTCGTTCACGCCCTCTCGCATATTGGCTTTCCAAGCAAAACCTGTTTTACATCAATTTAAATCAATGTATGGTTTTATGTGAACGATAAAGCAAGACTATTTTCACATAATTTTGAAGAAAAAACTATAGGCGACGACATCCAATAGTCAAAAGTCTTATTGCCACATATTTGTATGTGTTTTGTGGCCTTATTTCAAAAACTTTAATTTTTAGTTTTTTCGATAACCACGCATAAACATTATTCTCTCAAAAATGAAAACATGTACATACATGTGGCTCACATATTATTGTAGTCCTGTTTGTGCTATATAGA
Organism: Leuciscus idus; assembly: GCA_021554675.1. Lineage (NCBI taxonomy): Eukaryota > Metazoa > Chordata > Actinopteri > Cypriniformes > Leuciscidae > Leuciscus > Leuciscus idus. The sequence continues at coordinate 11,572,916 of CM038644.1, read as the reverse complement.
GTGAATTTACACCTTTGCCATTAATATGTTTATAAGCAACTGAAAAAAGCACAAATGTCAGAGCATGTCAGAACACCCCCAGGGCCCAAAAAAACGCTCAGACTCCAGAGGGTTAATTAGAAAGAAAGAAAGAATGAAAGAAAGATTAGTTAGAGAGACAGATAGATAGATAGATAGATAGATAGATACATAGATAGATAGATAGATAGATAGATAGATAGATAGATAGATAGATAGATAGATAGATGATGAAAGAAAGAAAGAAAGAAAGAAAGAAAGAAAGAAAGAAAGAAAGAAAGATTAGTTAGAAAGAAAGAAAGAAAGATAGATTTGTTAGAAAGAAAGAAAGAAAGTGTATTAGTACATACAGTAGAATGGTAGTTTAATTGAGTCTATGGCTTCAGGGAGTTTAGATTTGAGTTTTTGTGTTGTGCACTACTGGGCCACCGTAGCCTTGGCTCAATTTGAACATTCTGCAATGAAAGTCAATGGGATTTTTCCGAGTGTTAGTCATCATTTTTAGGAAAACCATAAGTCGGATCAGTTAGAAAAGATATAGCACACTAAGTCAGAACAGTCTGAAGGTCTGAGCCGAGTTTGGAGTATGTAGAGTTAAAGCTCTAGGAAGAGTTAGAATCAGAAAATCTAGTCTCAGAAAAAGAATAACTAGATAAAAAAGTTTGTCGAGACAAACTTTAAGTTGGCTTGTGAAAGTTTGGACCAGAAAGTTTGTAGAAGTTTAAAGCAGTTTGAAGTTTAAAGTAGTTTAAAGTTTAAATTAGTTTGAAGTTTAAATTAGTTTAAAGTTTAAATTAGTTTGAAGTTTAAAGTAGTTTAAAGTTTAAAGTATAGTTTGAAGTAATTTAAAGTTGCTAGGGTGTTTCTAGTGGGTTGCTAAGGTGTTCTGGGTGGTTGCTAGGTGGTTGCTATGGCATTCTGGGTGGTTGCTATGCGGTTGCTAGGATGTTCTGGGTGGTTGCTAGGTGGTTGCTATGGTGTTCTGGGTGGTTGCTATGATGTTACTAGGCAGTTGCTGTGGTGTTTTGGGTGGTTGCTAGGGTGTTCTGGGTGGTTGCTATGGTGTTGCTAGGCAGTTGCTAGGGTATTCTGGGTGGTTGCTATGGTGTTGCTATGATGTGTTATGGTGTTCTGTGTGGTTGCTATGGTGTTACTAGGTGGTTGCTATGGTGTTGCTATGCGGTTGCTAGGGTGTTCTGGGCAGTTGTTATGGTGTTATGGTGTTCTGTGTGGTTGCTAGGGTGTTATGGGTGGTTGCTAGGTGGTTGCTGGGGTGTTCTGGGTAGTTGCTAGGCAGTTGCTAAGGTGTTCTGGGTGGTTGCTATGGTGTTCTGTGTGGTTGCTATGGTGTTACTAGGTGGTTGCTATGGTGTTGCTATGCGGTTGCTAGGGTGTTCTGGGTGGTTGTTAGGGTGTTATGGGTGTTATGGTGTTCTGTGTGGTTGCTATGGTGTTATTAGGTGGTTGCTATGGTGTTCTGGGTGGTTGCTAAGGTATTTTGGGTGGTTGCTAGGGTGTTATGGGTAGTTGCTAGGCAGTTGCTAAGGTGTTGCTAGGCAGTTGCTAAGATTAGCAACACACACATACACTAACTTGCTCACACACACTTACACACTCCGAGTTACTGTATATGAGTTTAGAGTTTATAAGTTTAAATGAAGTAAATTTAGTAGTTTGAAGTTTAAATTAGTTTGAAATAGATAAGATAGATAGATGAGTTTAACTCACACACATGCACACACTCTCTCACACACACACACACACATGCACACACTCTCTCTCACACACACACACACACACACACACTAACTCGCTCACACACACACTCACACATTTTCTCTCTCACACACACACACACACTCACACAAACAGACACACTCACTCACGCACATACACTCACACATGCACACACACAGAACACACACATTCACACTAACTCGCTCACTCACTCACTCACTTACACAGTTTATATGAGTTCAGAGTTTATAAGTTTAAATGAAGTAAATTTTGCAATTTGAAGTTTAAATTAGTTTAAAGTTTAAATTAGTTTGAAGTTTAATTTAGCTTGAAGTTTAATTTAGTTTGAAGTAGTTTGAACTTAAAAATAGTTTGACGTAGATAGATGAGTTTATTAGTTTATATGAGTCTCAATGGCTCATATAGTATATAGAATGGCAGTTAGATTTAGTCTAGGGTTTTAAGGAGTTTAGATTAGAATTTTTGGCAGTTGGGGAGTTTGAAAATCTGAACATTCTGCAATGTTAAGTCAATGGGAGTTTTTCCGAGTTTCCGGAAAACCGTAAGTCCGATCAGTTAGAAAAGATATAGCACACTAAGTCAGAACAGTCTGAGTGTCTGAGCCGAGTTTGGAGTATGTAGAGTTAAAGCTCTAGGAGGAGTTAGAGTCAGAAATTTTAGGGGCAGAGGAAGAATAACTAGAAAAAAAAGTTTGTTAAGACAAACTTTAAGTTGGCTTGAGAAAGCCGGAACAGAGAGTTTGAAGAAGTTAAAAGTAGTTAGAAGTTTTAAGTAGTTTGAAGTTTAAAGTAGTTTACATTTTTTTATTGATAAATTAGTTAGAAAGAAAGAATAGTTAGAAAGAAAAAGAAAGAAAGATTAGTTAGAAAGAAAAAGAAAGAAAGATTAGTTAGAAAGATTAGCTAGAAAGAAAGAAAGATAAGTTAAAAAGAAAGATTAGTTAGAAAGATAGATTAGAAAGAAATATTAGTTAGAAAGAAAGAAAAGTTAGAAAGAAAGAGAAAGAAAGAAAGAAAGAAGGAAAGAGAAAAGGAAAGAAAGAAGGAAAGAAAGAAAGATTAGTTAGAAAGAAAGAAGGAAAGAAAGAAAGAATGAAAAAAGAAAGAAGGAAAGAAAGAAAGAAAGAATGAAAAAAGAAAGAAAAAAGAAGGAAAGAAAGAAAGAAAGAAAGAAAGAAAGAAAGAAAGAAAGAAAGAAAGAAAGAAAGAAAGAAAGAAAGAAAGAAAGAAAGAAAGAAAGAAGGAAAGAAAGAAAGAAAGATTAGTTAGAAAGAAAGAAAGAAAGAAAGAAAGAAAGAAAGAAAGAAAGAAAGAAAGAAAGAATGAAAAAAGAAAGAAAGAAAGAAAGAAAGAAAGAAAGAAAGAAAGAAAGATTTAGTTAGAAAAAAGAAAGAAAAAAGAAAGATTAGTTAGAAAAAAGAAAGAAAGAAAGATAGAAAGAAAGATTAGTTAGAAAGAAAGAAAGAATGAAAAAGAAAGAAAGATTAGGTAGAAAGAAAGAAAGAAAGAAAGAAAGAAAGAAAGAAAGAAAGAAAGAAGGAAAGAAAGAATGAAAAAAGAAAGAAAGAATGAATGAAAAAGAAAGAAAGAATGAATGAAAAAAGAAAGAAAAAAGAAAGATTAGTTAGAAAAAAGAAAGAAAGAAAGAAAGATAGATAGATAGATAGATAGATAGATAGATAGATAGATAGATAGATAGATAGATAGATAGAAAGAAAGATAGAAAGAAAGATTAGTTAGAAAGAAAGAAAGAATGAAAAAGAAAGAAAGAATGAAAAAAGAAAGAAAGATTAGGTAGAAGGAAAGAATGAAAGAAGAAAGAAAGAAAGAAAGAAAGAAAGAAAGAAAGAAAGAAAGAAAGAAAGAAAGAAAGATTATTGAGAGAGTAAGATTCGTTAGAAAGGAAGAAAGATTAGTTAGAAAGGAAGAAAGAAAGAAGAAAGAAAGAAAGAAAGAAGGATTAGTTTGAAAGAAAGAAAGATTAGATAGAAAGATAGATAGATAGAAAAAAGGAAAGAAAGAAGGAAAGAAAGAAGGAAAGAAAGAAAGAATGAAAAAGAAAGAAAGAAAAAGAAAGAAGGAAAGAAAGAAAGAATGAAAAAAGAAAGAAAGAAAGAAAGATTAGTTAGAAAGAAAGAAAGAATGAAGGAAAGAAAGAAAGAAAGAAAGAAAGAAAGAAAGAAAGAAAGAAAGAAAGGAAGAAAGAAATAATTTTTGGCAGTTGGGGAGTTTGAAAATCTGAACATTCTGCAATGTTAAGTCAATGGGAGTTTTTCCGAGTTTCCGGAAAACCGTAAGTCCGATCAGTTAGAAAAGATATAGCACACTAAGTCAGAACAGTCTGAGTGTCTGAGCCGAGTTTGGAGTATGTAGAGTTAAAGCTCTAGGAGGAGTTAGAGTCAGAAATTTTAGGGGCAGAGGAAGAATAACTAGAAAAAAAAGTTTGTTAAGACAAACTTTAAGTTGGCTTGAGAAAGCCGGAACAGAGAGTTTGAAGAAGTTAAAAGTAGTTAGAAGTTTTAAGTAGTTTGAAGTTTAAAGTAGTTTACATTTTTTTATTGATAAATTAGTTAGAAAGAAAGAATAGTTAGAAAGAAAAAGAAAGAAAGATTAGTTAGAAAGAAAAAGAAAGAAAGATTAGTTAGAAAGATTAGCTAGAAAGAAAGAAAGATAAGTTAAAAAGAAAGATTAGTTAGAAAGATAGATTAGAAAGAAATATTAGTTAGAAAGAAAGAAAAGTTAGAAAGAAAGAAAGAAAGAAAGAAAGAAAGAAGGAAAGAGAAAAGGAAAGAAAGAAGGAAAGAAAGAAAGATTAGTTAGAAAGAAAGAAGGAAAGAAAGAAAGAATGAAAAAAGAAAGAAGGAAAGAAAGAAAGAAAGAAAGAATGAAAAAAGAAAGAAAAAAGAAGGAAAGAAAGAAAGAAAGAAAGAAAGAAAGAAGGAAAGAAGGAAAGAAAGAAAGAAAGATTAGTTAGAAAGAAAGAAAGAAAGAAAGAAAGAAAGAAAGAAAGAATGAAAAAAGAAAGAAAGAAAGAAAGAAAGAAAGATTTAGTTAGAAAAAAGAAAGAAAAAAGAAAGATTAGTTAGAAAAAAGAAAGAAAGAAAGAAAAAAGAAAGATAGAAAGAAAGATTAGTTAGAAAGAAAGAAAGAATGAAAAAGAAAGAAAGATTAGGTAGAAAGAAAGAAAGAAAGAAAGAAAGAAAGAAAGAAAGAAAGAAAGAAGGAAAGAAAGAATGAAAAAAGAAAGAAAGAATGAATGAAAAAGAAAGAAAGAATGAATGAAAAAAGAAAGAAAAAAGAAAGATTAGTTAGAAAAAAGAAAGAAAGAAAGATAGATAGATAGATAGATAGATAGATAGATAGATAGATAGATAGAAAGAAAGAAAGATTAGTTAGAAAGAAAGAAAGAATGAAAAAGAAAGAAAGAATGAAAAAAGAAAGAAAGATTAGGTAGAAGGAAAGAATGAAAGAAGAAAGAAAGAAAGAAAGAAAGAAAGAAAGAAAGAAAGAAAGAAAGAAAGAAAGAAAGATTATTGAGAGAGTAAGATTCGTTAGAAAGGAAGAAAGAAAGAAGAAAGAAAGAAAGAAAGAAGGATTAGTTTGAAAGAAAGAAAGATTAGATAGAAAGATAGATAGATAGAAAAAAGGAAAGAAAGAAGGAAAGAAAGAAGGAAAGAAAGAAAGATTAGTTAGAAAGAAAGAAGGAAAGAAGGAAAGAATGAAAAAGAAAGAAAGAAAAAGAAAGAAGGAAAGAAAGAAAGAATGAAAAAAGAAAGAAAGAAAGAGAAAGAAAGAAAGAAAGATTAGTTAGAAAGAAAGAATGAAGGAAAGAAAGAAAGGAAGGATTAGTTTGAAAGAAAGAAAGATTAGATAGAAAGATAGATAGATAGAAAAAAGGAAA
>CM038644.1:10639740-10877240 GCA_021554675.1 Leuciscus idus | reverse complement strand
CCAGTACTTTGTTTAGGCTTGGTTTGTAGGGAATTAAAAAACTTTACACATATATTCAAACACACATAACTATAGAACCAATTCTTAATGTGCATGTGAACGCCATCAGTGTTTCTCACAGGTTTGCGTTTAAAGTCTGTGTAGAGAGAATGATGTCGTCTTAGCGGCCCCTAATTTAATAACAAATGATCGTTGCGATGGAAGCGAATCAATCAAAACTAACTTTAGCTGGAAAATAACTTTATTAAAGAACCACTATAAAGCCAAAACAATCTCTATTACCTTAAATTATACGTTTATCTCTGTAAAGCTGCTTTGAAACAATCTACATTGTTAAAAGCGCTATATAAATGAAGATGACTTGACTTGACTTATACTTTCATTAATTTGATATGCTACTCCACATAGGAAGAACAGAGTCAAGTCAAGTCACATTTATTTATATATCGCTTTTTCCAATACAGATTGTTTCAAAGCAGCTTTACAGTGATAACAGGAAAATAATGCAACAAAGTTTGTTTCCAGAAGCAAATAGAGTCACAGTCCAGCTTTGAATTATAATACATATATTATATATTATATATATATATATATATATATATATATATTATATATATATATATATATATATATATATATATATATATATATATATATATATATATATATATATATATATATATATTATATTATATTATATACACACACACATACATATACATATATATATATATAGGCACTCTGGAGAAAACCGTGATGTCATCATCCAGCTGTAGAATATCCAATATTGTTGAATATCAAATGTTAGGAAGACTGTTCAAGAGTTTAGGTGCTAAATAGGAAAAGGTAAATGATGAAACCACCAGCAAGGCAAACAGGAGCAATCGATCGCATTACAGACATGCCAACTAGTTACTGACCTGATGCAGACACATAGCAGAAGTGGACTGATAGTGTCTTGTTCTGGAGCAAGGTTTGCGTAAGGTCACATGAAAATAAGCAGGGCAGCCAGAAATCTGCCCCAATGGCTCTCTTTGAAAGCATGCTGCAGTTCCACTTTTCACCACAGATTTCCATTGAAAATGTGTGGGTCGCTGTAGAGCTAGGGAGAGCGCCGAGACCGGCTGCTCCGCTTTGTATCATAAATACATGCCTGCCGAATCCATGCGCTTCATTTTAATATATCCTGCTCACTTTAAGACTTAAAATAGTTTAGAAAAAAAAAAAAATATTTGTTGCAGAATGCTGAACACATTTATTATTTATTATTAACTCTTAGCATATAGAGGTCTATGTTTGGATGAATATTTTGGTGGGGCTCTGTCCCATCTCCCCAACAGACGAGCCGCGGCTGCATTTAAAGCATTATCGTATCGCATATTGAATATCACATTATTTAACAAGTTATCGCACAAAGCATGTAACGATACTGTAACTGTAACAGTAACAATACTTAATATGTAACAACACATGCAGAGCTTAAATGAAAGAGTGATTTATGTGCGGAACTCCGCAATGAGTTTAACACTCACAACATGGAACACACTTCATATCTGGACCGGAGATCAGATCAGATGGTGGACCTGCGCCTAGACAAGACCACAACGCATCCCTAAAGTGTCAGCCGAGATTGTGTCAACTAGACTCTCCCCTGTGAAGGCCTAATCGACACGACAGCCATCGACACTGATCCTCAACAAACTCGTCTCCATACCGGCGTGATGAATCCGATCTTCAACCAGATGGAACTGGATAAATATTCTGAATGTTCTGATCCAATCTGACTTTTAACCTGTAATGCTGGCTGAATCATACTCATACACTGTTCGTTCATTGGCCAGAGGAGAACTTGCCCCCCGACTGAGCCTGTTTCTCCCAAGGTTTTTTTCTCCATTCTGTCACCTGATGGAGTTTTGGTTCCTTGCCACTGTTGCCTTGGCTTTTGGCCAGCTTAGTTGGGGACATTTAATATTCAATAAGATTATTGATCTGCCTGCATTGACACCATTAAATGAGAACTGAACTGAGCTGGACGATGACATCACGGTTTTCTCAAGAGCGGCTATATACTGTATATAAATTAACTAAATTAATAACTTTTTTACAACAAAAATTAACCATCACTGAACTGACTTAAGCTGCATTGTAAAAAGCACTATATAAATAAAGGTGACTTGACTTGACTCATGCAGGCCGGCACAAATAAAATGTACATAATTGATGTGGTTTAAAGACAGGCTACAGGTCATATGGGCTGAGTCCCAATTCGCCTACTTATACTACGACCTAAAAGTATGTACTTTTTTTGTGATGAAAAAGTACATACTTTTGAGTGTGTAGCAAAAGAGTATGCACGTTCTGGGACATACTTCGATGACGTCATGCAACGTAAACGAGAACGTGGTTGCCTAGTTACGCACACCGCGACTGTTAACAAAACATTTTACATTTCATTCATTTTTATATATCCAATATAATTTTATTTACTATTCCCATCTTTTTTTCCACAATACATTTACAATGTGTTTTACCAAATTGAGGAGTGAAGCAGGGCGTCGTCGTAGATCAACCAAACGCAGGTCGTGTGTGAGGCGGCTGGTTCTGACGTTCATGTGCAAATGTGTGTAACGAAAGCTACTTATTTTCTGAGTTAAAATATTTAAAGTTTATAGTGTAACTATTGTTTAACGTATTTTATACTTAATCTTATACTTATGTATAATACTTAAATACCCCGATGAAAATGAACCATGCTTTTACTATAGTAAAAGTGTAGTAACCATGTTGCTTTGGTTGGACTGATAAAGTTAACATTTGTACAGCCACAGTATTACTACAAATAAGTCAGACAGAAACATCAAAAGAAATACATAAAAAAGACACTTGCATGACACTGTACTAGAGCCTTTTTATTTATTGTTTTGTAGTCTGCAATGAGGCGCTCAGTATCTTCATCGGACCCTACAAGATAAACACGGTACTTTTTTGGCACAACATAAACCCATTAATATTACGAGACAATAAAATATAACTTTAATTAGGGTTAAACATTTGAATTCTTACACTTAAAAACTGAGGGCGCATATCCGCTGCTGCATCCGACTGCCATGTCTACATCACCGCAAAGCTCCTCCCTCCCGCACGCAATGGGTTGTGGGCAATATTAGCCGTTAGAGTGTGCATTGATCTGCACTTCGAATTCTAACCGGAAATAGTAGACCATCCGGGTATCTTTGGAATACTCATTTCAACATACTACGATTTGGGACGTACTAATTCTAGTTTCGCATACTATTTAGGACGGATAGTATGCGAATTGGGACTCAGCAATAGATTCACATTGGATACATTTCTGTTGCTGCTACAGGGCGGCAAATAATAATGCTTACCATTACACTCAACCTATCATAAGTTTCTTGCATTCTGTGACCTACTGGAGACCCATATGACGTACTGTACCGCTAAAAGGAGAAAAACAAACCACTGGAATTATTGTTGTATTAAAAATTAGTTTAAAAATTAGTTAGTTGTCTTAATTTGTTGTCTTGTCAATCAGTTGTTGTAACCTTCAGTTGGACCTTTGTCAACTATTATTATATATATATATATATATATATATATATATATATATATATATATATATACACACACACACTCACCTAAATGATTATTAGGAACACCTGTTCAATTTCTCATTAATGCAATTATCTAATCAACCAATCACATGGCAGTTGCTTCAATGCATTTAGGGGTGTGGTCCTGGTCAAGACAATCTCCTGAACTCCAAACTGAATGTCAGAATGAGAAAGAAAGGTGATTTAAGCAATTTTGAGCGTGGCATGGTTGTTGGTGCCAGACGGGCCGGTCTGAGTATTTCACAATCTGCTCAGTTACTGGGATTTTCACGCACAACCATTTCTAGGGTTTACAAAGAATGGTGTGAAAAGGGAAAAACATCCAGTATGCGGCAGTCCTGTGGGCGAAAATGCCTTGTTGATGCTAGAGGTCAGAGGAGAATGGGCCGACTGATTCAAGCTGATAGAAGAGCAACTTTGACTGAAACAACCACTTGTTACAACCGAGGTATGCAGCAAAGCATTTGTGAAGCCACAACACGCACAACCTTGAGGCGGATGGGCTACAACAGCAGAAGACCCCACCGGGTACCACTCATCTCCACTACAAATAGGAAAAAGAGGCTACAATTTGCACGAGCTCACCAAAATTGGACAGTTGAAGACTGGAAAAATGTTGCCTGGTCTGATGAGTCTCGATTTCTGTTGAGACATTCAGATGGTAGAGTCAGAATTTGGCGTAAACAGAATGAGAACATGGATCCATCATGCCTTGTTACCACTGTGCAGGCTGGTGGTGGTGGTGTAATGGTGTGGGGGATGTTTTCTTGGCACACTTTAGGCCCCTTAGTGCCAATTGGGCATCGTTTAAATGCCACGGCCTACCTGAGCATTGTTTCTGACCATGTCCATCCCTTTATGACCACCATGTACCCATCCTCTGATGGCTACTTCCAGCAGGATAATGCACCATGTCACAAAGCTCGAATCATTTCAAATTGGTTTCTTGAACATGACAATGAGTTCACTGTACTAAAATGGCCCCCACAGTCACCAGATCTCAACCCAATAGAGCATCTTTGGGATGTGGTGGAACGGGAGCTTCGTGCCCTGGATGTGCATCCCACAAATCTCCATCAACTGCAAGATGCTATCCTATCAATATGGGCCAACATTTCTAAAGAATGCTTTCAGCACCTTGTTGAATCAATGCCACGTAGAATTAAGGCAGTTCTGAAGGCGAATATATATATATATATACACTCACCTAAAGGATTATTAGGAATACCATACTAATACTGTGTTTGACCCCCTTTCGCCTTCAGAACTGCCTTAATTCTTGCAGTTGATGGAGATTTGTGGGATGCACATCCAGGGCACAAAGCTCCCGTTCCACCACATCCCAAAGATGCTCTATTGGGTTGAGATCTGGTGACTGTGGGGGCCATTTTAGTACAGTGAACTCATTGTCATGTTCAAGAAACCAATTTGAAATGATTCGAGCTTTGTGACATGGTGCATTATCCTGCTGGAAGTAGCCATCAGAGGATGGGTACATGATGGTCATAAAGGGATGGACATGGTCAGAAACAATGCTCAGGTAGGCCGTGGCATTTAAACGATGCACAATTGGCACTAAGGGGCCTAAAGTGTGCCAAGAAAACATCCCCCACACCATTACACCACCACCACAGTGGTAACAAGGCATGATGGATCCATGTTCTCATTCTGTTTACGCCAAATTCTGACTCTACCATCTGAATGTCTCAACAGAAATCGAGACTCATCAGACCAGGCAACATTTTTCCAGTCTTCAACTGTCCAATTTTGGTGAGCTCGTGCAAATTGTAGCCTCTTTTTCCTATTTGTAGTGGAGATGAGTGGTACCCGGTGGGGTCTTCTGCTGTTGTAGCCCATCCGCCTCAAGGTTGTGCGTGTTGTGGCTTCACAAATGCTTTGCTGCATACCTCGGTTGTAACGAGTGGTTATTTCGGTCAAAGTTGCTCTTCTATCAGCTTGAATCAGTCGGCCCATTCTCCTCTGACCTCTAGCATCAACAAGGCATTTTCGCCCACAGGACTGCCGCATACTGGATGTTTTTCCCTTTTCACACCATTCTTTGTAAACCCTAGAAATGGTTGTGCGTGAAAATCCCAGTAACTGAGCAGATTGTGAAATACTCAGACCGGCCCGTCTGGCACCAACAACAATGCCACGCTCAAAATTGCTTAAATCACCTTTCTTTCCCATTCTGACATTCAGTTTGGAGTTCAGGAGATTGTCTTGACCAGGACCACACCCCTAAATGCATTGAAGCAACTGCCATGTGATTGGTTGATTAGATAATTGCATTAACCCCCTGAGGTCGGCTATCGCGCGGGCGTGATTTGCTCGGTTTTTTTCTTATCAGTTGAAACGAGAGTCCAAATAATCAGTTGACTTTGATTTTACAAACCAGTTTCATACATCAATCGATCCTGTTAAGTGTGTATTATTTTTGTGTATACTCACAATAAAAACAAAGTGTTGTGCTTTTTGCCAAATAAAGAAAAATAAACATGATGCGAGTTCTGCTTTCTCTCTGTCAGTGAAGTCAATTCTGAAACGCGTCCGAAAATGAACCATAACTCAGCGAATACTCAGTCAAACAGGCATACAGACACACAGGCATGAAGCTTGAATTCTCTTCTTTTAAATGAAGTAATTTTTATAAAAAACAAATATTCTCAGTTTATGTAATCTGTATGAAAAGAGCGAGATGTCAGTCGTTCTCATCTCAGCTAATTATTTTTAATGTGACTCCGCCCACGGAGAGCATGCGCTATTCAAACGCAAATGACTAAGGCGATCCCATACAAACTGTGAACGCCCCCATATCAGCTCGAGAAAACACATCAAGTTTATTCAGATCATTGTACTTGTTTACACTGTCTCGCGGCGCTGTGAGGAATAATGGAAAATGTACCTCAGAAGTGCTGGTATTTCGAGGAGCAACGGATCCTGAGAATACTGTAGTAAGTTTTTTTCATTCTCACGTGAATCGCGTTTCTGTGTGTGAATGAATGAACGGCAGAGATGCGCTGTTTACCACAACTCGCAAAAAGACGGTTTAAATTTGAATCGCATTTCTGTGTGTGAATGAATGATCCGCTTTTAGCAAACTGTATTGCTATACTGAGATGAGTAAAAATCGACTGAAATATGTTGAATATATATATATATAGCTCTTGCATTCTTTCTTGTGGCTCAGTGACACACCTGAATGAATGGCTCATTAAATATGCGTGCCCCATTGTCTCCTCAGGTGCGAACCACTAAATATTCATGATGGTGTTGGATCGTTGACGCCCCATCCGCATATTGCCTTTCCAAACAGAAAGTGTTTTGCAAAATTTAAATCAATGTATTGTTTTATGTGAATGATTAGGGATGATGATTTTCACATCATCTCTAGGCGACAACATCCATTAGTCAAAAGTCTTATTGACACATATTTAGTATGTGTTTTGTGGCCTTATTTCAGAAACTTTAGCTTTTAGTTTTTTCAATAACCATGCATAAACATTATTCTCTCAAAAATACAAACATGTACATTCATGTTGCTCACATATTATGGTAGCCCTGTTTGTGCTAAATGGAGTGTAATTACACCTTTGCCATTAATATGTTTATAAGCAACTGAAAAAAGCACAAATGTCAGGGCATGTCAGAACATCTCAAGGACCCCAAAAACACCTTAGACCCCAGAGGGTTAATGAGAAATTGAACAGGTATTCCTAATAATCCTTTAGGTGAGTGTATATATATATATATATATATATATATATATATATACACTGTATATATATATATATATATATACACTGTATATATATATAAACAGTGTATATATATACAGTATCTCACAAAAGTGAGTACACCCCTCACATTTCAGCAAACATTTTAGTATATCTTCTCAAGGGACAATACTATAGAAATGAAACTTGGATAGATTTTAGAGTAGTCAATGTACTGCTTGTATAGCAGTATATATTTACTGTCCTCTGAAAATAACTGAACATGCAGCCATTATTGTCAAAATAGCTGGCAACAAAAGTAAGTACACCCTAAGTGAAAATAGCTGTACGTCGTTTAACCATGCAAAGCCACATGTCCTATTCATCATTTTCATGTTTTTGTCTGCTTGACAGGACCATACAAATGTGTGTATCTTGTATTAGAGCAGTTAAAATTTGTGCTTCGAGTACAATTCTCTCATACTGACCACTGGATGTTCAACATGGCACCTCATGGCAAAGAACTCTCTAAGGATTTGAGAATTAGAATTGTTGCTCTCCACAAAGATGGCCTAGGCTATAAGAAGATTGGTAACACCCTGAAACTGAGTTACAGTACAGGCCAGGGTCATACAGAGGTTTTCCAAGATGGGTTGCACTCGTAACAGACCTCGCAAGGGTCAATCAAAGAAGTTGAGTCCTCGTGCTGTGCGTCAGGTGCAGAAGCTGGCTTCAAAAAACAGACGCATGAGTCCTGCCAGCATTGCTTTAGAGGTTGCAGAAGCGGAAGGTCAGCTTGTCAGTGCTCAGACCATACGCTGCACACTGCAACAAGTCGGTTTGCATGGCCGTCGTTCCAGAAAGAAGCCTCTTCTGAAGCTGGCTCACAAGAAAGCCTGCAAACAGTTTGCTGAAAGCAACCTGTCCAAGAGCATGAATCACTGGAACCATGTCCTGTGGTCTGATGAGACTAAGATGAACTTGTTTGGTTCAGATGGTGTCCAGCATGTGTGGCGACGCCCTGGTGAGGAGTACCAAGAAAATTGTGTCTTGCCTACAGTCGAGCATGGTGTTGGTAGCATCATGGTCTGTGGCTGCATGAGTGCTGGTACTGGGGAGATGCGCTTCATTGAGGGAAATATGGATTCCAACATGTACTGTGACATTCTGAAGCAGAACATGATGCCCTTCCTTCAGAAACTGGGCCGAACGGCATGAAAACGACCCCAAACACACCGCCAGGATGACAACTGCCTTGCTGAGGAAGCTGAAGTTGAAGGTGATGGAGTGGCCAAGTATGTATCCAGACCTGAAGCCTATTGAGCACCTGTGGGGCATCCTCAAGCGGAAGGTGGAGAGGCGCCATGTGTCTAAGACTCTGTGATGTCATTATGGAGGAGTGGAAGAGGGTCCCAGCAACAACCTGTGCAGCTCTGGTGAAATCCATGCCCAGGAGGATTAAGGCAGTGCTAGATAACAATGGTGCTCACACAAAATATTGACACTTTGGACACAGTTTTGACATTTTCACTTAGGGTGTACTCACTTTTGTTGCCAGCTATTTTGACAATAATGGCTGTATGTTGAGTTATTTTCAGAGGACAGTAAATATATACTGCTACACATTGACTACTCTAAAATCTATCCAAGTTTCATTTCTATAGTATTGTCCCTTGAGAAGATATACTAAAATGTTTGCTGAAATGTGAGGGGTGTACTCACTTTTGTGAGATACTGTGTGTGTATTATATATATATATATATATATATATATATCAGAGCATATGAGCGGAGTGGAGCGGTGAGAATCTCCGCTCATCGCTCACGGAACTGTTCACCCCTCCGCTCCCCCGCTCAAAGCTACATCAGGCCGCTCCGCTCATTTTCGCTCAGCGCTCAACGCAGTTTGCTTCGCGCCACTCAAATCGCCCCCCGCTCGCTCAAAAAAAGGAAAAAAATCTACATGTATATCACTTGTAGCGGTCCCCAACCTTTTTTGCGTCACGGACCGGTTTAATATCAGACAATATTTTCACGGACCGGCCAAGGTGTGGCGGATAAATACAACAAAATAAAATGATACGAACGGCATAAAAAAATGGGGTATTTTTTTTAAATAGCCTATAATAATAAACGTGAATCCAATATGTGTAGGCCATATACTAGCAACTTTATTAGCAGCGTCCTCTAACATCTCGCCTAAAGACAACTGAGAAAGTCTGAACACAAACAAAATGCCCTCAAAAGAAAAAAATCTCCATGTTTTCGGTGCTGATGCGTTCATGTAACATGTAGGCCTGGGTGGCACTGCCAATAACGCACCTAAAAGCTGTCACAACGAACCGGCAAAATGAATGATTATGTATATGTAAAATATAGCAGGAGACATTTTAATTGTTTACTAATAAACCTTTTTTTTTATGTCTGTGTCGGCTGGAAAGATGACTCGCGATCTTCGCAGTATTGAACGCCCCAGAGAGAAATGCACATACGGATTACATAAGAGAGCAGTCTGTTTTCTTTCGTTTTGAATTGTTCTGTTTAAAAGTAGACATTTCAAGCTTTATATATATGTCTCAGGTCTGTCAGGCAAGTAGGCTATACGCTGAGTTTCGGTTCATTTATGAGACAAACTCCAGGTTCACCCGCCGGCGCCTTCGTGTCGTGATTATCTATTTTCTAATATATTTACTTATTTATTAAATCCAGACAATAATGGTTGATGAAACACTGATCAAAATTAAGATACAATTAATACAAAACGAAATTAAATTTAAAGACAGACTTTGTGCTTTCTGTTTGAGGTCTCAGTGAAAGTTTTAAAGCAGTCTTTTAGTGCCGCTGTCAGAGCGCTCACGTCCGTAACGGAGAACTGTCCCATCTGTAACATTGTTTTTTTTAATTTTTTTATAAATTTCTAAATATGCGACTTATAGTCCAGTGCGACTTAGGCTATGCCTATATATGTTTTTTATTCTTCATGGCGCATTTTTTGACTGATGCGTGGCGTGAGCGGAGCGGAATTGGAGCGGGAAATAGGGCGACGCTCCGTCCTTTTGAAATTGCCGCTCTGCGCTCTGTCCAAGATCCGCCCGCTCACGCTCCCCGCTCGCTCCCGCTCCACTCCGCTTACATGCTCTGATATATATACTATATATATATAAAACTTTTTTTCCCATGATACCACAATTGTTTCATTAACATTAATGAAACAGACAGCCTATATATTAAGACCTACTGTACTGCACGGATCAAATATAATGTTACATATCGGATGTTTTCCCCCAAACAGTTAACCAAACGTTCACTTAAGGCATAAACGATAATGTTTGCGCAAATACTCGCAAAGACAGATTTTTTTTAAATACTGTAATTCCGTGTAGGCTATATGTGTATATCGGGATCGTGCACTGTCTGAGAGGTCTTTGGGCACACGCTTCGGATCTATCAGTCAGCCCGAGTAAGATCGTTTTGTTTACATCCGCATGAATTTGAAAATCACATTTCATTGGTTCAGAATCATGCCATCGAGAATGCGCTATGAATATTCACAAAGCTGGAATCCTGCGCTTTAAAACGATACCAAATTTGTGCTGAGAGGAAGCGCCAGTCATCGAAAAGCAAGCAGAGTAAAATGGCAATTTTCACGGACAAGGAAAAGGTACTCCTAAAACGTACAAATAAAGATGTTTAATTGCTATCTAGAGCATGGGGATCACTAGATGAGGGCTTAAAGGAACACTCCACCGTTTTATTAAATAGGACTTATTCACCGTCTTTCCTACATTTTTTTTAGATAGGTGGGAAAACGCATTTTTGTCTCAGTGCATGCATTGTTTTAGTTTGGCAGCGCCACCGATAGCTTAGCTTAGCATAATGAATGGAATCCTTTGTTGCCAGCTAGCATGTCATGAATAAAAGTGATAAAAAAAATAAAAATAAAATAAACCAATTACTTCTTGTAGCCTGCGTATTCACAACGAGTACAAATAGCAATGCAGATTAAGACTAGGTGATTTCCTAGGCAGATATTGACTTGGGACTATATTGGGGGGAAGCACAGGCGAAGCACTGCTACTTGGGCGCAGAGATATCACACAACACCTGAAATCCCCCAACTTCCGTCAACATACCAGCGTGAATAGTAGCCGGCTATTTTTCCTACAGTAGACATAGTGAATGGCGATGAACATGGCGGATTTTGTGAGAGATGAGGAGGGTGACTTCTCAGACAGTCAAGAGCCAGAACCATACCACTATGAACCAGAGCTTTCAGAAGAGGAACTGGTGGTGAGTGTGATATCTCTGCGCCCAAGTAGCAGTGCTTCGCCTGTGCTTCACCCCAATATAGTCCCAAGTCAATATCTGCCTAGGAAATCGCCTAGTCTTAATCTGCATTGCTATTTGAACTCGTTGTGAATACGCAGGCCACAAGAAGTAATTCGTTTTTTAAAATTTTGTATCACTTTTACTCATGACATGCTAGCTGGCAACAAAGGATTCCATTCATTATGCTAAGCTAAGCTAGTGGTGGCACTTCCAAACTAAAACAATGCATGCACTGAGACAAAAATGAAAATTAATTATCACGGACGTATCGCCTGCGATAATTAATGCGATATGGCTCAGCTTGTCAGTGAACTACAGCTCTGTGTAGTAAATGCCGCTCCATCTGAAAGCAGCTGATGGCGATTTACTACTAATCAAGGAACCGGCTTTACTGACGAGATGCGCATAACAATGTCATGCGATACATCGCCCAGCCCTACATTTTTGTGAAAACTTCAAATTCGACCAAAAATTATATTTATCACTTGTTTTGCCTGAAGCTCGTAATTAGCCTGTGCACATTCCGACTCCTTTTGCCAGCACGGGTCACTCTCACATATAGGCTATATATATAAATAAATTGTGTACTGTGTGTGTGGATGACCGTGTTCTACAGCCACAACCAAAGACCATTTTTGAGCCAGGAAAAACTCTGCTGTTATTATGAGAAGTTTTAAAATATTTTCAGTTCATTATGAAACCGTGATTAGCCTAAGAAACACAGATTAGACATTGACGGGCCATCGCTGAATTGTAATCATATCGTGGCATGTTTTGAGGTATCTGCAAATATCATATTGCTGGCTAGGAGAATCGATGTTATATAGTATCGTGACAAAACATTAGATTTAGAACGCTAGTAAATACTGTATATCTTTGCTGAACATTTATTTGCATCTGATACAAAATACATTGCTAAAAAGTATAATTTTTATTTACATTTTAATTTCTAACATATTGCCATGGTAAAAATTCTGGACTGCTTCTTTCTGTTGAGTCCTGTGCATGCACATTCACACTTCACACAGCTTTTTTTCTCTATAGTAGAAGAAAATAAAGTGGAACCATTATAATAGTTACCTAGGACACCTATTTTTAGTGAAGTCTTGTGTTTCTGACACCTCTTCTTTAAAGCAGTGAGATGTTTTAGTCGATTCCAAATGGTTTGCTCTGCCTTTTCTCTGTCAAAAAAGAAACCCATTAAACCCTAAATCTGAGAGCAAATTGCACTAATTATACTCATTCTTTGCTTTAAAAAGCAGTCTTTCTTACCTTATGGAGCAAGTGACAAGTAGTACCACATCTGCCTGTACAAGAATATCAGATGAACAACATTAAAGCCTCGATGCAATTAACCATATTCTGCAATTCTGAGACTGTATCACACTCCTTACAAAAATTGGCCATAGTAATCATAGTTTCAACAGATGTGTTTCCATAGTGAATTTTTATTAGGGAAAGTTTGCAGTACCTCTGAAAGTTCATGTGTCCGAGAATATCCTGCTTTCTGAAGAATGGACCAAGCAGTTTCAGTGTCGCTGACATTCATCTGACAGCCATATGTCTCAAAATACACTGTAAGGCATTTCACATGTGTAGCATAAATATTCTCTAAGAAAGAATTTAGACTTCTAAATTAGTGTAATGTGACAAAATTACACATAATAGCTACTGATTAATGAAACTGATATTTCTTCTGAATCTGTAATGGCCTTTAATAAAGTATTACAGTGATAAAGTACATCAAATTAACAAACTATTAGTTTCTCAATAAGTAATAGTTAATATATTGTAGTCTCTACATTGTTAATATATTAATAGGCTATATACAAATAGTGAGTTCTTCATTGTCACTGTAATTAACACAATTATTATTGCGGCACCCGTGTCTACTAATAGCGAAACTATGTTTATCTGCACCTCGCTACTGAGAAATGTCATGTAGCTTTCAAGTTACTAATGTTTTTTGTTTTGTTTTTTAAGGAACACATAATACTAACACAATTAATGTCTAATGAAGGTTGGTTTAAAGCACTTAATTAATGACATTTTCCGTGTCATAAGTTAACAAAGCATAAACAAATGATCTAACTCTTTACATGTGAGCTAATTAAACAATAATAATTTCATTATTTACAGTGACAATGAGTGAAGAACTCACCATTTCTAAATAGCCTATTAATAACCAAGAGAGTTTGCTATTGTTCTTTACGCAATTCCAAAGAGTGTGATGTTACTCTTAAAAAAACCTCAAATTCAGAGGGAATCATCATGGATGAACTTTGTGGTAACATTTTCTTTGATAATGTTAATGTTTTAAAACAAAAATGTAGCAATAAGGATTTAAGAAATGCTCTTTTTTCTTTGTATTTTCCTACAGCAAGATTCTTTTGGTCTTCTTTATTTGGTATCTCTTGGTTCAAAGCATGGAAATTGCCAAATAAGTTTTGTGTTAATAACAAGTGTTTTACAAAATACTTCACAGAATGTATCTACTCAAGATTATTTTGGAAAGATTTAGAAACCTTTATTAGTAAAAAACTGAAGTGTATGATAGAAATGTGTGTATTTGATGTGCTTTTTTATACCCAGAATGACAATTTGGTATGTAAAGAACAACATATTATACAGTTATTTATTTTATTAGGAAAATACCATATATAAAAAGAAGTGGGCTCAATGCAAACCAAGTTTTTCATATTTTAAAATGGCTTTAAAGTATATGTAAATCTTTTGGAACAAACAAAAAACAAAAGCGCTGAAAACATGTAATGCTTTGAAAGTACTGGATTTTATGTAATTTTTCTATTTTTTATTTCTATTTTTTTCTTTCATTTCCTGGCAGCTAATGTTAATGTAATAATGTGAATATGTAATACCTCTTGTTCGCATGGCATTGAATAAACTATATATATATATAGTTTATTATATTAGCAGTTTCAGTTAATTATATTAACACTATTAATAGGACTATATTAAGTGTAGAGACTACAATAAGAATTATGAATTAACTATAAAATAGTAGTTTGCAAATGATTTGCAAGTACTTTATTACTGTATACTACCATGATGGCTTTTTATTGCTGTGATCTAATAATTATTTATATTGCAAAGCATAAATAAGACAATAACTAAAAATGAGTTTTGTATAATTTATCCATCAGACACTTTAGTAGAATCTGTCGATATATATATATATATATATATATATATATATATATATATATATATATATATATATATATGTCGATATATATATATATATATATATATATATATGTCGATATATATATATATATATATATATATATATATATATATATATATATATATATATATATTTAAATCCATACCTTTCTGTGAATGTGCTGTTGTGTCTTCAGTAATGTAGTACTCCTCATATTCCTCATTGCAGTCATAATGGCTCTTGTCAGAACTCTTGATGAAGTCCTGAAAACTGGGACCACTTGCCAGTTTACTCTTTAGCTGCACTACTCTGCTTTGACTGGTAGTAGAAGATTCAGAGCAATAATATCGGTGATATGTGTCTCTGTAAAGGCGTCGAGACAAACATTTCATAAGGGCAAATCTAAAGAGTCTGAAACTGCTGCTGCTGCTTCTGTTCATGTCTCACTCACTTATGAACACACTAAACAGCTAAAAAACGGCAAACGCATCACTGACCCATGACGCTAAAATAAACGATTTATACCAATTAATTAATCGAACAAATGTGGTGAGAAGCAGAGAAAACTCAGTGAGTAAAAGTATAAATGTCGATTGGCTGACATGTGTAGCAAGATGTAAATATGGCGACACCACTGAAATATTTCAAAATAAGAGCCAGGCTATAGTATCAGCAACATAATACCATATAGTTGCTAGAGTAATTTTTTTACTACTGTAAGATAACATAAATAATATTAGAGCCTCTCTCTAAAAACTTCCAGATTCTCTATTTTTTATTATTATTATTTCGATTTTTTTAATTTATTTTTTTATTATATAATAGTGATGGCTAATAACATGGGCAGTTGAGTTAAGCCAAAAATAATCTTTACATTGAAAATTGGCATCCAATCTTTCTACAAAATTCTGACTATAAATTGTTAACTTCTCTATTTGCAAAAAGTTGTAAACCCTGTCTGGAAGATATTATTTCAGTAGCAGAATCAGGTTTTATTGTAGACACATATCTAAAATTATTAAAAAATAAATACATTTATTTAAAAAAAAATGTTATTTATTTATTTATTAACATATCTTTATTGCGAGGATTAACCCCTTGAGATGAAACATCTCATTTTCAAGGGGGTCCTCCAGTATTTCAAAGCAAAAAAGAACCAAAACAGCAGAGCAAATATCACGATCAAAGACAGCATAACAAAACACAACAACACACACACACACACACCAGCTCACAAAGCTCAACCCCACCCCACCCAACACAAACCCCACAAGTGGCATGACAGAAAAACAACCACAAAACTAACATAACTAGCATTGCACAAGGTCAAGGACTAAGAAGAACACAAACAAGAACATTGATGATGATAATAACAAGATTAATAATAAATAAATAAATAAAAGTGAGGACATAAAAAAAAAATAGTAAACACATGACCAATGAAGGCCAAGGTCAAACAAGCAAAACTAGAAACAAAGACAAATGTTCCGAAGATGTTCCCCGATAGCCCTTCTAAACGCTGTAAGTGAAGTTAAAGAACGGATAGAAAATGGAAGATTATTCCAATCATATGGAGCCTTAAAACAAAATGCATATTTCCCTACCTGTCTTTTAACTCTAGGAACAAAAAAAAAAGATCTGATCATTGTGTCGCAGGCTGTATATCGAATTATAAAGCACTAAGTGTTGCTTGAGATAAACTGGATAATTAAAGTAAAAACTTTTAAAAATAAACTGTAACCAGTGAGACTGTCTCCTGGCAGAAGGGGCAAACCATGACAACTGTCTGTACAACACACAGCGGTGTGTCCTAAAGGGACAGCGGAGAACAAAACGGCAAAGACTGTTATAGACCACATCAATGCAATGCAAACAAGAAGCAGTAGTGTTCTGATAAATAATATCGGCATAGTCCAATCCATATTGCCAATCCAGTAAAATATGTGCTGGAGTGTTTTAAACTAAATGTTGATGACTCTTGCGACTTCTGTAAAGGTGACAAGGAAATAATTTCTCTTTTATTTTTCCACTGCATATACAAAACTATTCTGGACTGATGTGGAACATTTAATTAAAGGTGCAATGTGTGATATTTCTGAGGATCTATTGACATAAATGCAATATAAGATCCATAACTATGTTTTCAGTGGTGTATAAAGACCTCACTTAATGAACCGTTATGTTTTTATTACCTTAGAATGAGTCATTTATATCTACATAACCGCGGCCACCCCCTTCTATGAAGGTCGACATACTGTGACGTCATGTTTCTACCGTAGCCGACAGCGAACAGAGCGCTACAGAGCGCGTTTCGTCACTAACTTGAATGAGAAGCAGCAGAAAAAGACGCAGCAAAATACCAGAGAAATACTCAGGTTGTCCCTGACGCGGCAAACGTGGAGAAAAACATGCTGTCTGAACGACGCCTCGGACATCGTAACGTTAGCTATTTCCCCTTACCTAAGTTAGCTGCTTTGATGCTCTTATCTTATAGGCTACTAATTAGCATGGAAACAAGCTATGGTAAAGTCAGTGAATAAAAGACTAACACAATGATAAACAAGTAAAAATACCACAGATTTGTTCTGTGCTACCACAGAAACCGAAAATTCTCGGGCCAGCAGCATTTGTCCAAATTTCAATCTTAACCATTGTATTTCACCAGAAACGATCTGAAAACAGGGCTTTAAGTGTAAAATACCGAACTTGTCCTTTAAGATTAAATTGATCCATGCTTTTGACAATGATACTGTCACGGGGGGTTGCGGGAAGGCAAACAGAGACGAGGATATATTTTCAAAAATGAAGGTTTAATGTAATTAAACACAGGACACCAGAACAGGTAGCAACACACACTAAATATAACGGTGATCGGACCAAGACTGACTGAACAGATGGAACTTAAATACAAACACAGATGACACTGATTAACGGAACACAGGTGATACAGATGACGATGATGACTAAACAGGTGATACAACTGAACTGATAATGACAGTAACCATGGAAACGAAGGAGTGGCGGGAAAAGAACAAAGGCAAACAGGAACAAATCAAAACACAAACTGAAAGTCCAAACATACACTGACACGTGACATTACCTCCACCTCCCAGAAGGCCCGACCTCACGCAAAAGATAGACCAACTGCGGAGGGAGGAAGACGAAGAGCAGGTGAAGGGCAGACAGAAGTCAGGACGGACCAGGGCAGAGCAGACGGTGCAGGCAGCCAGGGCGGAGCAGGCTGTGCAGGAGGCCAGCAGGGAGCAGGCGGAGGGAGGAGCCATGGTGGAGGCAGGGCAGGCGACTCCAGGGGGCCGACTGACGGAGGCGGAGCAGGTGGAAGAGGATACCCGGATGGAGCCGGAGAGCTGACTAGCCAAGGCGATGCTGAGGATCCCGAGGGACATGGTGTAAGCTCACGCTCAATTGGCCCAATGGGGAAGGCCTCTGCGTGTTACTGTCTTTCCACGTGGCAAAGTAATTTTGATTAAATGCAATACATTTTCTCATATGTATTCTCTCGTTATTTCATCTGACTCCATAAATGAAAAGGTTTTAATGATATCTGTGCATCATTAAATGTGAGCAAATGTTCGACTATTCCTTTTAACTCTTTAATGAAAACAATGTTAGAGTCCGTTAGAATAAAATCAAATGTTTACAATTTATTATGTCAGGTAAATGTATCATGCCAATTTCATAATCAGCTCAAAGATAATCAATACAATAACATCGAATGCTCTAGAATAAAGAGAAAAGATGCGAACCTAACATTAGGAAATACATGATGCTGAGAGTTTCGGGACTCTCAGCATTCACGGGCTGATCTGAGGTACGGAATCGCGCCGATCTTCTAGTTGCATTTCATTATAAAGACAGAAACTTCTTTCACATGGAAACATCTGCTAACAATGGGAATTTACATTCAGAGTTGACACCTTTTCGGGGTAGGAGACCATTTGTCTAGAGACCACCTTCCTTTGTGTGCCAGTTATCTCTAAACTCTTAAAAACCTTATTACCTTTTCAGAGTGCCTTGGAGTTTTTCTTTTGTTTGAAACCTTATTACCTTTTGTTTTACTTATTTGGGAATGAGACACTTGTACCAGTCACACTGAGACATTTCAAATGATACTAAACGTATAATACTCAATGATAATTATTCACATTAAAACATATAGATTCTTGTGTGAGTTTTGGTGATCTCAGCATGAGGGAGAAGGAGTGGGGGATGAGGAGAATAAATGTAGATTAGGATGATTCGGAGGTGAGACTTTCGTCTCAATGGTGCACAAGGGTGAGTTCAAATGTTAATTTCCTTTGTTCTCTCAGAGAGTAGCTCTCTCTTCCAGTTCTTCCAGTTTTTCCAGTCTTACAATGGCGATGCCGGCGGCTCTGGCGTCCGAGGCGCAGGCGGGGATCCAGAAGGCCGCGGTGGAGCCGGAGCGACAGAGGACCAAGGTGGAGCTGGAGGGAGTGAGGAGCCCAACGGAGCCAGAGGGCCGAAGGAACGAGGTGAAGCCGGAGGAGTGTAGTCCCGAGGCGAGAGCAGGCCGACGAACGACCAATCAGAGCCGGGGGGACGAGGGAGCCCGGTGGAGCTGGTGGACTGATGGGTCACGGTGAAGATGAGGGAGGAGCCAAGGTGGAGCTAATGGACCGACGGGCCGAGATGGAGTCCTGGTCGCGGAGGCCAGAGGCGGAGACCGGGGATCCATCAACCATGATGGAGCTGGAGACTGGCAGACCCGCGGCGAACCCACATGACTGATGGTGGAAAAAGGGTGAGCTGAGGGGCTGACAGGAAGCAGCGGAGGCGTGGATGAGGAGATTATGATGGGAGGAGGTGGAAAAGGGAGGCTGGGTGGGAGTTCAGGAACAGGCTTAGGCTCAGGAACCATCTCAGGCTCAGATTCTGGAATGGGGACAGACACAGGCTCGGGGACAGGCTCAGGGAACAGGAACAGGTCTAGGAACATGAACAGTTCTTGGGGCAGGAACAGGTCTAGGGACAGGAACAGGTCTTGGGACCCAGGCGGTGAGGTATAGCGGCCACCTTTGCCGAGGGCTCGACAGGCATGACGTGAAAAGGCTCACCAAAGGTCGGTGACCTGATCCAGAAGAGCAGCTTGAGGGTTTCATCGTCGAGGGGGCCAGTGACGGCTCGACAAACAAAGTTCTCCACGAATGAGAGAAAGACAGAGAACAGAGAAAAACAGAGAAAGAGCCTTAAAAACTTGGGTTGCCCAAGGCACAGCTGCACCATATCCAAAGCTCTTTCTAAGCACAGGATATTAAGTGTTGAATCTCTCATATGTTACCTTTAATGTATAATTTTATATAACTGCCTTGAGAATTCACAAAACACAGGCAAAATATCACGTTTTAAAGACTGTTTGACAAGTATCTCACAGGCACTGTGCCTGTTCCCTGAATTACTTGTGAGAAATAGAAAAAAAAATATTACATTAGAAAAATGGAAAAAAATGGGTTTTTGAACTTTAGATTGCTTTCATACCAAGCAATAATTGTACACATTGTGTCCAGATCTTTGGCAGACGCCTGGACGGACACAAGACACTAAAGACACTGTTGGTTTTAATTATTAATTATTTCTGGTCTGCTGGAACCTAAACAGATGATTACAGGTTAACTCTTTTTACCTCTTCAGAAACTATATCAGCTCAAGCAAGAGAAATCTTTATAATTAAACTGTTCTAGTACCACAGGATGATGAGACCCAACTTACAAAAAAAAAAAAAAAAGATTACCAGCCAGCCACAAAAGACCTTTCTTACATGACATTTGCATGGGAAGGAAATTACAATAAAACAAGAAAGAAAAGAAAATTACAATGATAATGACAAATGCAGTTGCAGAGATTCACTGAAGAAAATTTAGTATACATTTAAAAATTCAGAATTTGTATCTGTTCTTTCCTTCAGTATAATCTACAGCATACATTGTAAAAATAAAAAAGAGCATGCATCAGAGAGAGAGAAAGAGAGAGGAAGGGAGGGGGTAGAGGGAGGTGAGGTGATTCCTTCCTGCTCTCTTTAAACCCTATTTTTCACCTGATAAAAGAAGCTGAGAATGAAACCAAACCCTGAGTGAGAATAACCAACATTTCAACTCTGTCACATTCATTAAAGACCTTCAAGGAGCACATCACGACCCTGCAAGGTAAATTATTTTATTTTTTAAAATCTCCTTCTGTTGAAAGGCTATTCAACTTAGTAATTAAGAATTATTTGAATTTATTTATTAAGAATTTTGAAAGTAAAAATAACGTTACTTGCATGGTTGTTTGCAGCATAGATACAACATCAAGAACCTTTTTTGGCTCCATATAGTTCTTTGGAAACTAAAAGTTTCTTGATGTTAGATTACAGGTTTTCAAGATCTATCTGTTCATCAGTTTTTTGAGTTCTTTAGGTTTTAGTTCTCTATATGATATAAGGCAGTAAAACACTTTTTGGTTCTACATAAATAAGAACGTTTTAATAATAATAATACAATTAATTTACAAAAATAAAATAAAAATAAACTATCGAAAATGAACAAAATAATTAATAATTTGAATGTAACAAAACAGAGTAACATAGGAAATCAATTGCAGAGTCCAATGCAGTAAAATTAAATGTATTAATGAAATGTATTTTAGTGGATGTGAATCGTAATTTGAACTGTGTTTCTAGTGAGAATGATGCCGAAAACTGCTCTGCTAGCACTCTGCTGCCTGTTACTGTCAGTTACATCTTCCCCAGTCTATCCAGCACTGAGGTAAGACACACACCAACTGTTCCATCATGCGTGTATTTAATAAAAAAATATTTGGTGTCTTAATTGATGTAATTAACTGTTTGTTACATATTCTTACTCTTACACTAGCTCTGTTCAATAGTGTGACTTCATATTTCATTCATTTATTAATTCATTCGGTAATGTGCAAGTTGGTTTAGTTGGTTGCATTCTAGTTGGTTTAGAATGCATTACGGATTACATGGCTCAAATACTTATTTTATTATAAAAAACAATTTTTAAATAAATACATAAATTAATATTATACAAGTGTTATATAGTTGTAATTTATAAAATATTAGTTTTAAAGAAAAATTATATTTGTAAATGTTTTTTGTAAAAGAAAATGTTAAAAATATAAAACTGCTACACATTTAACAAATCTTTTACCTTTTATAACGTTTTAGAAAAAAAAAGCATGTTTGACATGGTTTTAATGACACTGTAGAGACGAGACTTTATGATTACAATTACAGTGTAATTTTAAATCTGAAGTATGAGATTTTTTTCCAGCAAACATATAACAAATAACAGTTACATAATTTATAATTACAAATCCTTTTAAATGTAAGGCTACTTAAATCGTCATCAACAATATTATATAATAGCAAACCATTCTCATAGCGTTCAGATTTTCTCAGAACATGGCATTTGCAGCCCTTGTTGGGAGACAACTAATTAACAGTGTGTGACTCATTTTTACACTAGACACACACCTCTATACAAACCCATGGACAGGGAATAGGGTGTGTGTGAATTATACTAACAAAGAATGAGAACAGTGAGTGAACTGGAAAGCCTGTGCGCTACTTTTGAGCGTATGTTCAGAATCTGTCACAGGTCACATTAATTGACGAAGCCTAACCCTGCTTTTGTTGTGTTAAGGGTCAGGGCTTCTCATTATAACCAATAGACACTGGACGTTTTTGCATCTTATTTAATTATTGGGGGGCTAGATAATAAGAAACTAGATAAAAACTAGATAAAAAAGTTTGTCAAGACAAACTTTGAAGTTGGCTTTAGAAAACCAGAACGTTTGAAAAAGTTTGACAGACAGACAGATAAGCTAAGGTGTTGCTATACAGTTGCTAAGGTATTCTGTGTTGTTGCTAGGGTGTTGCTATGCGGTTGCTAAGGTACTTGTGTGGTTGCTAGGGTGTTGCTATGCGGTTGCTAAGGTACTCAGGGTGGTTGCTAAGGTACTCAGGGTGGTTGCTAGGGTATTCTGGGTGGTTGCTAGTGTTGCTATGTGATTGCTAAGGTGCTCAGGGTGGTTGCTATGTGGTTGCTAGGGTATTCTGGGTAGTTGCTAGGGTGTTGCTATGCAGTTGCTAAGGTAGTCAGGGTGGTTACTTTGCGGTTGCTAGGGTACTCAGGGTGGTTGGTAAGGTATTCTGGGTGGTTGCTAGGGTGTTGCAGATAGATAGATAGATAGATAGATAGATAGATAGATAGATAGATAGATAGATAGATAGATAGATAGATAGATAGATAGATAGATAGATAGATAGATAGATAGATAGGAAAACTGTCGGATCAGTTAGAAAAGATATAGCAACTCAAGACACAACACTCTGAAGGTCTAGTCTGTGTTTGGTGGTTCTAGCTTTAAAGCTCTAGGAATTAGAGTCATAATTTTTTGTCTCTAGAATAATAATAAGAATGTAGAATAATAATAATATTAAGTTTAAATAGTATTTCAGTTTATTGCTGTCAAGAATTGTTATTGAATCTCATCATGAGTTTTGTGATTTGTCAACTTAAATACATGTGGTGGATTATTTCTCTCCACTTTAAAAAGTATGCTGCCTATTTCATAAAAAAAAGAAAAAAAAGAAGTTATTCTTGTGTCTTTGTCAACAAACCGCAAATTCCCATGGTGACGGTTTAACCCATTTAGTGTAATATCATGCCTCATTGTATATTAGCGTGTATTAAAAGCTCTGTCTTTTTTGACACAGTTAACAGTTAACAAATGTTCAATAACTTTTTTTGTAGCCAAGACTTTACAGAAATTGACTGTCAAAAATAACCTTTAAAAATAACCAAAATTATTCTATTACTGAAAATCTGACTAAAACAGCCCCTGTCTGAAAAAGTCTCCAAAGCATCCTGCATTTTGACTGTATGTAGAAGAGCACTTGTTCTACCTAATCTTATAGAGTATATTCACGTCTTATGAATGTAACAGTGATAAACACAGTGCTTTATGTGTTTGTTAGGTTTGGTCAGCGAGCGGCTGCGATCCTGATGACCTCCTCTATTGAGGATCCAATGCAGCTGACAGCAGACACTTCACTGTTGCACACACCAGATGCTGAGCTTAGGTTGCTCATTCATTCATTCATTCATTAAGTCATTCATTCACCCATGGCTCAACAATAAAAGAGGTTTTATTTTCTAATAGTAATTTTTTTTGCTTGCCATTGGTTTAACACTTTCACTAGCCACACTAAAAAATAAATAAATACATTTAAAAAAAACCTTGTATCTTTTTAGAAGCATGTAGCATTGGCCTAACAGTAAGTACATTTTTTGTTAACCTGAAACTCTCTCACACTGCTCTGGGCTATTGGGCAATCCCAAGTGCTGAACCATAACGCCATCCAGAAATGGTCTAATCTGACTTGAAATATAGTCATCTTATTGTATGATGTTTAAACACTATTTTTAGGTTTGGAAGACATGCTGACGCAATCTTTACCAACAGCTACCGAAAAGTTCTTGGTCAAATATCTGCCAGAAAATTCCTTCAAACTGTTATGGGCAAAAGACTTGGGTATGTTTATTTTTTAGACATTTATTTGAACAAATACTTTTAAAACAGGGTAATTAATTTTTTTTATTATTTAAATAATTTTGTTTTAGGTACCTCTGCTGTGCTTTTAAGATTTGTGAACACCCAATATATTGGCATCATTGATCATTTAAATATGACCGATCATGTATTAAAATCTTGGGTTCCAAGGATTTAAGAATGCATCATTATAATTACTTAAACTTTTATTTTCAAAGATTAAAGAAAAAATGTATTTGTACTGATGTGATTTAACCCATGACTTACCAAATTAATAATGCTGTGTCCCTTGAGATTTCAATCATTTTTACCTTTGTCAACAGACCAGAAACTCAAAACTATGTAAAACGCCAATCCGGCATATATGGAGACACCTACAAGCAAGATGTGGATATGGATGTCATTGAGAGGGAACAAAGTTACAGAGAACCACAAAGACTTAAGTTCTCAGTAGCTACACACTGATGAAAACATTAACAACAACAACAACAACAACAACTGTGAACTGTCTTTTTGCCACATTTCACAATGGATTATTAAAATCAGTTCACCCCATGGAAATAAGGAGTCCCTAACTAAAATACACAAATGTTTAAATCACTGTATTTTACATCCACACCATAGTAAAAGTAAATATGGTTGTATAGTGGTATAATTGATTGTTTCCTAAGCCTCTCCTAAAACACTGATGAAAAATCCTATATTAGGATCTCTTGCCAAATAAACAGTATGGTGAGATTCTAAAGTGAGCATACGATGCCATCCTATGAGGATGAGAGGATTTGTGAATGGCAGTGAAGTGATGCAACTGACTCTGGTAGGTCACATGAGCGGTCATGAATTTACTTACTCAAAATAAGTATCTCCTCAGAGAGTATGCAATTTAATGCAAATAAAAGCCTATATTGAAAATACAAGTAGAAACTCAATGCAACAAAAGTGAATACAGCTGTGATCATTGACGCAAGTTGGAAAACCTGTAATCATTGAAACGGTGCTGTGATTTAAATTTTTTAATTTATTTTTACATTAATTCGAGGGCATTTACAAGGCGGAGATCTGAAACCATTCATCTGTGCACAATTTCAAGATCATTTGCGATTTATAAATTTCACTTCTGGAAGAGAGACGTAAGCATGTTTGTTTGAGAGTAAAACTTTCATCCTCTGAATCACATGTAGGCTAATCATAAGATCAAATGTAGGATGGTTTCTAAGCAACATTTTATATATGATGCCCCAGAACTTTCTAAATTTGGACTGTGCATGTCTGCATCATGGTTTTAAATGGGAAACAACTGCCAGATGAATTAAAAAATGAGAACATTGTCCAGTTTACTCAATATTATTTATCTACACAACAAAATAGTTTCTCTCCAAACTTGATTTCTTTACTTTCAGTTAATGTGGTCCTTAAATGTGCAAGCTACAACTAGATTAAATTATGTTGGGTGAAAACCACATAATTTAATTTAATAAACCATTCGAGTTCTCTTTTTGCTGATATTACTGTAGTTCCCCGGATGCTTTGTATGGGACTTAATGAGGAGAGAATGTTGAAATTTAATATTATTTTATGTGATTTTGAGCAAGATGAGAAAAGAGGAAGACTTTAGAGAGAAATATTGTTACATGTTTATGTTGTGGTTTAAAACCATTTCAACGACGTTTTACTTACCATTTTAGTGAAGAGTGGAACTTTTGTTTAGACTGTACTCCGTATTTAGCATGAAGACAAGTTCTGTTGTTTGCCAACTTGTTTGCTAGCTAGTACAATCTTATAATTCAGTGATGTGACGAAAATAGAAACATTTTATGAATTAACGCTGTCAGGGAACTATCTAAATTAATTTTGAGACTACATAATTGGCTCACTTCAAAATAATTTAATTCCAAACCACTCTTATAAAGGGTTATGTCAATGTCATATATAGAACCTTTTAGGGGTTCCCATTTTATGGGCTTTATGGACATGTTTTAATAAATGATTAATTTAAATTAATTTTATGAATTAAACAGCTTGTAAACTTTATCACTAGAAAAAATTTAAATAACATTTCTCTCCAATTTGGCATAAAATGTTATTTAAAATTGAGTCAAGAACACTGTGGTTATATATATAACCCCATTGAACCCATTTTCTAAGAGTGCATGATGTTAAAGTTACATGAACAAATTTGTGTTACTTGATAAATCAAATTCAACACACTTTTTTCCATCGAAACACTGTTGCAGCAGTAATCAGAAGATCGAGAATGAGACGTGTGCCCTACAGAATATAATTATTTTGTTTAGGCTATTTCCATTTTAAGTTTTTGACTTGACACGTGCGTGACATGAAACTTTTGACTGGTATCAGCATTATATCCATCACACTGCTCTCTAAAAAACAGCACTGGCTCCAGAAAAACCCCCCACTAAATAAGCACGTTTTCATGGTTTTATTTATTTTAAAAAACACTTAACCATCTGTGTGGTGATTACTGGGAGAATGATTCAACAATTCAGTTTGCTTGATGACAAAGAAAACCTCTTGCTCCCAACAGGAACATGCTTCACTATTCATTACAAAAATCTGAGGACAGGAATTTGTATTTAAAAACAAACAAATGAACCCAAAATAAAGAGAGAAAACAACAACAGAACATCACAAGTTTTCATTTGCATTAACACCAAACAAGACTCAATGTACAAGCAACAATCATCATATATCCTCAGTATCCTCAGTATCATTCATCTTACAGTGCTTTGTTTTCAGGAAAAAAACAAAAACAAACATGTTTCTCATTTTTGTCAATTTCAGAACATTTCAGCCTACACTTTTTTTTATCTTTTAAACCACCACCAATAATTCTGTTCCCAAATTTCTTAAAAGTAAAAAAAAAAAAGAAAAAAAAAAAAGATTATGAAGCATCCACGGTCTTCTTCTCTTGATTTTGCCAGCATCATTTTCTTTCAAGTCTGAAAGAGAGAATATTAAGTTCTGATTAAAACTAGATTTGTACTTCCTGAAGGAATAGTAGTGCTTGCAAGGCAACAAAACATTGTTGAAGATTAAGGTGAGCTTAGGTTTTAAACTTTGGTTCTTCATATTCTGCAATGCCATCAAATCTTCCTGCTGTCAATCACACTGCCTTGAATAAGGTTAAACAGATGCAGGAAAAGACCACTACGCTGTATGCAAATATCAAGATGACACCATCTGTTGGTTTGTATTTCAAATGCTAAATTCAAATTTTCAAACTCTAAAGAAAGTTAAAATGTCAATATAGTGCTGCATTGCAAGCACTGTAAAAGAAAATTATTTTAAATGGAGCAATATTGCACAACTTTTATCATGGTCATGAAATCATGACCAATCTACTCAGTATTCAAAACAACTTTAGGAGGGGGAGAATAAATTTCATGCATAATTATTTATTAGCATGCATCTCGTCTATAATGCAGCACCTGATTAAAAAACCTATGCCAATCAGGTATTGGTGCAAACACTAAACAGAACTATAATTTTTTCAATGCAATTCCTCATTTTGCAGACCAGTTCAGTGTAAGGTTGAGAATGATGCAGCAGGCTACTCCGATAGCATACTTTACGGAAAGTGTACAGCATCACATGCTAAATACTAATAATAAACGCATCCAAGCATATAATAGTGCTAAATAAATAGACTTAAGAACTTTTAAAAGATGGAGAAAAACCTCCATATATATTTTGCTGTTGATGTTAAAGGCTGATACTTAGTGCAAATTCATTATTTTAAATTTAATTTCAAACAGATTGTTACTTCTATATGATAAAGTAATGTTTGTGCTGTCATGTCAAAGTAACAACAGTTGAGAACCCTTGCACTAATGTTGCTGCCATTTGTGAATCCAGAACATTCTATGATGCCCCTTATTTCCATACACTGTAAAACTCAACCAGTCTAGGAACTCAAACCATTTGAGGAAAACGATTGCCTTCAACCATTTAAATTTAAAAACTAATGTTTACGAGTACTGTGAATTTGTTTCATTTGAGTCCACATAAAATTAAATGAAACAATAATTCCACTTATAAAACTTAATTAAATTGCATTAAACCACTAAAATCTGGATCTTTAAATTAAATCTTTTACGGTTAAATGTTAGTTGGCGATAGCACAAGCACACTTGCATGTACTACAGTAATTAGCAAAGAGACTATCACTGTGCATGTGCACAGCCATTGTTTTGTAAATAAAGCAAAATATGGTCTTCATTGCAAAATATGGCCAATCATTGATCTAATTTCCCTGAAAATCTTTACTCTTCAGGGGAATGGTAACCCCTAAAACAGAAACCCTTTCAAATGTCAACATTACAGAACATTAAATACTAACAGATCACCCAAAAACACATAACTAAGTAATATTTTAAGCAAATCAACTTGTTTCATTTGGAATTTTTGACTGTTAGGTTTTACAGTGTAGAACGATTCATGTTTGCACTGAAAACAATAGTTTAGTGAATTCGCTGCTTGGAGTTTACAGAGTAGTTGCTCAAGCAGAACTTTAATCAAGCAATTCCGCAGCCGAGTAACTTTCACAGTGACAAAAAGACTTTGGGACTAAATAAATATCAAATCTCAGACCAAGCAATTTATCATACAGGGCCTGAACCGTAGGTTAGCAGTCCGTCACTGCACACACTAATGGAGTGAAACAAGCGTACACAAAAACAAGTGATCACAACAATCTGATCAATAAATAGCATGACATGAAAAATATGGCTTGACAGTCACAAATGGCGATTGTTTCAGAGGAGGTTGTGAGTTTCACTTCACAAACACACTGACATAGCCATGCAGTAGGTGTTGGCATGGAAATTATGTTGATGCAATATTATGGGATGCACAGGTGGCAACAGCAAGCCTTACTTCAGCCTGAAGATTGGCATTTCGTTTTGCATAATATACAGGCATTTACCGCAGACTCCTATACTTTGCCAATCTACTACTTTGTTCTGCAGCGATCCTAAAGGAAGGGTAAAGAAAGAGAAGGAATGGAAAAACGCAGAAGGGTTA
Organism: Leuciscus idus; assembly: GCA_021554675.1. Classification (NCBI taxonomy): domain Eukaryota; kingdom Metazoa; phylum Chordata; class Actinopteri; order Cypriniformes; family Leuciscidae; genus Leuciscus; species Leuciscus idus. Next base: position 10,847,734 of record CM038644.1, on the reverse strand, counting down.
AATAAACAAACACAGAGACTTAAGGTCTGTTCACACCAAGAACGATAACTATATGAGAATTCATACCAACAGATGATAACGTTATCATAAATGTACGGTGCTGTTATGTCACCTGCTGCTTTAAATGCTCAAGCTATTTAAAGCCGGGTGGATTCTGATTAACTGTCAAAGTTTTGTTCAACAGCTGAAAAGAAAAAGTACTCTGAAAGTGATTCCAACGACATTGTTCCTGTTTCTTTATCGTTATAGCTGTGGTGTGGATTTCCCTATTCTCAAAGAATTGGAATGATTATTAAAACTTTATGGTTATTGTGCTTGGTGTGAGAGGCTCTTAATGCCCCATCACACATACAGTGCCTTTAAAGTGCCCCTATTATGCTGTTTTAAAGTTTCCTAATGTTGTTTTGGAGACTCCTACAGGTTAACATGCATCAAAGGTAAAAAAACTGTTTAATTTTTTTATTAAAATTCACCACATTTTCAATGATTCTCAAACGACTCGTCAGATGAATCAGTCTCTCTAAATCCCTCCTTTCCGCGAGCTACTCTGCTCTGATTGGCCAGACAGCACAGTCTGTTGTTATTGGTATACCGCGTACAAAAATGTGTCAAAAACAAAACCGTCCATTGCCATAACAACGTCAGCTCTGCGTGTCATGAGGCTACCTACACCGTAAACTAAACACAGTAACGAACAATGACGTTGATTTTACCATATCAATCCGAGCGCGAGTCTGATGATGAAACATTGGAAGAATTCATTCAACCCGAACCTCCATCGCAAGGACGACTCGAGCAGGACGTTTCTCAGTGATACACTACTCGGTTTGAGGTACATTATGAGATGTTGCAACTGTAATTACTCACCATCAGCATTAACAAGTGCATCTCCATCAACAAACCGATTATTTTACTTATAGGCCTACTTATTTATTTACCAAGTATTTTTCTAATTTATTGCGGTGAACATGTGGAAACTGTATCAATAACAGCGCATACATTAGCCGAGCTCTAGCGTGAACGACTGATGTAACAAACGTGGGTAAAACAAATCTTGCTCCATGCTTAATCTTTACTCAAAGCAGTGAGAACGACAGACGATCTGCATTAATACACACAGTTTTAGGTAATAGTGTGGCCCACAACTGATCAGCAGAAGTATTTCAGTAAGACAGCAATAATGTGAGTTAACCAGTTAGCAGGAGACCTACACAATATAAAACTCAAAACTAAGTATTTTGAACACCATCTTTCAAGAGCAAGCGGTTTGCGAATCCTTGATTGAACTCCGAGATTTGAGAAGCAGTCGTCTGTCAGTAAAATAAAGGGAACACAGCAAAAGTTTAGGATTACACTGCTGTGGTATCGTGGTAAAGATTCATTTTAACCACTGATTCTTCACATGCTCCTCCTTGGGCAGTGAAAAAAACTGGTTTTACCTTCACATTGTAGAGCACAGCTTCTCCTCAACATGATCCAGTCTCCACAGGAATCAGCTGCAGGTTTGAGGTTCAAGTTTTCCCTGGTGTCTGCGCGCGCAATATGCTAATGACATCACAATGAAACGGCTTATGACTCGTTTGAAAAACGATTCATTTAATTGACTCAGAGTCAACTCTTTCTTTTGAAAGACAATAACTTTATATACGGTGCACTTTCACTTTACATGAAAGGTAATTTTCAAAAATCCATAATAGGGGCCCTTTAACGCTGAATTACCAGGTCACTGTACTGCTAGTTGCTCTTAGGTGTTTCTAATGCTAATCTACATGCCTCAATATTATTGGGGGTTGTGTGACTGGCCATAACTTTTGAAAACCTGCCAACGAATGACATGTATTGGCAATAAACATAAGACACCTAAACTTGACTACAGATGGATGAGCTTCCCTGACATCAGTAGAACTTTTCTCAACTCTGTTGCATCAACTGTCTCCTAATGCCAGCAGATATCACAGACTCTCATTGATAGTTCATGACTTTAGGACGCTTTGCCCTTAATTGCTGCATGTATGAGTGTCCCTTTGGGAAAGAGATGAAACTCTAGACAAGCAGAAGTCAAACCCTTCTTAAAAGGCATTCCCGCTGTACATAATTGTGCCTAGAAAATAATAAAACATTAAACCCTTAAAACTAATCACTGAATGGGCACTTACGTTCTCCCTATGGTCTCTCTGAAGGCACTACAGATTAATTGAAAGTGAACGACTGTTAATTAGAAGGTCATACTCATGGAGGTAGATTCTAAATTTGTGAAATTAATCTAGTCCCAAAAGACAGAAAATGAGGAGAGGAAACTTCTGAGTGAACCAAGCACACACTACAGAGACAGCGACACATCCACAAGTTCAGCAAAATGTTCAGAGTGAAGACACCCAAGGGCAGTCTGAACATTTTGCTGAACTGAATCAAAGCCTCTCAATTGTCAAATAGTGCAATTAGAAGCTGCCTTTTACTGCGTCAGAAATAGGGCTGCGCCCTATATCAAATATTTTTGATATATTCATAATGATATTGATCACGAATCACAATATATAATTAATGAACACTGTTAATATCACACTGACTTTAATGTAAATTCAATTTGGCCTTTAAGGTTCCTAAAGACTAGCTTCATAAGACTAGCTTCATAAGATTAGCTTCATGTTCCTAAACGGTTCATTTGTTCACAGAAGTCTCTATAACACTTTACAATAAGGTCTCTTTGTTTACATTAGTTAATGTAACTAACATGAACCAACAATGAGCAATACTTTTGTTGCAGTATTTATTAAACTTTGTTAATGTTAGTTAATAAAAATCCAGCCGTTCATTGTTTGTTCATGTTAGTTCACAGTACATGAACTAATGTTAACAAACAACTTTTGGTTTTAATAATGTATTAGTAGATGTTGAAATTAACAAAGATTAATAAATGCTGTAGAAATATTGTTCATGCTTAGGTCATGTAATTAATTAATGTTAACAAACGAAACCTTATTGCAAAGTGTTACCAAAGTCACTTGTTATATTTTTGATGCAATTAAATATTTTTGTGAAAAATGTATGTAGGTAAATATTTCTTCATTTTATGCTGCGTTTACATACACTTGTCGCCATGCAAGTGTAAATACAATATTGAGAGAAAGAAGTTTTTGGCTGACAGCGTCAGCACATAAAACAACACACATCAACAGCCTTTGCATTATTAACAGCACTGACAAGTAGAAGAGATAACACCGGTGCCATGCACCAAAATAAACGACAAGCTTTACAAATGAAACAACATCAGTATTACTAAAATTGTCATTGTTTTGCTGTAGTAACAAATAATATAACTCTTTAAGACTTAAATTGTAATATTTTTAAGCTATCAAATGAGGATTTGCCAGGCTGTAAACAAAACAGTATTAGCTTTTTTCTTTTTTTTTTAAATAAAGGGGGATAAGCCACTCAATTTGTCCCAACCTGACTTCTTGTTTGAGAGCGCAAAAAATGTCTACACATTGAATAACGCTGTGCATTTCAACGCAGTGGGACTTTAAGAATCGCCAAACCTTTACTATAATGGTGCTGACAAAAGGACAGTATGAAAGAAAAACTTCACGTTTCTCATAATGGACAAATGTGTTTTTGAAAAGGTTTAAAATATGGATGGATACTGTACCTTTTCACAGCTTTCTGTGCCAGCATGCGGTTCCCAGCCAGGAATGTGAGGCTGCCTATAATAGCCAGATACTTCAGAGTCTGGAACATGTCCAAGTGGGTCCAGTACACATACATCAGACCCAACATAGCTGCAAGTGAAGATAAAACATTTTTTAACCAGAATATTACATTTTCTCTCAGAAGCATGTCACATTACATGCGTTATAAATTCACTAGGAGATTTAATGTGTAAATATGATTAATCACTGAAAACTGTTAAATTAGTTATTTTTAAATCAATTAATTGCTCCAATTACAATGATTGATTCTGAGGATTTTTTTTTGTTTATATTAGTACGCTAAACTGCTTTTGCACGGTGCTAGATCTTGACCTCATGTCCAATGTAAAATTTGGGTCCTGAAGGAAAAAACAAACATTAACCTATGTCAATGTAAAAAGAAAATGATATTTCTCTATGAAGAAAATTAGATTTGTACTTTCTGAACCCTACTGCTGCACTCTATTGACTCTATTGATCACACTCAAGTACTGCCGAGTGCTATATAGTAAAAGTCAGCAAATTTACCTGCATGGCCTATGTGGAAGAGAATAGTGCTGGGTGACAGAGTGAAGTTTGAGATATTGGCTCCAAGTTTAAACCACTGAATAGGAGACAGAGAGAGAAAAAAATTTACATGACAGACAGAGTGGAAGAATAATATACTGAATACATGGAAATGTGACACATCACAACATTAATTTACATAGATTTATTTTAATGGCAAGTCCATTTTAGATGTACTCATAATAATGGGTCAGAAGGTCCTTACCAGAATGAGCAGGAGCAGAAATGGAGAGAGGACCAAGGCAGTAAATGCGTTGGATACAACTGTGGGTGGTTTCTTCTCTGGCTCTCTGAACAGATGCTGTAGAAACAACAAAATTTATGAAAAAAATAAGAATGAGGTGACAGACAGGACTGAGTGATAGTTTAAAAAAACAAAACATTTTTTTAACCTTTCGATATACATCACAATATTTATGTATAGCCTATGTGCTCTGATATTCTTTGAGGAACCATCATTTCAACCAAACATTATGATCAATTAAATTCAAATATTGAATGTAGGGAAAGAGTGTAATGTAAGAAAAATAAAATAAAATAAAAAACAGCAATATAAAAAAAAAAAACAGCAATATTTTCTTATGAATGAGAATGCTTCTATTGCATTATTATTCTTCAACAAAATGTGTCAATGCTTACTTAATTACTCAAATTACTAATAAAAATGTACATGGATGCCAGATTTTTTTTATTTATTATTTGGTATGTTCCTCTTTTCTTTAATGACAGTAGTATTTAAGGTGACTTAAGCAAAACCGTTATCCACCATAACTTGAATATGTTCCTAATAGCATCTTGTGCCTTTTGTTCAAATGAGTTCACATGGTCAATGTCCACGAAGAGGGCAATGTAGAGTGTATTGAGAGGAAACCTCTATGAACTGCAACTGCATACCCTTCTTACTAATGTTTAAAACTGTATAAACACACCAATAAATAATAGGGATGCATCGATGTATCAGCTGATGATCAGGGCTGATTATATCCTGTCAAATCAAAAGGTTGTGGAAAAACACGTCAGACTGCAACTTTTTGTGTGTGTGAAAAAAAGGTCTTCTGTTGAATTTAGGGATATCTATACAACAATAACGCATTAAGCATTAAAACGCATAAAAAAATAGTGATGATAAAGCAGGCTCGTTAACCCTATGATTCACCCTTAGTTCATAATCTTTTTTTTTTTTTTACACATATTACCGACACTGTAGCAATACAAAGAGGGTTGAAAACTGCATAGTTACACTGAGTAAACATTGCTTTAAAAAAGGCCAAGTAAACATTAATAAAATGAATAACAAGAAACATTTCACAACAGAACAAGTGGCAGATTTGTATTTACACTCCAAGACTTAATGCACAGACCTATTTTGACATATTACATTTTTTTGACCTTCCGTTGGTATGGTCATCGCAATTTCGGATTTAATCCAACATCTTTACAGTGTGTACTAGGCAGCATGAAGAAAAATATTCAACTCAAAATGTGAATGGGTTATATATACACAGAAAGTGATTGCTCCGCTTATAAATCACTGAAGCTGTCAATCATTTCAGTTCAGAGTGAACTCACTGACTGAGCACTCTTGTGAGTCCTGTTATAATAAAAACAAAAGCGGTCTATGCTGCATAATGAATCTCATTAATACGTGTTGGTTATAATGAGAGTTTGCAAGCGTGTAGAACAGTGAGCTTGCACTGACACGTCTGATTGGCCATTGCACTCATCCACTCAACAGACATGTCTGTGATTGGCTACAAATCTTAAAGCTTCAAAAATGCATTGTAAATATAATCCTTGCTCTTCACAAAGCGCGCACAGGTGAGTTTGAAACAGCCACCTATCAAGCAGGTACCGAAATGAATTAGTACAGCAGAAAGGCTGGTATCTTAGCATTTTTTCAGTATCAAAGCACTTTTTACAACATTAATATTAACACTCATATTTGGGAGCCATTAGACAAACATTGCAAAACTCATGACACACAGAAATATAGTGCATTGCAATCATTATAAAAACCAAGCTACATCATGGATATATTACATAACCAGAAAAAAACGATTCAAAATCCTAGACATCCAATATATCGCCAAGCCCTAGAGGCACAACATTTATTGTGATGCTGTTCCGGTCACTGGAGAGCTTACCTGGATTTCCGGTTTGGGTGTGTACAAAGTTTTAGCCTGAATTGCTGAAGGTGCCTCTTCATCCAAAAACTTCAGCACGACATCAGCCTTTGAAAAGAATTTAAAGTCATTTCAAAGACCAATTTCATGTCTTTTGTAACAGTTCAACAGCTTAATTTCCAAACATGTCAGAAAAAAAGACGAACATAAGAAACCTACAAAAGTTTACTTCAAGATCCCAGCATTCTCCAGTAAAAATAACTGCCTTACCACATTCCACAAAATGGGGTTGTCCAGCGTAGCATCTCCCACCATCAGGTAAAGAGCGTAGGTGCCAGAGATGGAGTCAAACTCTGTCTTTCTCTCAGCTGTGTCCAGCTCAAACTTATACAAGTTCTTACTGTCAGGTTCAGCCACAAACACAACCTCCTGACCTGTCTTCTGGTTGTGTAACCTCACAAAGGTCTGAGAACAATGACTTGAATCAGTTTAATCAAATTTTTTTGAAAGGTGAATTTAACCAGGGTTGCCAACTTTGCTTGCCTGGCTGAGTGAGATTTTGATAACATGGACTGAATCAATGACTCCTATTTTGAGGTTACAGATCCAACAATTCATTTTGCAAATACTTCAGCCTAATGTTGTGCTAGATGCACTAGATGACAATCATTAACTAGCTTAACTATTGTATTTATTTTTGTAAGGAGAGACAGAATGTTCTTTAAGAACACACATTCAGTCCTCTGAAGAAAGTAACATGCCATTTATTGTTTTTATAGGGACTAAATATAAAGGAAAATATAATGAAAATACTGTACATATTTTACAAAAAATTATTGCGCTCATTTCTCTGTCGAGCTCCATCTGTTTGACACGCATACTAGGGGTAGGAACCACAGGGTACCTCACGATACAATTTTAACATTTTAGGTAAACTAAACATTTTATACTTTTTAAAAGCTTAAAAACTTTTCTTTGTGTGTAAACTGACACATTTAACTGCTTATCCACTTGTTTTATATAAACCTGGTACACTTCTAAATTTACCAACCTCTTATTTAAACCTGGGAAGATCTCAGTGTTTACCAGCTTCCTTAAAATAAACTTGGGAATAGTGTTGTCAAATGTACCGACTTGGGTATTTTCAAATTTTAAAAATGTGACGATACCAGCATTTCCCCCTAGCATTTTGAGCGCTGTTGAGCGGTTTCTTAAACACCTCTGGTTGGCCATTGTGTTCACGCGCTATTGGCTAAAAATGATCAACGCTTCCAAAACATGTTGTAAATGGACATCTTTGACGCTCTTCACCAAAGTGCGTCCAGTTATTGAACAAACTTGGCTGGGGCATCTATTATTTTACTCACACTGCTGGCCGACATCCGATTAAAATTCTTAGGCTTCTTATGTTCACGTTTCCCTCATTCCCTCAGTCATGCGTAGAGCGCCATCTCGAGGAGCCATGAAGGACAACGATATATCAACCTATCGATATTTTTTCCCACCCCTAACGCTTACATGTACATTTTGAAAGTTATGCTCATACTTTGTTCATTTACAGGGTTATGGCAAACTTGCGAAATGTAAATATGCACATAATCAGGGGTGCACATAACTTTTTTGGTCTGGTTCTCAAGTGAACACTTTACGCAGCACACTAATCCTACACTTAGGTAACAGCGCACGAGTCCCGATTTTTCCCTCTTCTTTCACGCGTAAAAAAATCATTTGAAAGTGTAAATTGGCAAAACAAAACACATCCGTACGGATCCACACTTGCACCCCTAATAATTAATGAATAACTTATCATCATGATTGCTATCTTACCAGAGATGGAGAAAAATCCTACTCCAGTAAATAAATGTGTCCCTGTCCTCAAAAATGACAAAAATGTTGGTACTCAAAAGAGCTTCCCTCCACATTATCGTCTGCGCACCATTTATTTTTACCATGCATGCGCACCAGTTATGTACACACCTGCACAGAATTGTAATATGTTATACGCTGCTGGGGCAAGCAATTCCATTAAAAGGTAAAGCACTCTTGTCAGCATCTGATGCGATAAGCAGCTAAAAATACAAGTTCCTTTGAGGTTCAAGAGAAATTGGGCTGTGCCCTTTTATTTTGTGTTGTCTTGAGACAGAGCTTGAAAAGCTGGCTACCCTGATTTAACATTACTGGTTTTCTCTGAAAACATGAACATATTTATGTCATTTCTCACATTTCAAGAAATTATACTTTGCATTTAAAAAAGTATTTTGAAGGAATGTTAAGATATTTTGCACTGTGACTATTTTCATGACAAATAAGCATATTTATTTACTATAACACATCAGGAGGACATTTTACTTTAAAGTAATTCTAAATAGATTCTAAGTTAAAACAAATACCTTGATAAATACTATACAATTTAAACCGTATTTTAAATTTCTCAGAATTAGTTGGGAGAATGTGAATTAATCAGGAAAATATTCAAATAGGAATTCAAATAAAACAAATTGGCATAAAATATAATTTCTCATTTCATTCTTTGAAATATGAACCAGACATATTCTTTTTAAGACTGTCCTTGGTATTTGTGCACTCTAAAATTGACATGCAAAGGACAAAAATGCTTGTGCCGCAATTATCATAATAATGAAGGCAAGCAAAATAGAAAGACTACAAAATAGGGCACAAATTATACTTTATGATGTAAATACAAGCAAAAATAAAATAAAAATAAAAATCATTTTGGTTATAATAATCACCTGGTGAGGGGTGAGTTCCACTCCTGTGGTCTCATCAACCAACTGGAACATCATGACAAAGTTTTGATGACTGTCCGCCATAAAAGACGCTTTGGCTTTAGTTGAATATTCCACTCTGAAGCACAGAATTTGGCATATGTTGGCACAGTTTTACAATAAAATTCAAATAAAAGAAATGGAGCTTGATAAATGCTAATCTTGCCTTGTGGTTTTGGGGCCAATGCTCTGGTCCTTGTCCACCACAGACAAATCCATGTTGTTGATTGCAACTCGAGTAGAGACCTTTACTTTGAGCTGAGAAAGTAAAAATCAAACAAGTTTCAATCTTTTAGAAAGAAATTATTGTAATACATTAAAACGGACATTCATAAATGCGAATGTGCTGGGAGAAAGGAAAAATACAGCAATTACAGTAATTGTGTCCTTTATTTTTTTATTTTTTTTTACTTTGTTCAGTGAAAGAGGCCTATGAATTCTGAAAATCTCCACAAGAAATGTGACATGCTCTTGACCTTATAATTGTACACTGAACAGTCAGAGCAATTATTCTTTGGACAGCTACAATGCGAATGAATGCTCGCTTGAACAATTAAACGTGAATGTTGAGTGAATAAGGAAATTAATCACAGTTCATTGCAACAATTAAGACTTGAACGCTGAGGTCAACTCTTTGACCGAATGTGTGAATTATGAGTAGTCATGACAAGACACGACACATAAGCTAAACAGATACAAACAACTCAACTTTTCCCCCCCTAGTACGTGTCAAAGATTCAGTTAAGTACCTCAACATGGTTGGCAACAAATCGGCTGTCACCATCAATGACAACAGAGAACTGATAGTAGCCACTCGCTGGTTGGCTGGCCATGAAATTCAGCTCAAAAACCCCACTGTGAAACAGAGAAAAAACGTTTAAAACATTCAATATTTTAAAAAAAATTATAGGCGTCAGGCAAATTATTGCATTACTTATCCACAATTATGAAATATTTAATAAATATTTAATATTTAATAAATATTTAGAAAACGAAATAAGAATAGCAGTCCTTCTACAGTAGTACCAAATCAATGTATTGTTTACTTTTGACCCCCATTGCAAATGTTGTTTTTCAGGTAACTTGCTCAGCAAATCTAAAATATTCAAGCACTGTGCACACTATATATTTAAATAGTTTAAAATATAGTATAAACACAAAGCCCAACCGTGCTTGCTTGACGCACAAGAACAAACCTCATGGGTTCTTGCACGTCTGAGCTGTCATTCACCATGTTTTATGAGCTCTTTGTATGTGCGTTGATCACTGTTTATATGTGAATAAAATCCAAAATTACATCTGCTCATCATATAAAGTGATCGTGTCTCTTCATAAGAATTTGATTCATATCGATTACTTAGTGCATCGGTTCCCAACAGGGGGGTCGCGGCCCACAAGGGGGCCTCAGCGAGCTCTGTGGGGTTGGCGTCATATTTTGAAAAGTTTTGAGCAATGAGCATTAAATAAAATCATTAACTTTTTTCTGTTAAAAATGTACAAAATTTATATAATGAGCGAGTTCATCATGAATCCATTTTCCAATCCGTGTTTTTGTCTTATCCTGAACCACTATGGTACACCTATAATAAGTGTTTACATTGGGACTATTTAACACTGGTTCGGATCGCTGCCGCTGCGGAGTAGCACAGTACCTGCGTGACTCGTCATAGATGTACACAGAGAGAAGTAGTTCCGGCTACAATGTTCTTCCGAAAGACGCATTATTCTGTTAATAAACGCAAGTTTACTATCGCTCGCTATAGCGCCAAAAGCGTCAAAAATAAAGCCTCACATTGATAAAGCCTCACAAATAACATGCAAGTATTGAGGTCCCAGACAGCAGTCATTTAGTAATAGCCTATATTCTTTTTTTTCTTTTTTTTTACCTACACACCAGTATGAATATTTTTGTTATTGCATTTCAAATAGGGCCAATTTATAGGCTACTCCTAAGCCTACGTTTTTAAATTACAAAGGGCCTACTGATGTTTTTGTTATTGTATTTTCAATATTATAGGCTATTATTTGTGCATAAACATATCTGGTTATAGTAAACATACCGTTTGTTTGAAAACAACATATTTTGTCATCCTTGCTGCAAGCTTACAAGAGCGATAATTTCATTAATTGTGAAGGGGGGCCCTAAAATATTTTCTTGGGGAAAAGGGGGTCTCAGACAAAAAAAGGTTGGGAACCACTGACTTAGTGTATTTATGTTCTTTTCAAAGCTTACCTGCACAGACTTTCGATAAATGGGCAAAAATGATGAGAGAATATAAAAAAAATATGAAGATGAACGAAAGTCTTATTGATTTGGAACGGCATGACGGTGAGTAAATTATGATTTTATTTTTATTTTGAGTACACCAAGTACTTTCAATGCATATAAGTTTTTGCTGTGGTTTCAAAATTGTATGGCCAATCACTGGTATTGGTATCAATACCAGACATTTCACTGGTATCAACTACTAACATTTTGGTATTTTGTAACTCTAACACAGTGGTTTTCAAACCCTGGGTCGTTAAAAAATGGGTCGCCAGGATGATTTAAGGAAAATATAATTAAATTAAAAAACAAAATTTGTTTTCATAAAATCATAGTCTAAAGGCCTATATAAAAGAAACACGCGCAATATGGCTATTTAAACAATTAATAGATTAATAAAAAACTAAAGAAAAAACTGACAGCATGCTGCCGAGTTTGGTTCATTTCTGTGAGGCGCGGCGCCTCACAAACAAGTTGACGGAAAGGAAACCGAGACGGCAGTTTGTTTGTTTTCTTTATTTTACAAAAGCACAATGTTGTGTTTTATTGCGAGTGTACACAAATATAAATAAATACTCTGCAGTTCCGAATGATGTCCTGAACAAAATAACGGAGTATATTTCTATGATTCCATCGTGCCGGTGGCGCCTCACACGCACACAACATATTCCAGCATTGCAATCTTGACATCGCAGCCGGTTCATTATCAAAATAAAATAGTCAACCTCACATAAAAATTACACTGCTTTGTTTAAATAGTCAATAGCCTACAATTCAGCGTAAGCACCGCTCCACTGTGATGTTTCCAAGCACATTTTGCGCATGTGAAGAGGGTGATTTTCTGAAGAGGGATCGATATTGGAACGTGAGTGAAGTACAAAGAAGCCCACGAGCGTAATTTCCTATGGGGACAGGGGGGACATGTCCTCCACACTTTTCAAAATCCCAAATCCCGTTTGCTATTTGTTTATATAGTGTGCACGCGATGTTCCCGGACGCGGACGCGCGCGCATCGACATAGGCTCGGTCCTGCTCCTCCGTGGTATCGCGGTTGCGGCACAGGCGATGAAACGCCAGAAACAACAACAGGTGACTATCGTTATATGATCCCGCTTTTATTCATGCAAATGCTTTTTCATGCGCGACAAGACAAAAGAGAACGCGCTGTCAGTGAATGTCCTCCTGACACACACACACACACACATACACACGAGACGACCCATAGACGCGCGCCAGTATCAAGTTCTCTTTCGCGCTAGAACGAACAACACACATGTATGCCAAAATGTCCGTTTTGTCGAGTATCCTCACAAGAACAGTCTTAAATGAGTTAAATAAAATCTTAAATGAAAGTAAAGAGTAGTGAGAGAATGGGATGCGTGAGATCGTCAGCTGTGGCTGGTCCTAAAGTGGCAGCAGCTAATTCTCTGAGAAAATTACTAACTGCTCTTGACTAAAGAATGCTTGTAGCTTTAATAAGGATTTATCTATATTTAGTTTATAATTTATGCAGTGCGGAATGTTGTGATAACCTTATCCAATTTCTGTATATTTCATATCTGTTAGACAGGAAAGGCACAGGTAAATATGACATTTATAATGGGTTTATGTAAGGTTTGTTTTAAGTTCACTTAAATTAAAAGTTTTTATATTTTTTGAAGCCTAATAAATATTAAAAATTTGGGGGAATAATCATTTTCATTTTTTCTTAGAAGCCTATAATAAATAATAGTATAGCATCCAAATAAATCGAGAATATGGAAAAAAAAATATTCGAATGAGAGTTAGGTGAGCCCAACGCCGCTTACTTTCACTTTCGCTTTAAATTATTTCGTTTTGGCTTGTTTATAGATTTTTTTTTTTTTTTTTTCATTCTTGTTCTGTTCTGAATATCATTAAATTTAAAGGATTTGTTGTGGAATATTTTTAGTGAATTTTTTAAGCATACAGCAAACGATAGTAGGCTATATTAATTGGTTAAAATTCTTACAATGGTTAATGGTTAACCGGTTAATTAGCATCCCTGTAGCTTTAGCTAAATCAAAAGAGTGCAGAATCAACTTTGCGTTGCGATCGCGTCACAGATAAGCCACTGTGACTGCACGTGCATCATCAAAAGCGGTTGTTAACAAAAGGCTTAAGAATAGGCCTATATAGGCCTATGGGTCGCGTCAATTAAAAAAAAAAAAAAAAAGGGGGGTCGCTCTTGAAAAAGTTTGAAAACCACATACTCTCTGAGGGTGAATTGTGCCTGACTCAGGATGGCAGATTTTGAGGACACAGCACTGGCGGACTCCACTAGCACCCTGGCTGAACGGAGCGACTGGCACAAGACATCCGTCACCTGAAGCTGCATTGAAAAACACAGACAGTACAGATTATCTCAGAGCAAAAAAAGTTACTTGGGAATTGGGAAAACCAAACTCAGTCTTATCATCAAGACTTATCACAAGACCAGACAACTGAAAGATGTCAGAGTTTGGTAAATACCCTTAAAAGAGTAAGGGTGTGATCACACTTGTAGTTCGGTTCTTTTGGTCCAGACCAAAAAAGAAAACTATACATTTACGGCCCCAAGCGAAATTGAAGAATGAACTGATGTGACGTCATTTCGACCAAAACGAACTTTGTTTAATGTTTGTTTTGGGAGTTCAAAACAGCTTGCCAAAGCGAACTTTCCAGAAGAGTTCACTACAGCTGGCAAACACCTTTGTACTACCATTGGTCCGCAGCGATTACGTAATGGGAAGGTGTGCAATGAGGCTCCGTCTTTTTTCATGCAGAAATCTTTTCCAGTTAATTTCTCTTCATGAGTTCATTGAGGTCAGACATCCGCGAGTAAAAACATGGAGAGCCACTTTATAGTAGAAAATTAAGTTTTTCTTTTGATGAAACAAGACACTGTTTTTCATGTTTAATATAGTAAAGCTGCTTAATTAAGCAATCTATTGTATTAAATGCTATATAAATAAAAATTAACACAGAACTTACCGAACATCCAAAACAATGCTGTGTGCAGGGCTAAAAGTGCTCATTGAATTGGTGTACATATGATGCCATTTTTTACCACTCATGAAGAGCTTAGAAAATGTGTAAAGCAGTCAACAGTACCAGGAATTCCTCCGTTACACATACAAACAAAGATCAGCTGCAAGTAGACAGTTGCGATTTTGCCCATTACAATTTAGTACAGGTGTCGGAACTATGACAAGAAAAAGCAGGTATGCCTAAGCATTCTGTCCACAACACGTACGGTTTTTGGTTTGTTTAGATGTCTACGTTTATTTTAATCAAACCAAACCTGCCAAGTGTGAACACACCAAGTCTCTCTACTGGCAGCAGAGCATGTGCACAACATGCTAGTGAGTCGTTTTCACACTCCATCTTAAACATCCAATATTTGTAAAAATGACAACTCTGTGAAGAATACTCAATTTCTGACGTAGGACCCAGAAGCGCTGTACTGCATTTACTAAGCGAATAGCGTAGGAGATCTGACACAAGAGATATTTTTGAATAAAGTCATCATTTAATTTTTTTTGCGCATTTGTAATGCTTGGATCTTTAGAAAGGCTATTTGACGATCTTATCCATCAACAGTATTGCTCTTGTGATTGATGGACAGACATGAGCTGTTCAAAACACACCTTCTTGATATATTTATGGCAATGACGCATGTTAAAGGGCATATGGGGGAGAATTGTAACATCACAATTCTCACGATTTCAAATCCGGACATTTGAGAAAGGTAGAAAAGAACAATTCATATTTTAAATTGGGAAGAGCTTTGAAACTTGCAGTATGTTTTTATTGCAGAGTAACATCTTATGTGTAAATATCAAGTACATTTTGATTCTTCATTTCATGACTCCTTTCATAGATATTCACAGAGTACACAATTAAAATTGAGGCCTACCTGGAGGAAGGGCTGGCTGTGGGATACGGCAGCAGGGCCCTGGGCACTGACAATAACAGGCACATGGAAGTGATTGTTGGAAAGTGCTGCAGCCGCACTGGCCACACTGAATGCCTCTGAGAGAGAGTCCCAAGACTTCTTACTGAAGATGGAATTCACCAGCTGGATTACCTGATCCTGTGATGGAAAAGTGTGTTTTTACTCCAATTTGTTAAAACATAAACATTTAAACAATAGTAAACTGTAGGCTAATAACTTAAATAAGACATCACAAAAAACATCGAAAAAATAAGACCACTAAAAGGGTAAGTAAAAATATAATGAATATGTAATATACTGCTAGATTTATTTTTTCTAACTTACTAATGGTTTTATGTGTAATTGACTAGCTTTCAATATACAAGTATACAAGTTAAAATTGTTGATTTTTTCCCATGATTCATTTCAGTACAAGTAGTACTGTTTATTTTAACATACCTTCTGATGTTCATTCATGTTTATTTCATGCTGTAAATAGTAGTAAGAAGGAAGTGATGATCAGTTCATGTGTGCTTGATTCATGTTGCCACTTGAACTGAGGGGCTACAGCGATCTGTCACGCCATATTAAAGAGCGCCAAAACATCATTTATTGTTTGATTTTCATGAAAAAAATGACAGGATTTGAAAGTTGAGACTTTGTTTCATATTAAAAGTAACAAAGCCTATTGCAATTATTGAACGCCAGGAGCGCTACAAATGTTTTGTTGTCCTCACAACGATGTTCCTTTTTAGAAAGAAATTCCTGCACCTCGACGTAGCCCACAAGTAAGTCGACAAATTGAACTAGTCCCATTGTTTCGAGAGAGCAAGGTTGACACTTACTTCACGGTGTTTGAGCGAATTGCCGCCACATTAAAATGGCCGCGGAATGTTTGGCCACTGTTATTGCAATGCAAACTCGTCGGTAAAGCTCAAGTAGTCTGTTCAGCGTTAACGCTTGAACAGAGTTTGGACTATGATGCTGTTTTGCGCGCTTATGAGTTAGTCCCCGAAGCGTACCGGCAAAAATTCCGTAGTCATGTAAAAACCTCTAGTCAAACATTTGTCGAATTCGCGAGATACAAAGCAAATTTGTTTGAAAAATGGCGCGCTGCTAACAAGGTGGTCACGTTTGAGCAGCTTAAAGAGCTAATACTGTTGGAGGAGTTTAAGAATTGTTTACCAGAGAAAATTGTGGTGTACTTAAATGAGCAGAAAGTTTCCTCTCTTTCTGAGGCTGCTGTTTTTTCTGATGAGTTTGTGCTTACTCATAGAGTAATGTTTTCATTCTCAAAGCGTAATTTCCCTGATCGGACTCGCAGTTCTAAGAATACCGCAGCGGTGCCTAAGAATGTATCCACTGTAGTCGATAGTGAAAGCCGTGAATGTTTTTATTGCCATGAAGTCGGTCACCTCATTGCTACTTGTCCTGCTTTGAAACGCAAAGTTATTAGGAAAGCAAATCCTTCGAAAAGTGTTTCATTGGTTGAATGACAGATTTTGTCACCCGAGCATGTATCTTTGAATACAGTGATTGAGTCTACTTTTGAACCGTTTATTTGTGATGGAGTTGTATCACTGAGCGAAGATGAGTCTGAAACAAAGCGTATTCGCATCCTAAGGGATACCGGCGCTGCGCAATAATTTATTTTAGAAAGTGTGTTATTCTCTAAACAATCAAGTTGTGATTCCGATGTGCTAGTGCAAAGGATTGATCTTGCAGTAGTTAAAGTTCCTTTGCACAATGTGTTCTTGCGATCTGGAATCATTTCAGGAAACGTTAAGCTGGCAGTCTGAGCTGAACTACCTGTGAAGGGTGTATTGCTCATTCTGGGGAACGATTTGGCAGGTAAAAAAGTTTTGTCTTCCAGAGGTAATAGATGTTCCTAATGTGAACGAGGGAGATGTGTTGAAGGATGAATTTCCTGACGTGTTTGGCACGTGTGTGGTGATACGAGCTCAAGCTCGTAAATTTAAGGAAACTGTAGATCTTTCTAATTCCTTTGTGTGCTGAGGATTTTGCCCAGACAGAGAAGGAAGCTGAGGCAGTTGAGATAGATATGTGTGCACTTCCTAATGTTGATCTATCCTTTGGTAAGCCACAGTTAATCAAAGCACAACATGTTGGTAAAAATTTGAGTCACTGTATTGCAGTTACTGTTGACCCGTCTGTGCTGTCAGAGCATCCTGTGGCGTACAGATCACACAGATAATGACTGGAGCACTGTCTTTCAAGTTGTTGTCCCGAAACCTTACAGAGAACAGGTAATGAGTGTTGCGCACGATCATGAACTTTCTGGTCATGCTGGTATTCGAAAAACATACGATTATTTATTGAAGCATTTCTTTTGGCCTTCGATGAAATCAGATGTAGCCAAATTTTGTAAATCCTGCCACGCTTGTCAAATGGCGGCCAAACCAAATCAAGTGATTCCCCCAGCCCCACTGAAGCCAATACCAGTGCTGGGTGAACCATTTGAGCGAATTCTGATTGACTGTGTTGGTCCATTGCCCAGAACGAAGTCTGGAAACACTTATCTTTTAACGCTAATGTGTGCGTCGACCAGATTTCCTGAGGCAATACCACTACGTTCTCTCAAAGCTCCTACGATTGTCAAAGCAATTGTTAAGTTCTGCACTACATTTGGAATGCCAAAATACATGCAGTCTGATCAAGGCACCAATTTTATGTCCAGAGTGTTCGCAAAGGTAATGAAACAGTTAAATATCAAACATCAGGTATCCAGTGCGTACCACACTCAGTCACAAGGTGCTATCGAACGCTTTCATCAAACATTAAAATCAATGCTTCGAAACCTTCTGTGTTGACCATGAAAAAGAATGGGATGAGGAGATCCCGCTCTTGTTATTTGCAGTTCGTAATACTCTTCCCCGTCACTCGGGTTCAGTCCCTCTGAGTTAATCTTTGGACACACGGTTCGTGGTCCATTGAAAATTCTGCAAGAGCAAATTCTTTCTTCTAGACATCCGTCTCAAACTACCAGTGTCCTAGATTATATCAGTGCATTCCGCAAGCGACTACACACTGTGTGGGAGTTGGCAAAACGCTCACTCGGTTCAGTCCAAACCCAAATGAAAACTAGCTATGATCAGAAGGCTGTACAGCGTTCATTTAAGACTGGAGACAAAGTTCTCATTTTACTTCCAGTGCCAGGTTCAGCACTCCAAGCTAAATTTTCTGGCCCTTATGAGATTAAGGAGAAGCTAGGAGATACTGACTATGTTGTTAATACCCCTGACCGTAAAAGAAAGTAGGGATGTCCCGATACCACTTTTTCATTTCCGATACCGATGCTGCAGCTTTGGCTATTTGCCGATACCGATATCAATCCAATATTTTTATTTTATTCTTGAACTAATACTACTAATAATAAAATATATGGAAGCACTTTGCTCAATTAGCCACATAGTAACCTCTCACTCAAATGGAGAACAAATACTTCTCCAGTATATAGTCCACAACAACAGTTGATAATGAAAGACTGCCACCCTTTATTCAAAAGACCTTGAGATATGTTTGCTAATTGTACCTGAATGAATTTAAAATTAATTTGCTATATTTCAGATCAATATATTTGTTTCCTTAAAATTTTAATTAACTTTAACGTTATTCTCATCTGAATTATAAATAATTTATTTCTGTATAAAATAATACTACCATTAAAAACACATTTGATTTTCTTTTTTAATCAATGTAGAATGTGTAACTTCAAAATAAACAGATTAGTGCTCTGTTTTAGGACAAGAAATGAAAACCAATGCAATATGATGAATGTCCAAAAGATGAGAATTTTTGCTTTTAAACAGCGTGTGTGTGTGTGTGATTTTGGTTGGGTGACAGTTGTAGGTTACAGTTTGACAAGAGTTTACAGTTTGACAAAAGCACAATGTTGTGTTTTACACAAATATAAGTAGGCTAAACAATTTTTGCTGTTTTAATGATGTCCTCTATGAACAAAATGACGGAGTATGTTTTTATGTTTCCACTGTTCAATCGCGCCCGTGCCTCTCTCTCTCTCTCTCTAACACACACACACACACATTCCAGCATTGCAATCTTGACATCGCAGCCTGTTCATTTTGCTGCGTTCATATACCCATAGACAGTATAGTTCACACCAAACGCGAATAGAGCGTCAAATTCGCGTCTAGTTCGATGCTTCGCGTGTCCAAAGCGAATAGGACGCGCATTATACAGCATATGATAAAGCCAGCGTTTGAAGCGAAATAGACTCACGTTCAGAGCTAAGGCGGGGCTACGGATTAGGTGTCCCTAAAGAACCCGCATATGTCTATGCTCGTATCTAACAGTAGTTCCGCATTACATTAATTAATGTGCACGCGAGTTTTATTTATTTTTATACCGTGTATTCTCCGTGTAAATCCGTGCACTGAACCGTGACGCACGTATGTTCAATACGAATACATGTACCATTCCACCCCTAATAGGTATCGGATCATAGGTATCGGATAATATTTTTTTCTCCCCTCTGATATCCGATCTAGCATTCTGGGCCAGTATCGGCACGATACCGATGCTGTGGATCGGATCGGGACATCCCGAAAAGAAAGTCACGAGTTTGTCATGTTAATATGCTTAAGGCATACGTGTCACGTTCCGATTCTATGGAGGTTAACTATTGCTGTTGCTACTGCTGTACCAGTTACTGTGCCATTGTCAGAATATTCACCTGAAAGTGATGATTTGAGAATGAATAGTGCCTCGTTCTTGTCTGCTCGTTTACCAAATTCTGAAACTTTGGGCAAACTTATCAAAAAAATTGTCACACTTATCTCTATCTGCCCAGGCTGATCATACCAATCTTATTAGTAGGTATCCGACCTTGTTTAATGATTTTCCTTCAACTACCCATGTAATAAAACATGATATAGATGTTGGTCTGCACGTCCCAGTTAAACAGAATGCTTATCGTGTCAACCCAGTTAAAAAAGAACTAATGAAGCAAGAAACTCAGTACTTGCTAGAACATAATTTAGCAGTTCCTAGTGCCAGTCCATGGTGTTCACCATGTCTACTCGTCCCTAAGTCAGATGGTACCTCAAGGTTTTGTACCGACTATAGGAGAGTTAATGCTTTAACCAAAGCTGATTCTTTTCCGCTTCCTCGCATGGAAGATTGTGTTGATCGTGTAGGTAACGCTAAATTTATGACTAAACTTGATCTGCTTAAAGGGTATTGGCAGGTGCCACTAACAGAGCGAGCATCTGAAATCTCTGCTTTTACCACCCCTGATGTGTTTCTACAGTACCGAGTAATGCCTTTTGGACTTCGCAATGCTGGAGCTACATTTCAGCGTTTAATGTCCATAGTGTTGTCTGATGTGTCTAATTGTGAAGCTTATCTTGATGATGTTGTGTGCTATTCAGATACGTGGGAAGACCACCTCAGAACCTTGGACGATGTCTTCAAACATCTGAGAGATGCTAATCTCACACTGAACTTGTCAAAATGCGAATTTGGTTGTGCCACTGTTACGTACCTAGGAAAGGAGGTTGGTAATGGTCAGGTTTGTCCACTTAACTCAAAAATACAAGCTATCCTTGATTTCCCAGTTCCTAAGACTAGGAAAGAGCTCCGTCGATTCCTTGGAATGACTGGATATTACCGCTGTTCTTGCAAGAATTTTTCTGACGTTGCTTGTCCTCTCACCGGATTATTATGTAAGGCAGTCCCATTTAAGTGGTCTTTGGAATGTCAATTCGCTTTTGGAAGCTTTGAAAACTTTGCTTTGTAGTGCCCCTGTTCTTGCTGCCCCCTGCTTTGAACAGCCTTTCTTCTTAGAAGTTGATGCTAATGGTACTGGTGCGGCTGCCTTTTACTTCAGAAAAATGCTGCTGGTTTAAAATCACCCAATTAGTTTCTTTTCCACAAGCATCAGCTTAACTACAGTACCATCGAAAAAGAAGCTCTTGCCTTAATTCTCGCTGTCCAACATTTTGAAGTCTACATTGGTTCGAGTTCACAGCCTGTTACTGTTTACACTGACCATAACCCTCTTATATTTCTTCAACGCATGTCAAATGCTAATCATCGTCTTATGAGATGGTCACTGATCTGCCAAAGTTACAACTTGAAGATATGTCATAAAAAGGGTATCGACAATGTCATTGCTGATTCACTGTCCCGTGTCAATCAGTAAAACAGTATATGTTTTATTTTGTGGGTGGGGGTGTTATGAGCCTGAGTCATTTGCTCATTGATTCCATTCTGTCCTGTGTATTGTCTGTGCATGTGCATGTGCTTGTTTGTGTTGCAGGTGGGCGGTATCTGGTGATAATTTGTTGGAGGCTGCGATTGGTTCTCCTCCACACCTGATCCAGATATTAGGACTGCCCCAAACACTCAAAAGGGCCGACTATTCTGCCATCGTTGATTGTTACCACTTTGCTATTGTTTTGTATCATCGTCTATTCTAGAGTGTCGTATCAGAGAGTTTGTGAGTGTTTATTTGAGATTGTGCTGTGAGTGATATTTGGAGATTGTGACTGTGATTTTGAACCTCTGATTATCCTTGTTAACTGACCCACGCCTGTTTGACTACGATTTTGGATTCTGTTTTGCATTGTTTGCTACGGACTTGTACATTAATCTCCTGTAAATATTTATATACATACACACACACTCACCTAAATGATTATTAGGAACACCTGTTCAATTTCTCATTAATGCAATTATCTAATCAACCAGTCACATGGCAGTTGCTTCAATGCATTTAGGGGTGTGTTCCTGGTCAAGACAATCTCCTGAACTCCAAACTGAATGTCAGAATGGGAAAGAAAGGTGATTTAAGCAATTTTGAGCGTGGCATGGTTGTTGGTGCTTGATGGGCCGGTCTGAGTATTTCACAATCTGCTCAGTTACTGGGATGTTCACGCACAACCATTTCTAGGGTTTACAAAGAATGGTGTGAAAAGGGAAAAACATCCAGTATGCGGCAGTCCTGTGGGCGAAAATGCCTTGTTGATGCTAGAGGTCAGAGGAGAATGGGCCGACTGATTCAAGCTGATAGAAGAGCAACTTTGACTGAAATAAACACTCGTTACAACCGAGGTATGCAGCAAAGCATTTGTGAAGCCACAACACGCACAACCTTGAGGCGGATGGGCTTTGTGACATGGTGCATTATCCTGCTGGAAGTAGCCATCAGAGGATGGGTACATGGTGGTCATAAAGGGATGGACATGGTCAGAAACAATGCTCAGGTAGGCCGTGGCATTTAAACGATGCACAATTGGCACTAAGGGGTCTAAAGTGTGCCAAGAAAACATCCCCCACACCATTACACCACCACCACCAGCCTGCACAGTGGTAACAAGGCATGATGGATCCATGTTCTCATTCTGTTTACGCCAAATTCTGACTCTACCATCTGAATGTCTCAACAGAAATCGAGACTCATCAGACCAGGCAACATTTTTCCAGTCTTCAACTGTCCAATTTTAGTGAGCTCGTGCAAATTGTAGCCTCTTTTTCCTATTTGTAGTGGAGATGAGTGGTACCCGGTGGGGTCTTCTGCTGTTGTAGCCCATCCGCCTCAAGGTTGTGCGTGTTGTGGCTTCACAAATGCTTTGCTGCATACCTCGGTTGTAACGAGTGTTTATTTCAGTCAAAGTTGCTCTTCTATCAGCTTGAATCAGTCGGCCCATTCTCCTCTGACCTCTAGCATCAACAAGGCATTTTCGCCCACAGGACTGCCGCATACTGGATGTTTTTCCCTTTTCACACCATTCTTTGTAAATCCTAGAAATGGTTGTGCGTGAAAATCCCAGTAACTGAGCAGATTGTGAAATACTCAGACCGGCCCGTCTGGCACCAACAACCATGCCACGCTCAAAATTGCTTAAATCACCTTTCCCATTCTGACATTCAGTTTGGAGTTCAGGAG
Organism: Leuciscus idus; assembly: GCA_021554675.1. NCBI lineage: Eukaryota > Metazoa > Chordata > Actinopteri > Cypriniformes > Leuciscidae > Leuciscus > Leuciscus idus. The sequence continues at coordinate 10,824,442 of CM038644.1, read as the reverse complement.
ATTGTCTTGACCAGGACCACACCCCTAAATGCATTGAAGCAACTGCCATGTGATTGGTTGATTAGATAATTGCATTAATGAGAAATTGAACAGGTGTTCCTAATAATCCTTTAGGTGAGTGTATATATTTGCCAAATTAAGGGAGGTAGCGAGGTTGACGCCATTTTAGTTTGTATATCTTTTCACATTGTTTTTGGTTTAGGGAGGTAGGTAAGTTTAAATTGTATTTTGTTTTCTTTTGTTTTAGGAATTGTAGAGGTTATACAAAAGATTGTTTTTGTTTGTTATTTTGGCCTTGTCTGCCCCTGACGCTAAAACCTAGCGTGCTTGTGCTCGTGCACGGCTGCACGCGAAAACCTCACAACACCCACCCCCTGTCGGTGATTGGTTGGAACACTATTTATTTTGGTTTTGAGTAGGGGTGACCCCGAATAGTCGAAGATTCAATGCTTCGATAGGAGGAGCCTGATTCGACTACCGATCTCACGGTCGAATCTTCGCAGAGGTGTTATGAAACGAGGATCATGCCACTTTGGCTATATGAGGGCGCTCAATGTCTGATTTCACATAGAACTAGCTTTTATGTCAATACGTTAATAATTCAGCCTATTATGATAATGCTGTAGCCTAGGCCTATATAAAAATGTGCAAAGAAAGAAGCTTTTAATAAATATTTTTTAACGTGCGTGAATAAATCCAAACACCCCGTGACAGATTTAAGTTTCACTTTCAATCCGTGACCGACAGAGGAGCGTCTTCGCGGCAAGGATTTAAATCTTTAACAATGTCTGGGATAAGAAAATCTAAAGTGTGGATGTACACCATCAGAAAGGATATTCTCCAAGGCTGGATTTAGCATTAGGAAAACCATGATCGCACTTCTGCCGGCCAACGTTAACATGTTTCACGCATAGACTGGGTTTCACGTTATGTATTTTATCCGCGCGCACAATTTGAAAAGACTCCAACGGACAGACAGAGTGAAAGACTTTCAGGATTTGTTCTCTCGATCAGGTACAAGTGATTTCAAAACTTTTCAGCCGGTTCTAATTTTATTTTTGGATGCTGTGAACATTTTTAGCTAAAAAGACTGCCTCTCCAGTTTAGCATTTATTGTTGTTTCTGCAGTTAAAAAGACAAAGTTGAAAATTCTGGCTACTATCGTTATTTTAATAATTTCTTTATTTTTATTTTATTTATTAATCTGTCAGGGTTATCTAATCTAACTATTTGTGGCTTGTGTTTTGAATATATGTTCCCCTGCACTTTAGGCATTTTGCACACATTTGCTCCTCATCCTGTGACTTGATTCTGATTTATTTCGTTTTGTATTTTTATTTATTAGAAAGGTATATTCTGTTCTAATTTAATTTAGTAAATTAATTGTTTATTTTTTCGGTGCATCGATGTTGTGCTGTAGGCTGGCCTGCTCGCACAGGTAATTTAGCCGATTTAATTTGATTTGCATGTGAAATGCAAATCTGCAGTGTGGCCTTTCTGGAGTTATTTATGTTATTTCTTAGTTTTATTGATCAAAAATGTTTTTATACATTTTCTTCTATATCTTTCTGTGATTTTCTGTACATCGCGGCTTTGAAACGTTAAAGCCCCGCCCCCATACACATGATTCGACTATTAGTCGACTATAGGCAAGACATGACGATTCTGATTCGACTATGAAAATCCATAGTCGGGGACAGCCCTAGTTTTGAGTGGTGGTGAAACCAATTGTTTTTGTGTGCAGATCTCAGAGCCTAGGCTGCCTACAGAGACGCGTTTTTTTGACGGCCTGCTTATGGGGCGGGCAGCTAGCGGATCGTTAGGAAAGATTAGATGAATGTGATCATTTATGTTTGGGCCTGAAATCGCTGATACAACCTTTAACTCTTAAAAAACAGAGATTCTACTTATTGGACAAAACTTCAACGCTTCACCTAGAATATTGTCAAACAATTGATGGCAGCTCTGTCAAGTCTTCGTCGTCGGTTAGGAACCTGGGTGTGCTCTTTGATACCAATCTTTCATTTGAAAGTCACGTTTCTAGCATCTGTAAAACCGCATTCTTCCATCTTAAAAATATATCCAAATGACGACATATGCTTTCAATTAAAAATGCGGAACAATTAGTTAATGCGTTCATGACCTCAAGCCTAGATTATTGTAATGCTATTATGGGTGGTTGCCCTGCACGCTTAATAAACAAAGTCCAGTTGGTCCAAAACACAGCAGCTAGAGTTCTCACTAGAACCAGGAAGTATGACCATATTAGCCCGGATCTGTCAACACTGCATTGGCTCCCTATTAAACATCGTATACATTTTTAAATATTGCTGACTACTTACAAAGCACTAAATGGTTTAGCTCCCCAGTACTTGAGCGAGCTCTTAACGCATTATAGTCCTTCATGTCTATTGTGATCTCAAAATTCTGGCCAGTTGATAATACCTAGAATATCAAAATCAACTGCTGGCGGTAGATCATTTTCCTATTCAGCACCTAAACTTTGGAACAGTCTCCCTAACATTGTCCGGGAAGCAGACACACTCTTGTCAGTTTAAATCTAGACTAAAAACTCATCTCTGGCGTTACCTGGCATTCACATAGAACATTATACATTTCTGTTATTCAAATCAGTTAAATGATTATTAGGCTGCATAGATTAGGTCAGCCGGAACCAGGGACACTTCCTATAACACCCGATGTACTCATTACATCATAAGAAGAATGACATCTACGCTAATGTTAGTCTTTCCGTTTATTACGAGGTTTACTGAAGTCAGACGGATCCGGGCCGTATCCAGATCAGACGGTGAACCTGTGCCTGGATACGACCACAACGCATCCCTGAAGTGCCAGCCTCATCAGCCCTGTGAAGGCCTCAAGAGCCGCGTTTCCACTGTCGGGCCAGGGCCGGGCCGTGCTAGTGCGTGCCAGGGCCAGTCGCGTTTCCACTGTCACTTCCGGGGCTTGATCGGGGCTTACTCTGGGCCAACGGCCAGGATTTCTGGCCCGTCGAATACCTTGGGCCAGAGCGGGCCAGCTCGGGCTAGAGGAGTGGTTACGAACAGAGGCGGAGTTTACCTGAGTCGGGAGACGGCAGCGCCGGATGATTCTGTCAGCATTAAAGACTTTTAAAATAATTTAACTCGCGTTCATGTTTGAATGCCTTGTGTTTGTGATGCAAAAGACTATGCGCGCTAACCATTACCATAGTAAACATAGTAAACGCTTGAAGATACGCATAGTAAAAAAAACAGTGAACGCTTGAAGAAATCAGACCAATCATAAAGGCTATCACAATCATGTTTTTATTTTATCTGTCAGTAGCCTACGTCTCGTCTCATTATACCGGACTATCATAAAATAAAGCAACTTTTTTTTTCGGGAGCTTCCTCTGTTTCTCTGACGAAAAATATCTGTATGGGAGTCGAGAGTGCGCTGCTAAAGCTCCTCAGGTCGTATTTTTGGTGGCATATATTTGTAGAAATTATCATTCTTTCTAAATGTGATGTAAATATGTCCTGTAACTACCAGATAAACAGAAACAGACGCGACTGAAGAAGTAAGTGTGTCCTCTTTCTTTTGTGAAATAGACCTAACGGTAATTTATTTCTGAGTGACTAATGTGCAATTTTGACATAAATTAATTCATTATGATCAATGTATCACTTTTTATTGTAAACCTGTGGTAAAACATCGATGCTTGGGTTTTAAATATTCAAGTAAACAACAAAAATGCCAGCAAACGGCCGCTTTTATCATGTTTGTTTTCAACGCTGTTTCCAGTGATTTCTGATTAGTTTTCTGATAAAACTTCCATTTGTTGGTGAATGGGTTAGTGTGACGTTGTTCCAGAGAGGCGTGTTACGGGCGTGTTTTAGTGAAGCGCTGTGGAACTTCTGGCCCGACAGTGGAAACGCAGGCCCGGTGCTATTAGCCCGAGGCTATCAGCCCGGCACGGCCCGTTTAAAGCCCTGGCCCGACAGTGGAAACGCGGCTAAGGACACCTCAACAAACCCGTCTCCATACCGGCGTGATGACTCCGACCTCCAACCAGATGGAACTGGATAAATATTGTGAATGTTCTGATCCAATCTAACTTCTGACCTGTAATGTTGTCTGAATCATAATCATACACTGTTTGTTCGTTGGCCAGAGAACTGGCCCCCGACTGAGCCTGGGTTCTCCAAACGTTTTTTTCTCCATTCTGTCACCTGATGGAGTTTTGGTTCCTTGCCACTATTGCCTTGGCTTTTGGCTGGCTTAGTTGGGGACAATTTTCTTCTAGAAACAAACTTTGTTGTATTATTTTCATGTTATCACTGTGAAGCTGCTTTGATACAATCTGTATTTTAAAAAGCGCTATATAAATAAAGGTGACTTGACTTGACCACAAATTAATAGAAAATAGCTAAACAAATTTATCTTGAGATTTTAGAATGCATATCAGTATTAATTAAAATCGAGAAATCAGTAGTTAATCCAGCACTAGTGTCACACTGGCATGTTTACCTGTTGTAGTTTATATTCGTTGTGTGCATGAAATGGACATAGACACAGTCAAAACACACCATTAGAATAGCACGAATTAAACATCAGTGTTTCAGTCAATTATTTCGGCCCACTAAAACAATTCCGGCTGTCCAAAATTGCTTTCGGACAAATTTTTTGGTGCATCACTGATAGAGTCACTGATCCATCTCTACTAGGAAAATGTTCTACATACACTACCAGTCAAAAGTTTTGGATCAGTAGTTTTTATGTTTTTAAAAGAAGTCTCTTCTGCTCACCAAGGCTGCATTTAAAAACAAACAAACAAACAAAAAACTAATAATGTTAAAATATTATGACAATTTAAAATAACTTTTCTATTTTAATACATATTAAAATGCAATTTATTCCTGTGATCAAAGCTGAATATTCAGCACTCCAGTCTTCAGTGTCACATGATCCTTCAGAAATCATTCTAATATGCGGATTTGATCATTAAGTTGGCTTGAGAGAGCCAACTTACTGATATTGTACTTAAACTTATTATTAAGTTGGCTTGAGAGAGCCAACTTACTGAAATGCTATTTAAACTTATTAAGTTGGCTTGAGAAAGCCAACTTACTGAAATCCTATTTAAACTTATTATTAGTGGTGCTTTTTCAAAGCAACACTATTGTTATCCTCCAAATAACAAATAACAAAAGTTTGGCGCGTAACTTGCCCCGCACCGTTTGTCACAGACCCCTGAGTGAGGTGTCAAATCGAGCGGCTCATTGAGGAGAGGTGTGCTATATCTTTTCTAAGCGATCGGGTGTACGATGTTCGCACGGCGGACGAAAAAGCGGCCAAAAAAATCCCACTGACTTTACATGGGGAGTTCTAAAAACATTTGAATCCCAACTGCCGTTTTCACACACACAGACTCCAAAGGGCCTGACACCCCTGCGTCTCTCCCTCTCTCTCTCCCTCAGAGGATTTATATTATCAAGCAGCCAATAAGTAATGGCCTAAAATCTTCATAGCCACACCCTAGCAACCAGTTACAGCACCCTAGCAACCACTCTGAGCTCCCTAGCAACCACCCTAAACCAATAAATAATATAAAAAAAATTTTTTTTAAATTTTTTAAAGCAATATCACACTCGTAGCCTTGCGATATTGCTCCATGCTTGTGCCTATTCGGCCGCCCTGAAGGAACTCGTTATTAAAGATTTTAAGAACTCTATAAAAACTCCATAGTAACCATCTTTGACAACTACCAACCACCTAGTAACACCATAGCAACTACCAAAAATACCTTAGCAACCACCCTGAACACCCTAGCAACGTCTAGAATGCTCTAGTAACCACCAAAAAACTCTAGCAACTACCCAGAACACCCTAGCAACTGCCTAGCAACCACCCAGAACACCTAGCAACTGCCTAGTAACCACCCAGAACGCCTAGCAACCACCAAGAACACCCTAGCAACTGCCTAGCAAAGCCCTAGCATCCACCCAGAATACCATAGCAACTGCCTAGCAACACCATAGCAACCACCCAGAACACCCTAGCAACCACCTAGCAACGCCCTAGCAACCACCAAGAATACCCTAGCAACTGCCTAGCAACCACCAAGAATACCCTAGCAACTGCCTAGCAACCACCCAGAACACCTTAACAACTGCCTAGCAACACCATAGCAACCACCCAGAAAACCCTAGCAACCACCTGGCAACAGCATCTTGCTAAAAACATGCTAGCAACATACTAATAATGCTAGCAACATGCTAATCAAGCTAGCATCATGCTAATCAAGCTAGCATCATGCTAATAATGCTAGCATTATGCTACCAACATGCTAATCAAGCTAACATCATGCTACCAACATGCTAATCAAGCTAGCATAATGCTAGCGACATGCTAATCAAGCTAGCATCATGCTAATAAAGCTAGCATCATGCTAGCAACATGCTAATCAAGCTAGCATCATGCTAGCAACATGCTAATCAAGCTAGCATTATGCTAACAACATGCTAATCAAGCTAGCATCATGCTAGCAACATGCTAATAAAGCTAGCATCATGCTAGCAACATGCTAATCAAGCTAGCATCATGCTAGCAACATGCTAATCAAGCCACCAACATGCTAATCAAGCTAGCATCATGCTTACATCATGCTAATCAAGCTAGCATCATGCTACCAATATGCTAATTAAGCTAGCATCATGCTAGCAAAATGCTATTCAAGCTAGCATCATGCTAACAACATGTTAATCAAGCTAGCATAATGCTAGCAACATGCTAATCATGTTAGCATCTAGCTAAAAACATGCTAGCAAAATGCTAATCATGATAACATCTTGTTAAAAGCATGCTAGCATCATGCTACCAACATGCTAATCATGTTAACAACATGCTAATAATGCTAGCATCATTTTAACAACATGTTAATCATAGTAAATCATGCTGGAATGTGGTAAATCGTAGTAAATCATCTTAGAAACATGGTAAATCGTGGTAAATAATGCTAAAACGTGGTATATCATGGTATCACAACATGTTAATTGTGTTAGCATCTGCCCAGTGGCGAGTTTTGCCACTGCAAGCACCACTTCACATTTTCTTCAGGAAATGTACATTCTAGTTTATGTTATAATCTAAGTTATAATCTAAGTTATATAATAATTATATATTACTCTGTACCAATTAGCCTACTAAACTAATGCTCGGACACACTCGGTCTCTCGCGCGCGCGCAGACACACTCGGTCTCTCTCGCGTACACTCGGTCTCTCTCGCGCGCAGACACACTCGGTCTCTCTCTCGCGCGCAGACACACTAGGTCTCTCTCGCGCAGTTCGTTTCGCTTTTGTCCAGTCCGGCGCCTCATATAGAAGATGTGTGGCGAGTGACTAGCCGCAGCCGCAGGTGTGTTGTTGTTGTGTGGAATCTGGTGCGCGGCATGGCGGCAGCCGGGTGGTGGGCGTACCCAAAACAAGGATAGGAAGCGGCAGCATTGCTGATACTTTTTTAGCTCAAAACAGACAGATTTCATGCAAAATAGGCAGAAATGACATGCGAACGTCAGACTATAATCATTTTTGTTCCGTCTCGTCAACGAAAACTCGAAAACGTCTCGTCATGTTTTAGTCACCTTTAGAGCCATTTTTAGCTAGTCATCGTCGCGTTATCGTCATAAAAAAAAGATGCGTCAACGAAATCATTTCGTTATAGTCATCGTTGACGAAAACAACATTGCATCAAAGAGTCCTGAAATAAAAATGTAAATAACTTTTCAACATTGATAATAATGAGAAATGTTTCTTGAGCATCAAATCATCATATTAGAATGATGTGACACTGAAGACTGGAGTAATGACACTGAAGACTGGAGTAATGATGCTGAAAATTCAGCATTGATCACAGGAATAAATTACACTTTACTATATATATATTCACATAGAAAACAGCTGTTTTAAATTGTAATAATATTTCACAATATTACTGTTTTTAAAAAAAAAATCAAATAAATGCAGCCTTGGTGAGTAGAAGAGACTTTTTTTTTAAATATTAAAAATCTTACAGATCCAAAACTTTTGACTGGTAGTGTATTTCTATATTTATTTTGAACTCCAAACCTCTTTCAGGGGGGGCTCCATGTCCACATGATCAGACAGGGCGTACGCAGCAGAAACAAACAATGCTGTGGCCTCCAACCCCTCCTCAAACTGAAGATACTCTCCTCCTAGATCATCTAAACGGGCAGCCAGATCCTACAATAAAGAAAGGAGTTTGTGGAACAAAGCATGTGACAAAACATAAAAGTTTGAAAAACAGTGCAACAAATTAGATTGGTCTTTGGTTGACTGTTAAAAACATTTCTGGGTTATATTTAATCCCAAAATGTACAAATTCTTAAAAAAAAATTAAGCCTAGTATTCAAGGACCACTAAGATTTATTATATTTTGCACTTATAATTGTAATAATAAAGCATATTTAATTTCTAATTTATTTATTTTTTAGAGTTTTGTATGAAATGTGACCCTGGACATGTTTTGTGAGATTCACCCATAGTAACAATCATAACATTAATTGTTATTAATGTAATTACTCCATTTCTCCAAATTAACTTATGCAAAGTCACCTTTTTATACTAACTGAATTACATTATAAATAAAGGCAGTTACAGTGTTACTCATGTTATTTTAGTATTTCTATTGTTTATTCTCCAGCTTACAGCTGATTGTTCCATAGCTAATAAATCAGAAAGGATGTGCTAAACTCTCACACCTCAATCTCCTCCAGGATATCTCCAAGTTCAGCTTGCTGAGAGAGACGAGACGCAGTCTGCAGTGCCAGAACGATTCTGTCAGGAAAAGAGAAAATCAGAGATATGTCTCAAAAGTTAACGAATAAAGATTCCACAAAGAAAGACTTAAGAAAAAATAAATGTTAAGAAGTGTACTTACGCTAAGACATTGTCCTCTTTGGAGATGCGAGCTTTTAGGGCACTGACCACTTCCTGTGAGGCCAGAGGTAACCCAAGGGAGCTGAGAGCACTCACAGACTGATGGATCTGAGATGCAGTGGAATCCTCACTAACTGTAGCCAACAGCAAATCACGCGTTTCATTGGACAAAGAAATCTGTCAGGATCAAAATACAGCAATAGTTATTACAGGACCATAATAAGAGCATTTCACTTGTATTCGCAAATGTGCATGCGTGACACAAAAACAAACCTCATTGATTCTTGTGCATTAAGCAAACACGGTTGGGCATTGTGTTTACCATATTTAATAAGCTTTATGTAGACAGCTTTCACAGTTACATCACTGCAGTTGTGTGTTGGGGTGGCAGAAAAACAGTGGTAACAAACGGAGAAAACGGGTGAGATCCACAGAATAAGAGAAAAAATGATTGTGCATTTGGATGTCAGAATTGAAAGACAAAATAAATAAATAAATTCTATGGTTGTAAACCATTAATTGGACAGACTAGACTTCGATTACCCTACTATTAAAGCATGAATTTGATGTAAACAATAGATCACATAATATTTACATAGGCAGTTCATAGGGGGCATAATGTGTTAGCCATACAATCTGACTAATACAATTTTGGTCGACTAAGCCTCTTCTAGTCGACTAACGTTTAGTCGACTATTAGGGGACAGCCCTAAAAATGTCAAATTAATATTTAGTGTTCAATTATTTACTTATGTGGCAAGTAGCAGCATAATAAGCAGAATCATTTCGCAGTGAGGTCTTGCATCACCCTGAAGAGGTTTCTTTTGCAGAACAGTCTGCTGACTGTACACCATCTTCACAACTATGTTCCTTTTTAGAAAGAAATTATATCTGCAAGGATTTTCAGTCAGTATTTAGACCGTACCATAGTACTGAGACAGCTCTCATTAGAGTCACAAATGATTTGCTCTTATCATCCGATCGTGGTTGTATCTCTCTATTAGTGTTACTCGATCTTAGTGCTGCATTTGACACTATCGACCACAACATTCTTTTAAATAGACTCGAAAATTATGTTGGCATAAGTGGAATTGCATTAGCATGGTTTAAATCATACTTAACTGACCGTTATCAGTTTGTAGCAGTAAACAAAGAGATGTCATATCGATCAAAAGTTCAGTACGACGTACCACAAGGCTCAGTACTAGGACCGTTGCTGTTCACTCTGTACATGCTACTCTTGGGAGATATCATTAGGAAGCATGACATTAGTTTTCACTGTTATGCTGATGATACGCAGCTCTATATTTCTTCACGCCCTGACGAAACTTGCCAATTCACAAAATTAACAGAATGCATAGCTGATATAAAAAAAACTGGATGACTAGCAACTTCCTACAACTTAATTCTGAAAAAAACAGATTCTAACTATTGGACAAAAAAACGTCCTCACGTAATAATCTAGAATACTGTCTAACACTTGATGGCTGCTCTGAAAAGTCTTCGTCGACGGTTAGGAACCTGGGTGTGCTCTTTGATACCAATTGATACTCTTTGGCCAAGCATACACATACAGTAACACATTATAGACTTCTATAATTCAATGTTAGGCTTGCATAGTTTAGGCCAGCCGGAACCGGGAACACTTCCCATAAATCCTGATGTACTTGTTACATCATAAGAAGGATGGCGTCTACGCTAATATTAGTCTCTCTGTTTATCCGAGGTTTACCACAGTCCGCCGGATCCAGGCCGTATCCAGATCTGATGAAGGACCTGCGCCTGGACACAATGACAGCGCAGTCCTGAAGTGTCAACCAGTCCCTCCCCTGTTTACTGAAGTCAGCCGGATCCCGGCCATAGCCAGATCAGATGGTGGACCTGCACCTGGACCCATCCCTGAAGTGCCAGCCTCATCAGCCCTGTGAAGGCCTCATCGACACGACAGCCATCGGCACTGATCCTCAACAAACTCGCCTCCATACCGGCGTGATGACTCCAACTTCCAACCAGATGGAACTGGATAAATATTCTGAATGTTCTGATCCAATCTGACTTTTGACCTGTAATGCTGCCTGGATCATAATCATACACTGTTCGCTCGTTGGCCAGAGAAGAACTGGCCCCCGACTGAGCCTGGGTTCTCCCAAGTTTTTTTTTTCTCCATTCTGTCACCTGATGGAGTTTTGGTTCCTTGCCACTGTTGCCTTGGCTTTTGGCTTGCGCAGTTGGGGACATTTAATATTCAACAATATTATTGATCTGCCTTACTTAAGGTGGATGATGACACAATTTTCTTCTAGAAACAAACTTTGTTGTATTATTTTCATGTTATCACTGTGAAGCTGCTTTGATACAATCTGTATTGTAAAAAGCGCTATATAAATAAAGGTAACTTGACTTGACACTATCCCTTAGCCTTGCCGTGAGCCCCCATTTTGGAAACTACTGTGTTAAGGGAATATATGGCGCTTTTCCATTACCAGTACCAGCTCAACTCGACTCGACTCGACTCGACTCGCTTTTCGCTCCGTTTTCCATTGCAGATAGTACCTCCACAATAGTACCTGGTCGTCATAGCGACGCCGCAGGAAACTGCCGTGACTTAATCTTTTACGCGAGACGCGCGAGACACACACAGGACAATGGAGGAAATCGAGTGTATGCTGTTTTTGGATGTTTTTGTTTTTGCTGTTTTTTATTCAGGATACTCCGTCTGGCGCGTGCAATGATGACGCAGTGAATAGTGACGATTCTCTCTGACCAATCAGCAGTCTGCCGTGCTTTCACGTCACATTTTAGTATCGCCTCAGCTCGCTTAGAACCTCGCCGGAGGTGGTACGAAAAAAAGTACCTGGAAGCAGGTACAGGTACAACTTTTACACAGTGGAAAACCAAACAGAGCCGAGTCGAGTCGAGGCGAGCTGGTACTGTGTAGTGGAAAAGCGCCAATAGTGAACATTGATGCTCCCTGGGTTTTGTGGCACATTGTTGGATTTTTAAGGGACCGAATGTTCTAGTATTTTACAACTGAGACAGCCATTAAATTGGCTGACTCCCTGGTGAGTGCCCCGACAACTGAACTAGGGAGCAGTGTTAATTTGTTAGTGTTAACGAAATCTATGACGAAAAATTTTTGTTGACTACCTATTTTTACCATGACTAAGACGAGATGATAATGAGACGACACCAACATCATTAAACGATAACTGTGAATCTGTGACTATATCAACGTGAAATATGATGATATGTTGATGAAAACAGACAAAATAACTAAATGTGGTTAACAAAATAAAAACTTGACCAAAATCACTCAGACAAAACAATACAGACTGTTTTTATAGTTGCCAGATTTCAAGAATTTAAATTCCTCAATCAGAGCTTTTCTGTTAAAAAATAAAATAAAAAATTCTAACCGGTGTTTTACTTAATCTTTGCAATCTGGCAACCACGCGCATGCGCTCTTACACTGCGGAAGAAGCGCAGTGAAAACACAGACAAACAAGTAAGTTGGAGTTCAGCAATCTTCATTGAGATATTTTGTTTAACGAAAGTGTCATTCAGTCGCTCTGTATTCTGTCACGAGCCGCTTGCGCTGTTTGCTGCAACTAAATCTGCGATCAAAGTGCAGGCTAATATCCAACTTAGAAAAAGGGATATGTAGAATTGCACATGTGCTACTGCTAAGAGTGCAATGTTAACAGCCTGTTACCTTGATTCAAATTTCTCATCAGCTTATTTGAATTGGTCTAAAGCGAGAAAAATTATAAAGACTATTTTTTTGTTTAAAGACTACATATAAAATAGCTACCAAAATTAATGTTGGTAACTGTAGTTTGACAAAGTAATGACTAAAAATGTACAAAAGTGCAATTACTTTTCGTCTACTAAAACTAATGAAGACAAAAATGACTCAAATGTGACTTAGGGCGCTTTCACACTGGCAGTTTAGTGCGGACCGGGGCACGGTTCGCATGAAAAATCGCTAATGTGAACGCTGTCATCGGACCCGGGTGCGCACTAGAGTACCGAACCCGAGACTACCTGGAGGAGGTGGTCTGAGCTCGGTTGCTTCCGAACCGTGACGCGGTTCGCGTTAATGTGCAAGCAACACGGACTCGGGTGCGTGCTTGTTCAGGAAGTATAGTATCCCGCGCATGCGTATCACTGTCGCATCAGTGAAAAATCTTCTGCGAGCAGCAGAAACACGGCGTCCCCTGGATATGTGCTGAATTACACCATGTAATGAACATAAACGTAGTTGTCTCTCACTATGTTGTGCATAATAGCACCAAAAAAACAGACAAATTACAGCTATGCTCAGTCGAGTTGTATTCTCCATGCGTTTTCCGTGTGCGTTTGCGATGACGTAAGATCACTGCAAACGCACCTGGGTTCGATACAACTAATTGAGTGTGAAACCAGACCAACGCTGCGGGGGGCGCCGGGAACTAGCGTACTCGGGTTCGGACCGCAGCAAACGAACCCAGTGGAAAAACGCCCTAAGACTAATAAGCATTTTTGTCTGAAGACTAAATCAAAAATGGCTGTCAGAATTAATTGCTAGGGAGCTGGAGCTAAACTGTGATTAAAACAAAAAGGAGAGACACTATGTATGTTACCTCACATCCAGAGAGAGCTTGGCTGGCTTCTGCCGCATAAAAGAGCGACTCGACACTAGAGGGGTCTAAGTTTGACTTGATAAACCGGCATGTCTCCTGAGGTAGAGAGGAAGACAAAATTAGAGACAGTGATAAAGACTTACTAACATTAACCCCCGGTTTCACATACAAGGCTTAAGCTAGTCCCAGACTAAAATGCATGTCTGAGCTGCTTTAACTGAAAACAATTTGCACTGAGATATCTTAAAATATGTCAGTGCCATTGTTTTGTCTCAAGATGCACACCAGTAATGTTTTTTTCTAAGGCACATTTATAAAAGCTAAGAAACCGGCATATGTGTAAGAAAAATTTACATTTCACCAATATGAAAGATGTTTTTTCTTACATCTGCATCCGCAACAAAGATTCCCAACTTGTGAAGTCCAACAACAGAGTAATAAGCAGATTTGAGGTCAGTGAGGGGTTGGCTCAATACAGCCTGGAGTCTGGCCACATCGGTGGGGGTCAGATGATGGGACGGCGTCAGGGTCTGGGTCTCAAAAACCAGGGACAGGACCAGCAAGCTGAAGAAACCTTCAAATGGGTACATGTACAAACGGAATGCAGTTCATTTGATGACGACACATCAGCATTTTAAGGAGACAAGCAAGGAAAGTGTTTGGATGCTAGGAAAGCATAAGGTGCATGTTGTGGGTGTGGAAAGATCTAGGTTGTTTAAAGTGGAAATTATGTAAATTGGATGTCTGAAAGCACAACCTTTAAAAAAAAAAAAAAAAAAAATTTTAAAGAGATTGCCCTCAAAAAGAGCAATTTCTAGCCGATTAAATATTTTACAGCTGAGCCTAACTTGAAAAGTGTATATTCACTAAAGAAATGTCCATGCACTCTCCAGGCCTAGAAATCACAATATTAAAATCCATCCATCCAGTGCCATCCAGAAACTTGCGCTCTGCAAGTGAACCCCGTCTTGTGGTGCCATCTCAAAGAGGCACAAAATCTCTTTGACTTTTTTTCTGGTCTGTTCCATGCTGGTGGAATGACCTGCCTAATTCAACCAGAGCTGCTGAGTCCGTGGCCATTTTCAAGAAACGGCTGAAGACGCCATTTTCAAGAAACGGCTGAAGACGCATCTTTTTCGGCAACACCTGATCCATTAATACTAACACTTTATCATCTATTCTATATCTATTATCTTAAAAAAAAAAAGTTAAAAAAAAAATACATGTACTGCGTTAGATTAAACTGGGAAGGGTCATAGCACTTGCATATTGCTGTCCTATTGTTAGTTTTTCTGCTTCTATTGTTCTCATTTGTAAGTCACTTTGGATAAAAGCATCTGCTAAATGAATAACTGTAAATGTAAAATTCCCAGCTAGAACCCAAGAATAAGTGCCCTTATTTAGCTTTTTATTACCCAACAACAAAAGTGAATACTTTAGAACTTTAAGGGGCGTTTTCCCAGACAGGGTTTAAATTAAGACAGGAGTAGGCCATAATGTGTGTGTGTGTGTGTGTGTGTGTGTGTGTGTGTGTGTGTGTATGTATCTATGTATGTGTGTGTATATTGATTATCACTGACATAGTACAAGTAATGCATGTGTCTTCTTTGAAACACAACATTAATCTAAAGTTAAACCTGCCTCCTGGTAGGTTTAAATTCAGCCTCAATTTAGTCCTGGAGTAGCTCTAGTCTTCCTCCAGGAAATTAGCTTATTGAACTCAGGACTAGACCAAGTCTAGGATAACTATTTAAAACCATGACAGACAAAATATTTCTGTTAATCTGGTTTAAAAAGCCATCTTGTTCCAGGACTAGACTTAATCTCTGTCCGGGAAGCCGCCCCTAAATATTAAACACCAGAAATGACATGTGTCCACTATAAATGCTACTATATTAAGAAGCTATAGTACTATGTTTTTGCTACTGTTAACGAGACTATACATTTCTAATCAAACGTATACAAACTCTGGATAAATACTACGCACAACACTATTTAAAAAAATGTATCTAATATCATATGTATTATGTATTAATATCAGAATAAATGAAAGTGCTGATTGACTGGGTGGCGAAAGCTGCCTGCAAGAACAACTATTCGAATACATTTTGATAAAATTCATTCATAAAACTGCCTAAACATATCAATAACGCATGACTGTTTACTCATAATGTGTTTAATAAACATAAATATTAAATATATCGTAAAACGTGCAAAAAATGACACTTACAGAGATGAGCCATGTCGCCTAATGCAGCGTCACCAAAAGCTCAAAGAACTTCCGGGACACTCGGATGAAATCAATTTTACCGGTGTAGGGTGAACTATGCGTTCATGTGATCTAATAAAAATATCAAATATTAAAAAAAAATAAACAAGCCAATATTATATGCTATATATATATACCATATAAAACATATATTTTATAAAAAAAAATAAACTTCGCATATACTTAAAATGTATGAAACGGGTATTACATTGAGGCGTAAACACCCCTACAGACTAGATATGGTGTAAGCCAAGTCATGCAAAAATGAATGAAACGTGTGAGATGTTAATACATGTACTTCTAAAGGTCTTTTTAATAATAGTGTACGTTAAAATTAACATATTTTAGAAATGATCACGATGATACCGTTTCTGTGAAAATTAAAAGAGACTCTCGCGCACTGAAGGACCGAAGGTGTGCTGTGCTTTGTGTCTGTTTGTGATTGGTCATTCCAGTACTAGTTCTCATTCCAGCCAACCAGATCCCTTGTGGCGGGTTCCTGCCGATTAAAAACAATATTACAAACTTTCCGTAATATTCCTGTTAAAGAGAGCGTTACGTATTACGAAAATCTGTTATATTAAATTCCTATAATAAAGGCGACTTAAATTTGATTGATTTTGACTCTTGAAATTAATTGGCTTAAACGCTTCCTCCTTAAACAATCTTCAATTTGGTGTAATCACACGATATGTCTTTTCTCAGTTAGGAGGTAGGCTACACTTTTCTTTTTAATGTGCGATTATTCTATTAGTAATTTTCCTATAAAACTCTCCAATTATCATAAACAAATGCCTTTGGCTTTGGGACTTATTTACAGGCGGAAATTTCCCTCAGAAATTTTTCTCAACAAATAAAGTCAAATAAATATCCTATAAAATGATTTACAGATTTGATCTTGTGAAGCATTTTTTAGCAGAAATTTAGAAGCAACATTGATACATCCTGATCTTTTTGTGAAGATTCTTCTGTAGGCCAATTGTTTTGGGAGTGTCCTTTTGCTCAGTCTTTCTGGAGTAATGTCAATACCTTGATTGTCCAAAATGTGATTTTTCCTTATCTTATAGACACATTATTTTGGGGTTTTATATTAATGACAAGAATTTAATCAAAGCAAGTTTTTGTATAAACCTCCTTTTATTTATTGGAAAGTTGTATATCCATAAATGTAAATATGCAAAAAGTAAATCCTTCTTTAACATCTTCAAACAAGAATTGAATTTGTACTTAAATACAATTTTAATGTCAGTAAACAAGAAAGCTATAGAAACATCTAATTTGTGCAATGTTTAATAATCTTTTTTATAATATGCTTTTATTAATCTTTGTGCAATCTTTGAAAGATTGTTTGTTATTGTATTTTCTTTTTGTTAAAATTGTAAAAAAAAATCACACACAAAAAAAGCCTAATGTTTAGTATGCTACAGTGTTGTCACATGACAAACATTAATTCAGCACAGCTACATTCCTTTCAAATAAATGTGCTAACATTCTTTTTATTGTGCAAACAAAATAACTTTCGACTGTCATCTGTCCTTGATCTAACCCATACAAATTATGTTTGTTGGTGTAGTCAAGTTGATTCAGTGAAATTAAATCGTATTTTTCACTTAAAATCAGTTCATGACGTGTGGGGAGGGTGGGACTAAATATCATATCCTCCACAACTGACTGCAAACTGGCATTCAGATCTGCCTCCATTTAGTTAGCAACGCCCACTTCCTACGATCTAATCAATTCCAGAAAGACAAAAGGCTTGTTCGACTTCATGCAGCTCTGCGCAGACCGATCGGTGGCTGACTTAAAGCAGTGCATGCCGGTTAGAAATTTTGTCCGACTTGATACAGCGCCGACGACACGTGACTGTGACGTATGCCATCAAAGTACCGCGAGAGCAATTCGAGAGTAGCCGGAGAACTCAGCCAGCGCAGCTTCTCAAGAGCGGCTGCACTGGGCTGCAGGAGCTCTGATGACGACACAGCTGTTCCACGATTGGCCGGATTCACCGCACGACAACGATCACGTGTGTTTCGTGTTTATTCGAACACCTTTAGTTCCTCTAAAGCTCTCAAATCAGTTTATTATAACAGTGAACACTCTTTTCATGTCGTTGTCATGTTATGTTATGTTGTGTCATGTTTATCAAATTAAAACTGCTTAAAAAACGTAGACTCCACTTCATTGATAGTAGGCTAGCTTATGTTGAACTTTATTCTTGTTCAAACAGACGCTGTATGAAGCAGTACATAAAGTATTGAATGAAAATGTCTCTGAAACATCGTATTATTTGGCAAATATTGCATTTATTTCACTGCAGCTGTGGTAAAGTATGCAAACACCACGTGAGCGGTCACTAGGGGAACCAGAAAGTGTCCGACTTCACGTCTCCGTTTGCAGCTCCTCCCCGCCTGCACGCGGCTACTCTCGCCGATCGGTTACATCCAGCCGCAGCCGATGTCGAACACACCTAAAATCAAGTCCATGTCCTACATTTTTTCTCTCATTCCAGAAGCCATATTTGTCAAAATAGGGAAGAAAAGACTACTTCTGTTTCATGCCAACTTTAATACTTAAAATGTATTAGTATCTCTTTTCATGTTACTAGTATTTATTTTTTTAACTACTACTAGTATCTATTCCATTAGGTACTAGTACTTATTATTTAGGTAGTGCTTATTCTCCAAGTAGACCTTATTCTTTAGGTAGTAGCTTTTTAAAGATATCTGGTATGAATCTTTTCATTTCAAAAGATTTGTTCAATAACCATTATAAGTTACATTGTTGGTCATGACTGAAAATCTTGTTATTTTCCTTATTATTAATCTTAACCATTGAAAATATCTGTACATCCCACATTCAGACTTAAAATACCAACTTGTACAGTGAAGTACTTGTACATGTCGGGGCAGTAGGTCCAACCAATGAAATGCTCATTCACAGCCTTACCTCCAAGACTTATATATAAGCTAGTGTGCTCAACAACGACAAAATTCACATTTAGAGCATACACTCAGCGGCACTTTATTAGGTACACCTTGTTAAAACTGGGTGGGAACCCCTTTTGCCTTCAGAACTGCCTTAATTCTTCGTGGCATAGATTCCACAAGGTGCTGGAGATTTTGGTCCATATTGACATGATAGCATCACGCAGTTGCTGCAAATTTGTCGGCTGCACATCCATGATGAAAATCTTCCGTTCCCCCGCATCCCAAAGGTTCTCTATTGGATTGAGATCTGGTGACTGTGGAGGCAATTTTAGTATAGCTTTGTGACATGGAGCCCTGAATGTCAGAGGAGACCATGACAACAAGACAAACCCTAGAAACAGAGCACCTGAAGACCTCGTCGACCAGACAGCCATCGACACAGACCAGCATCGAAGTCAAGTCAAGTCACCTTCATTTATATAGCGCTTTTAACAATATATTGTTTCAAAGCAGCTTTACAGTGCTAATAGGAAATTAAAGTAACAGAGATTGTTTGGCTTTACAGCAGCTCTAGAATAAAGCTATTATCCAGCTAAAGTTAGTTTTGATTGATTCACTTCTGTTGCAAAGATCATCAGTTAGACTTAGGGTCCGTTCTAACAGAAAACCCTTAATGTGCTCCAGCACCCTCATTCGCACAACAACACGCAAACCTTGAAATAGATTCCAAGGTGCAAGTCTTGAAAAAAAAATTTATAATAAAAAAAAAAGGTTATCTCTGCGCAAACTTCAAAATCGCAAACCTGTGATAACGCTGACGGCGTGCACATACATATTACGTGTTTAGTCTGTAGGTATGAGCGTTTTAATATATGTGTGCGCAGACGTGTTACAAATTGACCTCAACAAATTACTTGTCTGGCCTTAAAAATGTATAATACAGAATTATTTATCGCTTCCGCATAGCCAAAACAATGAACTGGAATTATTTTGACAGCGTTTTATCTGTACTGAGGTAAAGGGTGTGCCTTCACAGGGGAGAGATTAGTTGACACTTCAGGGGTCCGTTCTTCGTACGTCGCTAACTCAGTTAGCTGGATTTGATTGTTGCCGATTTGGCATGATCTTGGATTGTTTGGTTCTTCGACAATCATCCTGGACTTGCTGTCATAGCAACAGTTCCGTAGGCTTAAACCTGCTCTGAAGCAGGCTTATTTACTGTAAACAAGATTAGATTGCGGCTTATTAAATGGAGCTGATACGGGAAGTCCTTTAGCCCAGCGCGATAGTATACTTTTTGAGAGATATAATTTTTCTCGTGACTCGTAAGGGTTTAATTTACATAATTCATTTGTTGTGACAACACATTAAATGTTCGACTTGTCGGAGTCGGGCTTTAACAAAGGCACAAACTGTGTACATTGCTCTGCAGATTTTTTGCGAGTGGCACTTTCCTTTACACTATTGGAGATGCGGAGAACTTCCACGGAGAAAAGTGCTGTCTGTCGTGCCATTCGCAAAGTTGACCTGGTGCTCAAGCTGTTTTTATGTTTTTTTTGTGGTATTTCCAAGTCACTTAAGACCCAAGGTTGTAAAGCAGATTTATTTATTTTTTTTGCCAACGCAGGTATATTATAATTTTTAAAGAAGATCATGCAATAATGATCATGCCAATAAGTATGACTTACAGTATGTGTCCCTCAGGCTTCCCTAACATGATTGGTGCCATAGACTGCACACACGTTCCAATTAAGGCCTCAATGAAGGGGATTTTGTTAACCGAAAGGGGGTTCACAATGTAAATGTGCAGGCAAGATACTTTTATGAATCTTAATATTCCAGATTAGAAATATTATATCAAATATAAAAAAAGGAATAGAATCAAAAAGGTATGTAGTGGACTATGTTCCAAATCACAAATGTGGAAGCAAAATGGCCAGGATCTGTGCATGACTCAAGAATTTTCAGAGAGTCAGCACATTATTTGAATGTGGAAAGGGAAAATATAAATATCAAGCTCACTGTATTACAAACACTTGCTGAACTTAAAGGGTTGGTATAATGCCCTTTTCACAAGATGTAAAATAAGTCTCTGATGTCCCCAGAGTGTGTGTGTGAAGTTTCAGCTCAAAATACCCCACAGATATTGTTATATAGCATGTTAAAGTTCTCACCCTCTTTTTGAGGGTGAGCAAAAACGCACCGTTTTGTGTGTGTTCCTTTAAATGCAAATGAGCTGCTGCTCCCAGCACAGGGGGCGGAGCTACAAGAGCTTGCACTCACACACACATGCACTGAAAATTTCAAAAACTTTTAGCCTTTTATGTTCAAACCAGAGTCAGACAATGATGGAGAGACTCAAGAAGAAGTGACAACATGTAGAAGCAACAGGACATTTCTGAATGGTTAGTTGATGAATTTATGTAGCTGATGTGTAGTTATCTTCTAGTCATTGATTAGCATATTCTGTCTTGATAATCTATAAATCACGTTCCCGGGGGCGGGGTTTATGTTAATTTTAGGGTTTGTGATGTCACTAACTCGGGAGGAATGTGGTGGAGTTTCTACCAGCCGTTTGTTGTAATCCTTAAAAAGCGATTTCTGTAAAAGCAAATATCTCCCTTTGCTTTGAACTTTGAGTGTTGTAACTTTGCAGATGTTGTTTATGCTCAAACAGCAACATTACACACTAACTACAGTTAGAAAAGTCAAATCATAATCAACCACCCCTTTAACAGAACTGCATGTTTCCATTATACAGGTGATTATGACAGGATCCTGCTTGGAGACAGGGGCTATGCCTGCAGGCAGTATTTTATGACCCCATTCCCTGACCCAAACCCCAGACCACAAACCCGTTACAATGCAGCTCTAGCCAGGACAAGGGCATGCAATGAAATGACCTTTGGGCAACTAAAGGGAAGATTTCAGGGTTTTACCTGACAGGGCCTGTGACATTATTGTTTCATGTGCCATATTACACAACATTGCCACCATCAGAGAGGAGAGGACCCCTGTGGTGGAGGTGCAGCCTGATGATGACCTCCAGCCAGTGCACTTGGACCAACCTAGTGGCAGAGCTGCACAGGACAGAATTGTGGAACTAATTTTTTAGGGGGGTAAAAAAAAAACTTTCTTTTTTGTTTAGTAAAAGACAAGACAAATATGCTTAGTTCCTTCAGTTTTATTTCAATTATTCTTTGTAAAGAAAAGCCTGTCAACCTGTCAACACATGCCTCATGCAACAAAAATAAAAAGGAAAAGTACAACACTGCCCACCTCTGTATCACCTCTTTGTGCTGACTCTTCTGTAGATGTGGATTCCTGCAACTCATATTGCAGTCAGAAATAATAGGTACACAAGTATAAATAAAGTTATTTATGGACTTACAGATACTTACTCTCCAAAAGAGTCATCTGAGAGGGTTTCTTCACTGTTCTGTGCACTAGAAACAAATGGGCATTACAAAGTGTTGCACTTTCTTCCCTTTCGATGTAAAAAGTTAGAAAAAGTCCACTTACTGCACATGCTTCAGCCAGCACCCAGGAACAGGTAAAAGTGTTGGTGTATTATGTATAACTGCACAAAAGAGGAAAACACAATGTCATTACAATGAAGTACACTGGGGGAAATTGTGATCAATAACTCATAATGGCATAATATTTTTACATTAACTACATGCAGTGTTCACTTTCACAAGTCAAAGCAATTCATCACTTCTCAAGATTTAACAGATGATATAACTGGACCAGCCATTTGGATTATGACCCCAAGACCTGACCCCAGGGATGCCCTTCACAATAGGTCAATTCACATTCAACCCAAGGGCTAGCTCTTCTGCCTGCGTATAACTTGGGGGTGCAGGACCACCCCGTTTTTTTTTTCAGCCTTTTTCTTGGTTGCTGTTATACTCTTGCTCTGCTGTGGAGAAAAACTGGGCGCAGTCTTTGGCCATGGTGAGCAGCCAATAGCAGTGTTGCTGATCAATGTTTCTACTATCGATACATATCCCCTTTTAAACCACCGCATGAACACGCAGTTATCTCAGATAACTCAATCCAGCGTTACTAATCATAAACAACATGTGTGTTCAAAGAACCTAATTAGCCAGATCATGATTAGCAAGATGATATAATCTTGGATGTGTCATTTGATCTCGGATGTATTAAGCCACGTACGAAGAACGGTTCCCAGGACTGCGTTGTCGTAGTGTCCAGGCACTAGGTGCTAAATAGGAAAAGGATCTACCGCCAGTAGTCGATTTTGATATTCTAGGTATTATCAACTGGCCGGAATTTTGAGATCACAATAGGCGTGAAGGACTATAATAAGTTAAGAGCTCGCTTAAGTACTGGGGAGCTAAACCATTTAGTGCTTTGTAAGTAATCAGCAATATTAAAAAATGTATCAGATGTTTAATAGGGAGCCAATGCAGTGTTGACAGAACTGGGCTAATATGGTCATACTTCCTGGTTCTAGTAAGAACTCTAGCTACTGCATTTTGGACCAGCTGTAGTTTGTTTATTAAGCGTGCAGGGCAACCACCCATAATAGCATTACAATAATCTAGCCTTGATGTCATGAAGGCATGAACTAATTGTTCCGCATTTGTCATCGAGAGCATATGTCGTAATTTAGATATATTTTTTTAAGATGGAAAAATACGGTTTTACAGATACGAGACACGTGACTTTCAAATGAAAGATTGGTATCGAAGAGCACACCCAGGTTCCTAACCGACGACGAAGACTTGACAGAGCAGCCATCAAGTGTTAGGCAGTATTCTAGATTATTACGTGAGGAATTTTTTTGTCCAATAATTAGAATCTCTCTTTTTTCAGAATTAAGTAGTAGGAAATTACTAGTCATCAAGTTTTTTATATCAGCTATGCATTCCGTTAATTTTGTGAATTGGTAAATTTCGTCAGGGAGTGAAGAAATATAGAGCTGAGTATCATCAGCATAACAATGAAAACTAATGACATGCTTCCTAATGATATCTCCTAAGGGTAGCATGTACAGAGTGAACAGCAACAGTCCTAGTACTGAGCGTTGTGGTACGCCATACTGAACTTTTGATCGATAAGACATCTCTTCATTTACTACTACAAACTGATAACGGTCAGATAAGTATGATTTAAACCATGCTAATGCAATTCCACTAATGCCAACATAATTTTCTAGTCCATTTAAAAGAATGTTGTGGTCAGCATTCTGGTTCTCGAAGAACACATTTTTTCCATTTCTGTCACTGATGGAGTTTGGGTTCCTTGCCACTGTCACCTTTTGGCTTGCTTTTTATGTGGGACACTTAATATTCTGCAATATTATTGAATTGAATGCACTGACATTATTGGATGAAAACTTAACTGAGCTGGATGATTACATTAATGTTTTCTCCAGAGCTGCTTTATTGATTAAATTAACTCATTTCATAATTGATGAATCAACACTGAACTGACTTGAACAATGACACTATTGTCTTATTTCTGCTTTACAGCTGAATTGAATTTTGTTTGCATCATTGATCATTACTTTAAATCTGCTTTGACACAATCTGTATTGTATAAAGAGCTATTTAAATAAAGGTGACTTGACATGGTCAGCTGAAACATCTGAAAGCCTGTAAATTTTGCCAATAAACCTGATTTGCAATGGTGGCTGAATAATTTCGATTAAAACTGTACCTAGAATATCAAAATCAACTGCAAAATACAAGCCTTTTTTGGAAAGCAGACACACTCGTCAGTTTACATCTAGACTAAAAACACATCTCTTTAACCTGGCATACACAACACATTTCTATGATTCACATCCGTTAAATGATTATTAGGCTGCATATATTAGGTCAGCCGGAACTGGGGACACTTCCTATAACACCCAGTGTACTTGTTCCATTGTTAAAAAAAACAACAACAAAAACAAAAACATTACACTAACACCCGAGGTTGCCATTGTCAGCCGTTTCTGGTCTGTATCCAGATCAGATGGTGGACCTTCACCTAGACACGACCACAACGCATCCCTGAATGTAAGCAGAGATCCTGTCAACTAAACAATCCACTGTGAAGGCCTTGTCGACAGACAGCCATCGGCACAGATCCTCAGCAGAGACGACGAGATCACTTTTTCTTGCCAACAGCCATATTGATGAAATGAACTAATTTAATAATTTGTCTTTACAATGAAACTGAATCAACACTGAACTGACTTCAGTTGAACAATGGCACAATTTTCTTTCTTAATTGCTGTACAGCCGAAATGAACGGTTTGCATCATTGAATACTTTTCCTGTTATCACTGTAAAGCTGCTTTGAAGCAATCTGTAGTGTAAATAAAGCACTATATAAATAAAAGGTGACTTGACTTAAACTATGTAATTGCAGAAATTAAAAAAAAAAAAAAAAAAATTCCCCACCACTAATGCCTGGCAGGGACAAGCAAAGACAAGCAAGTTGATACACATGTCCCAGTGCTGAGTCTGTTAACTGTAAAGAACACTACTCAGCCAATCATATTGAAATACCAGAACTATGCAGATATGGACCAAACATTTTAAAATAAGAGTATTCCATAATATTTATATTACTGATGGCATACAGTAGGAATTTAAGTCCTCAGGTTCCTTTTTGCCATGTTAAGTTGTTGGCTGTTACATTGTTTGTGTCTAATTGGGTTTTTATGTGATGTACAAAAGAAGAAAGTTAGACATCAGAATACCAACAGTGAGATGGAGGATTTAAAAATGTTTTGGTCAGACCAAAAAAAAGAGAAGCTTTGCTTCACAGCCATCGTTCCATCGATCTGATAAAAGCTCTTTAAGAACATCCCAGGAAAGAGGGAAAATAATCTTGTTAAAAGATGACAGATAAACCAATAAAATTCAAAACAGCAGAAATAATGAAAAGGTACTAAAATTTAATAATCTTAAAAGCCAGAACATCTTTTGACAGAAAAACACAGGAAGAAAAAGTTTTAGTACAATATATTTCAGTCTCGATAGGTATAGAAATCGATCGTTCCTTCCCCCACTTTTTACACTATAAAAGGCCTGTTTACTTCTGAAATAGTCTTTATGAAACAGAATGGCATATGATATATGAGCTAGGAAAACCATGTGACTGAATACAAAATATTGTCACATTGGAAATGGGGCAGTAGTTTCTGATGAGTGTGTCCATAGTTGTCAGCAAAACAATATTTATATACATGTTTGTCATCTATAGACATTTACACATTGTACCAAGAATGGAAGTACAACTTAAGAGAGGAAACAATTGAACTAGACATCATTTACAACATCTACACTTAAAGATGGTCATGCTGATAACTTGCTATTGAACATTGTCATCCTCCATGTCCTTGAACATGCAGTATTGCACAAATGAATACTGTTAACTCGGATTTCTCGTCCGGCTTTTTCAACAGATGAGGCCATTTAAAAAAGCACAGAGTTCAAGAGTTTATGAAAAAAAAAAAAAGGTTTAAAAACACGTTTGTGGTAAAATTTCAGTGATTTTTTTCCTCTGTCTCAGTCAAGTTTCTGAACAGATGTATCCATGGGTTTTTAGAGGAAGCTGAATGATCTTAAATATTGCCACCAGATTTTCAACATAAAGGGGAAAAAAAGATAGCTCAAGAATCCCAAGCAATTGTGTCCTAAGATTCGTTGTGTGGAAACTGAAAAGGTGGTTGATTTTCACTATTAATGTAAATATCAGCCGCAGTGATGTAAAAAGTCCAGAAGATCAGGGAAATGTTGAGCTGTTCTCAGTTCTATTGAAATGGCTCATGGGAAATAGAGTTCTTCCTCAGATTTTTCTGCCAACATAAAGGGGAAATAAAAGAGTTGTGACTGGTTTTCTTGCTCGCTCTGTCCGGTGCTGCTTTGAGTCAGCTGTTCCATTGAATCACTTATTGAGGATGGGAATGCTGGCATGATCCAAACAAGCTAACAGTTCTTCATTACAGCATTCTGCAGAGAGAGAGAGAGAGAAAGAAAAATCACAAATACACATTAAATCCTATTCTTCTATCCTATACTTTCATAAGGACAACAAATTTTATTTTAACTGCTAAAGACTGAGCAACTGCTGCCCTCTAGTGGATAAGTTTGGTAAACAATCAATTTACTGAATATTTTTACAGAAACTGTACAAGCAAATATATTGATTCACATCATCAGACCCTACAACGCTGGTACGCTTTGATGGAATGTTGCTTGATAAAACCTTATCTTGCAAAAAGACGTGCTAATAAACACTCAAGCACTTCAGAATGCTACTAGCAGAAAAACAGGCACTGCACTGAAACTTTACTTGCATCCGCTTTGGGCCGTGTGCAGTGGTGAATGCTGTAACCTTATGGGCACCACAATAAGTATGCTGTTGTCGTGTGTGGTATGAAACAGGTCTTACTGCTTTAAAATTTCTGAATACTGGGCAAATTATTTGGCCTAAGCAATAAATCAGTCTATGAAAAATAATGTAGGTGGGAGAGACTTTGACCGAACAGATGTAAAACCCCATTTCCAGAAAAGTTGGTACATTTTGTAAAATGTAATAAAAATCAAGAATTTGTGGCTAATTAATTCTCTTTAACCTTTATTTAACTGACAAAAGTACAAAAAAATATTTCCAATGTTTTCACTGACCAACTTAAATGTATTATGTAAATATAAACAAATGTTG
Organism: Leuciscus idus; assembly: GCA_021554675.1. Lineage (NCBI taxonomy): Eukaryota > Metazoa > Chordata > Actinopteri > Cypriniformes > Leuciscidae > Leuciscus > Leuciscus idus. Next base: position 10,796,992 of record CM038644.1, on the reverse strand, counting down.
ATTTTGATGGCTGCAATACCGCAAAAAAAAAAAAGTTGCGACAGAGGCATGTGTACCACTGTGTCACACCACCTTTCCTTTTAATTACACTTTTTGGATTGTTTGGGAATTAAGGAAACTAATTGTTGCAGTTTTGCAAGTGGAATTTTTGCCCAATCTTGCCTGATACAAGACAGCTGCTCAACAGCCTGTAGTCTTCTTAATCTGATTCTCCTTTTCATGATGGACCGATACATTTTCAATAGGAGACAGATCTGGACTGCAGACGGGCCAGTCAAGCACATCCATTTTGCTATGTAGTGTCTACGAAACCACTCAGTTTGCAGCACATGCAGAATGAGGGCTGGCATTGTCTTGCTTCCCAGGAAAGATGTCATCTTGATGGCAGTGTAAGTATCTGTACAATCCCAATACGTCTCCACGTCAATGGCACCTTCACACATTCGCAAGTCACTAGTGATGGGACGGTTGATACTGGGGCTCTGACGCAGTTTTCAAAGCACAATTGTATCACACACTGTACCAATACTTGTCTCAAAATGACAATACCATGTGACTGATGACGTTTGAAGCTTTGAATTTTTGTATTTCAGACTTATTCACCTTTGCAAAAGCACATCCCATTACCCTTGTGTTTGACTGTGCATTGACTTGGTTATGCGTGTACACTAATTTGGGATTGAGTAGAATAGTTTTGAGTCAACTGAAACCTCAACACCAGACAGAAACTGAATGCATGAATGCATGTCACACCTCTATTGCATTTAATCATGTTTTATAGCTGGGGTCTCAGAGACACTGAACAGAACATAAGGGTTAAACAGCTCATTCAAAATATTTTTTCAATGACTCGCGTCAATTATTAATTAAGATCACATACTTGTATATTTTATATTATTGATCAATATGTGAATCCGTTGACCAGGCTACATGACACGAGTTGTGGTCTCATTGGCACAAATTAAATTGAGATTAGATTAGACTACATAAAAACTGTATTGATCCCAGATTGATTCCACTCTTGTATGTCACTGACTTCCGAAGCTTTGTTTGGTCACATCATGCTTTTTCAAACTGCATATCCTCTGCTCCGTGATGACTTGTTAGACATGGTACAGAAAACAAGTCTGACCACCAGATATCACTAATGCGTATTGTGTTAAAAGCTTTGAGTAATGAAAATTTTTTCACCACAATTTGATAAAAGCCTCAAACGCTTCAGAAAGCCTCGGTTTCCCATTACTACAAGTCACCCATACCATTTTCAGTGATGCACCCCCCTATCATGACAGAGGTTTCCTTTTCCGTCACGGATGAAAGTCTGGATGGTCTTTTTCGTCTTTGGGACGGAGAACTCGAGCTGACACGTGAACTCATCTGACCACAGCACACATTTCCACTGTCTTTTGAATCATCGGAGATGAGCTCAGGCTCAGAAAATTCTGCAATATCTCTGCATAGAATTGATGTATAGCTTTCTTGCATAACAGAGATTCAAGCGGCAGACTATTTAGTGACAACGGTTTTCCAAAGTTCTTCCCAATGTGGCTATGTTTAAAGGGATAGTTCACCCAAAAATTTAAATTCTGTTATCATTTACTCACCCCCAAGATGTTCCAAACCTGTATGAATTTCTTTCTGCTGCTGCAGTCGACTAGAAGAGGCTTGGTCACATAAGATATTATTAGTCGGTTAGTCGCAGAATTATTATTTTTTTAAATCCACAGGAAGTGACAAAATCACGTAGGCTGTAACAGACAGATTGTTAACAGTATGAAATCCAAACATTCGCCACTCATTCATCGACCTCAAATATGGCGTATCACTTGAAACATGTAAGTAGTAGCAACTTTACAAGTCCGCTCGCTCTAATGCTAACCTAGATAAATGTGTGCTATTATTAGGCGCATATTTAAGTGTTTGTGTGGAGAGCGTGCTTTACTGCATGACAAACAAGTGCCGGCACAATCACTTGCATTTCACTTAAAATAATTTTTTTTTGGTCATACAGATAAGAGTAATGCAAACTGTAAAGGGTCTACTTTTATTTTATTTTTAAACACACAACAACAAAACGTTGTGCTTTTGTAAAATAAAGGTGCTTTCTGTCGATTCGATCTCAGTGACCTTGAGCGCATCACATAAATATACCGAATAGGGATGTTAACCGATGACCGTTTAACCGATGGTTGACCGTATCGACGTTAACCGATCAAAGTTGTTGGTAGTCGGTTAAAAAAAAAAGTTCTCTCTAAATTAGGCTATTATAGACAGTGGACTAAACGCTACTACAGTTAGCCATCTCATTCCAAGATCTTTTTGTGTGAAGTGAACAAATCCCTCACACTCAATTTTTCATAACTCACCTGTTTGTACTTAATAAACCAATAAAAACATTTGACGCGAGGTCACAGCGTTTGGGTTTGCGCGCTCACAAGGTTTGCGAAAAGTAAAGGCTAGGCTACAGGCTAAAACACTCGAGGTTAGAGCCAGGGCAGACGACAGGATGAAGCGTACAAAGAAAAGTAGTGTGTGGGACCATTTCACCAAAAAGAATGACACAGATGTAAGTTGCAACTTGTGTGATCCAGTGCTTAAATACAGTAGTAGCACAGATTTGTCTAAAAATATCTATTATCTAAATATCGATAAAAAAACTATTGCGAAATGACAGCGTTTCCATTAACCGATGTTATGCGACTAAAACGTCCTTTTTTCTCTCGCGATAAGTCATTCAAAAAAAATCACGGCAAAGGACGTTGGTAAGTATATATATATATATATATATATATATATATATATATATATATATATATATATATATATATATATATCACAGCCACCGCATTAGACATTATTATTATTATTATTATTATTATTATTAATGGAAGGAGACGTGGCGTGTTATCCAAGCATTAATGGCAGGGAAAGACAAATAATGTCAAATGTTTTTGAAATAAAAAGCCTGTTGAATTGCACTACTTGAAAAAAAATAGGCATTGCATTAACCATGCTTGCATTTTAATGCATTGTATTTTTAGTGCTTACATTTTTATGGGCTGAAATTCAACATGGTTGAATATTTAAGCTGTGAATATTTCAATTAAAAACATTTCAAACACCTTTTCATTATTAAAAATTCAATAATCCATATTCACCTTTCATATTTCACTTCCAAAATATTCAAACTGTTTGAAAATACAACCAATAATATTCAACAGGCAATTTTCGGTCCATTTTATTTCGCTTTGCAAATTCGCTTCCACAAATTCAGTGGTTCAAATTCGACAGTAAATTCAACATTGACGTCCAGGAACTGCAGGAAAAGCAGTAGATTGCCGAGCATACTCTCCATCTGCTGTTAGTCTACCTCACCATCAGATGGTGCAAAAGTGCGTGTTGAAGACCAGCAACAGTTAGAACAAGTCATTCATTCATAAAACTCATTTACAGCAATGTAAGTGTATTTGTGATTATTATGACGGCTGTTTTATGTTAAATTCAGTGTCTTCACGGTTACTTTTCCTGTGTAGCCTACATGCATCTTTCTCTACCGTGAACGAGATTATAATGTTATTCCCCGATGCGGATATACAGATCCAATGTTACATTTTTGAGGTTGACATATATTTCTCTTGGTTGTTTAGTTGCCTTAACTTTATATTGTGGCGATGTGCTGCATGCAGGCTATTAGGGTTTCCCTCAATACTTAAGGATTCCCCTGCTGGACATATACAACGCTTAACGTAGCTTAATGGACTACAGTGATGTAAAAGACCAAACTCGCAGGCAAGCAGATGGACTCAGAATCACGCGCAAAGCTTAATGCTGAGCGTTTCCCAGTGATAGACTGGCATAAAGATGGCTTGATGTTGGACATTCGCACATTTAGGGACCGTCTCTAAAGTGTATACGACTTTGGTATACACGTTTCTAACTCCGATAGCATTTGAATAGAACGACTTACACAGGGCTCCAGACTAAAGTTTTTCACCTCTGTCCTGGAACCGTCCTGAAAAACAATTTGAACCGTCCTAAAGTGAATGTCAACCGTCCCAAAATAAACATGTTGTTTCTGTACTTTGTTATTATCATCTATAGTTGTTAGTTGTTAGTCACTAATAAAAACACCATTAAAATGTTTATGATATATATTATTATATTTATTTAGCTCCATTCAAAGTAGTTATCTGTAAACAGGTAAAAAACAGATTTAATAAAAAATAACAGGAGTTAAATGCTTCTTTGTATTCATGCAGAACAAATCTTTTTTTTCTTTTTTTTTTACATAATACGGAAATTAAGAGAAAAACACATACAGCTCAAAACGTTTTTGAGTTGGTTGGATTAAACAATAACAAATAAATACTGGTGACTACATATCTCAAAAATATCATCATTCTTTTTTATTTCAAGCAGCAGACATTTTTATTTGTATGAGTTAAATATAATGAATCCTTAAAGCTATTAACGAGCAGTGAGTGCTTTTCTCTTTTTCTTTTGTTGCTTGATCAATATTAAGGACACAGACCGCATTAGGTTTATTACCCACTGTCACTTTAAAACATCAGATCATGTCCAATGACATGCGGATCCAATTGCACTGATGCACATCCGATACACTCAAAACTGTAATCAGTTTTAGTTTACCAACATAGTTTACGTGAATACTCTCCAAAACGGACATTTCGACATCATGTTGTGTGTATTTGTCCATTCAGACACGAAAGAGAGCTCAATTCAGTACTCGCGCGCTGTATAGGTGTCTCTGTGAATGGCTGCACGCTTCGGGTCGGGTGTGTGCGCGCAGAAAACCGTACCGAATAGAGCTCTTTTTTGCGTCGTCACTCTTATTCAGATCTATATGTCTGCTCTACTCATTCTCCCAGACGTTTACATTTTTTAAATGTTTTATGAAGACATGCAGCGCATGCGAACCCGTGTGCCGCCGGGTAGATCAGCACGTTACAGTACAAATGTGCGCATCTACCACAAACGCAGAACATCAGACTGGATCGCTTCCCAAATCGTCACTATCTAACATTTTTGTCTAGTTTTTATTCGTTGACGAAAATGTCAATAGATTTTCGTCATAGTTTTTGTCATTCAAAACTAGTTTTTATTTAGTTATCGTCTCGTTTTCGTCTGTGAAAATAAGCCATGTGATAGATGTACCGCGAAACAAGTCTCCGGGTGAGTAGCCGGCCAGTAATAGTAACTATAGTAACAGCATGAGAAGACGTGCTCAGTTGTAGTCAGCGCTTGGTCGGTTAATTTTGGCATTTTCTAAGTAAGTTACCCTAATAGGCTAGTAATAAATGAACACACATACAAAAATGTCTTTCGTCCAGTTGGCGTCCAGGAGAATATTTCTGTTCGTCCTAAACACATTTTCTATCATCCCCAGGACGATAGGACGCCGTTAGTCTCGAGCCCTGGACCAGAGTCCTGCACGGGTCCATTTTTGGAGACCCGCCCCCGCCCGTACCCGCAAAGTTCAGCACCAGATCCGACCCGTCACCCGTGATAATATCAAAATTAAATCCGCACCCGCCCAGACCCGTTAAAATTTGGCCCGTTACCCGACCCGTGCCCGCGATAAACCACACAGGTGACGCGTTCATGTAACATAAGGGTGCGCTGCCAATAACGCACCTAAAAGCTGTCACAAAGAACTGGGAAAAGTAATGATTATTAATAGGCCTGTCAAATATATCAATGAGACATTTCAATTGTTTATTAATAAGCAAGTGTTTTCTGTGTCAAAGATGACGATGCTGACTCGCGATCTTCACAGTAGTGAAAGCGCCAGAAAGAAATGCACATTTCATACGGATTATAAGCAGAGAACAGTCTGTTTTCATTCGTTTTGAATTGTTTTGTTTAAAAGTACACATTTCATGCTTTCTATTTCTCAGGTCTGTGAGGCAAGTAGCTTATACGATGAGTTTCGGTTCATTTAAGAGACGATCAGTTCACGCGCGGGCGCCTCCGGCCGTGTCCTGATTATATTGCCTGCCTGCTATATTTACTTATTTATTAAATCCATGAATTTGGTAGATGAAACATTGATTAAAATGAAGATACAATTAATACAAAACGAAATTCACTTTAAAGAAAGGCTTAACAAACTTAATGAAGTGGTCAAAATCATGTATGCCCACTCCATTTGTCTCACGATATTCGGGATAATCTTATCTTATTCATGCTTTTCACTTTTCATATAATCAACATGAAATTAAAAAAAAAAGTATATAATTTTATTTAAACATGAATATGAAACTAAATCGTTTTTTAATGACTGGGCTACAACACATAGGCCTATTAGCCTACAGTACAGAGAAATTTAATGTCGCAACTTGGTCGGACTAAAAGGGGAGAAAAAAATTTAATTGGGTCGGTCCTAAATTGACAGGGTCGGTCGGGTTACGGCAAACAAGAATATTTTTAAGGATGGCCTGACTAAAACACATATTTGCGTATGTGTAATGCTGGTAATTTAGACATACAAAATATTGCACATTTTTTCATCCGCTACCCGCCCGCAAGGAGTTCATTATCCGCCCGCGTCCCCGCCCGTGAATTTTAGGAATGTCACAATCCACCCGTTTTAGCCACTTTTATGCGGGTACCCGCGGAAACCCGCGGGTACCCGACCCGTTGCAGGACTCTGCCCTGGACTTACAGTCATAAAACCAACTGTAAAGTGTTCATTTAGTGTCAGGCATAATGCGCACCCTTTGGATTTTTGATATTTATTCAAATAAATTTAAGTTTGCTATTGAAGTTAGAAACGTGTATGCCAATGTTGTATGCAACTTTAGAGACGGTCCCTAAATGTGCGAATGTCCAATGTCAAGCCAATTTTACATTTAGTCATTTAGCAGACGCTTTTATCCAAAGCTATTTACAGTTAAACTAACAATAGGAGGACAATATGCAAGTGATGTGACAGTTTAAGCTAATGCAATACACGTATGCATACTATATATATATATATTAGTGATCGACCGATATATCGGTCAGCCGATATATCGGGCCGATATTTGCGGGTTTGACGTGTATCGGCATCGGCCGATACGCGGCTGCTGCGTTCGCCGATAGTTTTTCGGCATTATTTACAGACAGGCGTCCGCAGGCAGCTTTGTGTTGCTGGAGACGCTGCACGTGCAGCCCATGCACTGCCCCTCCCACACTAGCTGAGTGCTGGAAGCCTCTTCAAAACAACGGTCAGTTTTAAACTTTCAAAGCATCTTTTAACTGTTTGACTTAGCTGAAATATTGCCATACACTTTGAAAGTGGAAACACGTTGCTCTATATGTGTGTGCAACTATAGCTAAGCAAGTTTGAGGGTCCAAATGGAAAACGCGAATGCCGAATATATGCTTGTCATTGTATTTAGGGAGCTGCAAATAGCTAAGTTTGAGGCTATCCATATGCACACGGCAGCTGTTACAAACACTGGTCATAGGATTAAATAATGCCGACGTTGGTTCGTGATTCCGTGATATTTGTGGGAGTTTTATTCAGCGAGGTGGTCGAACTCAGTCAGAACACTCCCTGAGGTAAAAGAATCGACGCGGTTGCGACACGCATGCGATGCAGCGCGCTCGTTTGTCCCGGCGCTCATATGCCGTGGTGAGATGAAAAGTTGAAAACATTTAAACTTTTCAGAATGCCGCAAGCGCACGCAGGTTATGTGACAAAAAAACAACTGACCTTTCCATGACAACATCGAAAGCTCTGCCGAACAGCTGATCAAAGCTGGACAGGGCAGGTTTTTATTTTTCATCTCCATAAATATATGTGACGTTAGTCGTAAAGGGCTTGAAATAAATTAATCCTTACTTCCTCGTCATCATGAGTAGAGTGCAGTTCATAGTTGCATAGCAACGACAGACGCCACGGGAGTGCAAGCGCTTGTAGAATGGAGAAAGCGTCGCGGCTGTGCTTACCACACGTTTTTAGACGCGATATGTGAACAGTCCCTAATTCATAATAAACTGAGAATCTATTTGGTTTAAAATCGTTTTTGTTTTGTTTAAAATGGTGATCACAATTACATATATCAGACAACTACACAGAATAACATGTTCCAGTCTATTTATATAAAAAAAGAGTTTGAATTATGCTTAAATATTTATTTTCGGTATTTTCAGCACTGAACTTTTTTTTTTACTTGTTCTACCTCACATGTTTTTAATATTTGTCAAATCTCAAATATTGTTTTTTTTTTTAAGTTCAATAAATGTTCCTTTTTTAAGTTCAATAAATGTTCCTTTTATAAGTTCAATAAATGTTCCTTATTTTAAATTGAGACTTGTAACATTTGTTATCATCATTGTGTCATTTTTATGATGTAAATTGAGTGAGCAAAAGCAGTATCGGCTCCAAATATCGGCCCAAGAAAATCGGCAGCCCGTATCGGTCATCGGCTAAGGCTGATGAAAAAAAAATCGGTATCGGCACTAAAAAATCCATATCGGTCGATCCCTAATATATATATATATATATATATATATATATATATATATATATATGTGTGTGTGTTGATTTTCATCAATTTTCATATATTTTTTCATGATTTTCATATATATGTGTGTGTTGATTTCAAGCAGTCCATCTGCTTGCCTGTAGCCTATATAATAGCCTACAGCCTACTTCCCTAATAAGGTGCAAGATTGGTCTTTCATATCACTATCAACGGAAGGGAAATCCTTGAGTATGAGGTATTGAGGGAAACCGATTATAATCCTGTTCATGGTAGAGAAAGCTGATGACATGTAGAATACACAGGGAAAGTAACAATGAAGTTATTGAATGAAACATAAACACAGCTTTTGTGTGTTTATCATCTTTTCCGCATATACTGACACATAATCATTTTCATTTTATGAATGAATGTCTTCGTCAACAACACGCGCTTTTGCACCATCTGCTGGTGAGGTAGACTAACAGCAGATGGAGAGTATGCTCGGCAATCTACTGCTTTTCCTGCAGTTCCTGGACGTCAATGTTGAATTTACTGTCGAATTTGAACCACTGAATTTGTGGAAGCGAATTTGCAAAGCGAAATAAAATGGACCGAAAATTGCCTGTTGAATATTATTGGTTGTATTTTTAAACAGTTTGAATATTTTGGAAGTGAAATATGAAAGGTGAATATGGATTATTGAATTTTTAATAATGAAAAGGTGAAAATACAATGCGTTAAAATGCAAGCATGGTTAATGCAATGCCTATTTTTGTTTCAAGTAGTGCAATTCAACAGGCTTTTTATTTCAAAAACATTTGACATTATTCTACTTCCATAGACACTTATACTACGAATGACACATATAAGGAGTTTCTGGGTGTTTCGCCCTCATTTCTGCTCCGAGAAGGCTAATTATTGTTTATTTTATGAATTTAATAAAGAACTTTCTCGTATTCTGTCCAAACGATCCATGTAGGCTACTTTTGTGTCCATTCGTTTTTCCTTTTTTAACCCGTAATTGAAAAACGAAAAATGAACTGTTGTTGTCTTTTTAAAATGCAAAGTTGAACACCAAAATATGAATTTGAACTGGCTACACCAACTGCTGCGCAAAAAAGTAAATAGCCTATATCGACGAATTTTCAGATTTTTGTTTATGACTTTTTGCCCCTTTATTAAACATTTAAAATATTCACAAATTAATATGGAAAACATGTTGATTTTACTGGTTTTCTAAGGCCAAATTAGAACCTGGAATTGATATTTTTCCCGCAGTGCTGAATGAGAAGAGCCATTAATATTATTAATAAACTATTGTTTTCTAAGTGTCGGCTAAAATCACATTTCCATCTCCGCTGTTAAGCAGATGCGCTTAGAGAGAAATGCACCTTTCGTACGGATTACATAATCAGAAGGTATTAGCTTTCGATTCGAATTGGTTCGTTTTAAAGTGGACATTTCAAGCTTTAGCCTACATAGGCTTTGTTTCAGTTCTCGGGCTCCAGTTTACGGAGATCATGAAAGTGCGTCTGATTGTTTTTTATTTTACCAGAGCACAACGTTTTCTTATTATTGTGAGTTTACACAAATAAAAGTAGTTGAGAATAATGTATTATTTTCTGTTTGACCAGAAATGATAGAGTATTTTAAAGGAGCCATATGTAAGATTGTGGCCAAAACTGGTACTGCAATCACTTTCAAATTACTGTAGAGCGGTGTATCCCCTCCCCCTCCCCCTGACTCGAGGTTGCCAGATAGGCTGCAGGATCCAGCAGGAACGTAGGCTGCTACGTAGCTGTGGTAACTAGAACAGAGCTGGCAACCCCGATGCCGAAACACTACTGACTTCGTGATTGGTAGATAGGTGGAGGGTGGCGCTTTAGGCCAAAACACAAGATGACAACATCAACATCAGTTGAGGGCTGCAACTTCACTTTTTAAATGACAATATCCTGGCCGGACTACTGTTGTCAGTGATATAAGTATTTGAAATGAACATGATTTCTTAATGTCTAGTGACATATCAGGGCCATTTTATGATTAATTGAAATACATTTCTTACATACAGCTCCTTTAAAGGTGCTCTAAGTGATGTCACGCGTTTTTTAGGCCAAAACATTTTTTGTCACATACAGCAAACATCTCCTCACTATCCGCTAGCTGCCTGTCCCCTGAACACACTGTAAAAAAACGCGGTCTCTGTAGACACCACAGGCTCCACAAACGGCAACAAAAACAAACTGGGCTCACCCGCACCACGAAACACAACAAACAGTGCTCCAGCCAATCACCGACAAGAAGTATTTGAGGGGTGTGGTTTGGGGGTTAGTGCGCGTGGACATGAAGGGGGTGTGGAGGAGAGACGACGTTCCGATGAACAAATTGTAAAGAAGAGGGACAAGGATAAGGAACGCGCGAAGTCCCGAATTTACATCGGAAAAACCCTCGAAATGTGGCGAGAACTCCGCCGGCAGAAGGGCTTCCAATCCGACATTCAGTTGCTCTGTTTTTGCAGAACAGGTAAATCCATTTTTCTTTCTAAATTGACGTTCATGTTCGCCAAACCAACACAAGGATGTAATTAGCTAGAACTATGCAGTCAGCGTTAGCTTTGGTGAATACAACATATATGTTTCAGCTAGCGATCAATCTCTATTGTAAATGGTCAAGCAAATTCACAGTAGGACGACAATTTATGTGAATGATTGTTTTCACCCACTGTTTGTTATGGATTTGAATGTTCATTTATAGGCTATTGACAACTTTGACTAAATTTGTTTACGACGCCGCCGTTGTTTATGCTCACTGGGAAACGCGAAGCTAACGTTATCTTGCTATTATTGCGTCCTTGTATGGGAGCTAACGTTATAGTTATAACCTCAGGTGGCAAAACGATTTTAAGACAATGTTTCTCTTTTTCTGCATTCTGTTCTGCAATATATAAAAGCATTTATCTAAATTGGTGACATTACACATTGAATGAAGTATCAGTAAAACTTAACTTTGTTTTTAGTGGCTACTTTGACTTTCCTTTATGCCGGAAGGGAGGGGAGGAGGGAGGAGACGGGATGAGGAGGAGGGAGGGTCTAGCTAGCCTCCGTTTTGTTTGACAACAATTCGAATGTCAACACTCCCGGCATCACTTAGAGCACCTTTAAGTTTTTTCCACTGTTGATAGGAAAATGCAAGTGTTCGCGCCTGCGCCTCCGTGCCATGCAGTGCGCGCTCCACACTCAGCTTTGTTACTTTTTTGCATAAAAGCGTCTTATAAATATAGCCTATTAAATGTTATAATAAAATAATATAAAATAATTATTATTTGCATAGCTATAGGCCTACATGGACCTCAAACACGCGACCGCGTCTTCTAAGTCAGGTGACTGTAAATGCGCAAAAACTGTTTCCATTGCAGTTTTGCGAAATATTCCTTTTTCGAATTGCCTGAAAAACCACCTCATGCAAGCGTAAAAACTTTATTGCGATAAACGGGAGTTTATGCGAAATTTACATGTTTCCATTGTGCGTATTTTCAATTCGCAATTTCAATTTGTGCAATTTGAAGGGTAATGGAAACGCGGCTTATGATGTATCACCTGAAAACGCGACACCCGCAAGCCTCTTCGGTTGAGAAAGGTAGCCAAAGCCAACCTACCGTGTCATCTATGCAAGCTGGTAGGAAATGTGACAAACAGCGTGTGTGTGTGTGTGAGCGGGAGGCAGAGCGGCAGAGAGATGCGACAGAGTTGCGAAATTGCAGGCGCGGCTCGAAATGGCTGTTATTTCAAATAGCGAATATTTTAAACTAATTGGTTAACCGGTTTCAACCGGCTAATGAGGCTCGGTGGTCGGTCAAGAAAATGTTTAGTTTTCGCCATCCCTAGTACCGAAACTCAGCGTATACTTGCCTCACAGACATGAGAATTATATATAGAAAGCTTGAAATGTCTACATGTGAATGAACAGATTCAAATGGAAAATAAACATTCTCAGATTATGTAACGTGCATATAGGCATGTCCACCACAGCAGATATGACGAGTTAGCATCATTGTTAATCTCTGCAGCTGAAAACACAGAAAACATTACCAATAAATCATTAAAATGTTTAGACAGTCTCCTCCTGTTCTTTTCACGACACATTCATGATCATTACATTTCCCGGTGCGTTATGGCAAGCTTTATGTGTGCAGCTTTATTAGGCTATGTATTTTATATAGACAATTAAAGGTACATTATTACGATTTATGGTTATTAATAGCGGCACGTCTTGGACGGCGAGAAGAGTTGAAGTCAGGTCAACTTTATGGTAATGAGCTATGACGCGGTTCGGCGGCAACCAATCGGAATGTAGAAGTCCTCCGCTTGAGAGGATTCCAGTGAACGCAGTCAAGTAAACTTTGGTTCCGACCACATTAGTTCCCAAGCAAAATAGAGGAGAGGTTGATCATCTGAATTTGATAAGGCGCGCAACACTATTTATAGGCAACATTTTCACGCTAGAACGCTTGTTTTTCAGTGGGAATGCAAATAAGATTAGCACTTAACCATGAACACAAAAGACACACCACATTGGGTCTCACACATTCAACAGAGGCCTTTACCTACAAACAATGAGATTTCTCTGGATTCCCTAAATCTTTCCACAATATTATGTATGGTAGATGCTGAAAGACCCAAATTCTTTACAATCTTTCATTGAAAATTTGGTTTTTGAATTGTTTGACAATTCTCTCACAATATTTGGCACAAAGTGGTGAGCCACGACCCATCTTTGCTAGCAAAGACTGAGATGCTCCTTTTATACCCAATCACAATACCATCACCTATTACCAATTCACCTATTGTGCACGGTTTCAAAACTTCAAAGTTCAACTAGGATATTCTATAATCTTTTCAATTTTATTTTGCCTCTGTCCCAACTTTTTTGGAGAGTTGCAGCCATCAAACTCAACATTTGTTTAAAAATACAATTAATTTGGTCAGAGAAAACATTGGAAATCTTTAATTTGTACTTTTGTCAGTTAAATAAAGGTTCAAGAGAATTAAACCACAGATTCATGATTAATGCATTTTACAAAATGTCCCAACTTCTAGAAATGGGGTTGTACATTAATAAATGAATGACGTAAGTGACATGACAGACCTGGCTCAGTGCTGCTGGCTCTACAGGACAACACAATTGGATTTCTTTTTTGCTTTCTTCTTTTCCACCGGTGTTTTTCTGTTAATTTGTCTGACCAAGTCATAGAAGATCTGCAATTTGCAAAAAATACATTCATGATGTACTCAATATGAACATGAAACTACTGGAATATGTTCTGAATGGGGGACATATCAAGCAAGTATATGAAACATGCTCACATCAAGGACGTTAATCTTTGATTTGGCAGAGGACTCTAGAAAGGCACAGTTGTTCCACTGCCGGGCCAGATTTTGCCCCTGTTCTTTCCCCACCACCCTCTCGTCCTCCAGATCACACTTATTACCCACCAGGATCATCGGCACCTATAGTCGGAGAGGAGGAGTGAAAAAATTAATCAGATACACAATGGCAATTATGTGGATCTATCATTCAGCCATAGACACTAAACAGTCATGCAACATTTATGAAAACATTGTAGTTTTGTGACATTTTTAGTCTGCTTATTAGACCGGCAAAGATGAAGAATGCCAAAATTTACATCACTATTGTAATGAATCCACCAGTGAACTACTTGTGCAATATCTGTAACACAAGGTATATTCTCAATTTTATAGTTGAAGCTGTTTGTCACAACAGTAAAGTCAGACATGGTTTACATGTGCTAACATACATATGCAAAGTATCATTTCAGACTGGAATATTTCCAAATAAAATGAAAATTGCAAAAATAATACCATTATATAAAAATGGAAACAAGCACATCTTCACAAACTATAGACCTGTCTTCTCTGCTACCTCAGTTTTCAAAAATCTTAGAGAAACTATTTAATGATAGATTAGAAAAATGTATAGACAAACATGACTGTGTTGTACATTATCTGTTTTATATTCTGGTTTTAAATTTTATATTCCTGGACATGTATTGTGATGTTTTATGTGGTGTATATGTAATGTATGTTATTTTATTTGTTTACCTGCCCAGGGACAGCAGATGTAAACTAGCTATTAGCTAATTCTGGTGCAATTACTTTTAATTGTGCATTGTCCCTGTAAAAATAAACAATAAAATGAAAATGAATGAAAATGAAAATGACATAATAAATGAAAGTCAGTATGGTTTTAGAGCAAAGAGGTCGACATCAATGGCCTTAATGGAAGCTGTGGAAGAAATTACAAACACCCTAGATAAAATAAATAAATTTGCAGTTGGAATATTTATTGATTTAAAGCCTTTGATACACTTAATCATTAAATTTTACTCAAACTGGAAAAATATGGCATTAGGGGAGTGGCTTTGAACTGGATCAAAAGTTACTTAACAGAGACAACAGTTTGTGAAGTTGGGCGAGTTTACATCACAGTGTCTGGGCATTGCTTGTGGGGTCCCTCAAGGATCAGTATTAGGTCCTAAATTATTTAATTTATATATAAATTACATATTTCGTGTATCTAAATTATTGAAATTGATATTTGCTGATGATACCAATATATTCTAGGAGTGACCCCGAATAGTCGAAGATTCAATGCTTTGATAGGAGGAGCCTGATTCGATTACCAATCTTACAGTCGAATCTTCGCAGAGGTGTTATGAAACAAGGATCATGCCATTTTGGCTATATGGGGGTGCTCAATGTCTGATTTCACATAGAACAACCGGTTTTCTGCCAGCAAGTTAATATACAGCCTATCATTATAATGCTGTAAATAAAAATGTAAAAAGAAAGAGGCTTTTAATAAATATTTTTAACGTGCGTGAGCGTGAATAAATCCTGTGAGAGATTTAAGTTCCACTTTCCATGATCCGTGACCGACAGAGGAGCATCTTGGCAGCAGGGATTTAAATCTTTAACCATGTCTGGGATAAGAAAATCTAAAGTGTGGATGCACACCATCAGAAAGGATATTCTCCAAGGCTGGATTTAGCATCAGGAAAACCATGATCGCACTTTAACAAGGCCAACGTTAACAAGTTGGTTTTCCTCGGGACGTTCTAAAACGCTTAGCGTGAAAAACGCTTAACGTGGCTCAATGTATTAAGACAGTGAAATTAAAACACCAAAATAAACACCATAGTAAACACCATACTAATTAAGCAAACTATGTACAGAAAAGCAGATGAGCGCAGAATATGAATACAAAGCATTTAATTACACGGTAAGCGTTTTCCTCCCACGAAAACGCTTAACGTGGTTTAATAGGCTACTAAGAGTATTAAAAGATCAAATTTTGTACATAGTACACACCTTATTAAATACTATGTGCAGATTAACCCAGAATATGAACGCAAACCATTTTCTATATAATAACGGTTTTCTATGGGAGAAAAATGCTTAACGTTTAATTAAACGTGTTGCTTTCATATTCTGCGCTCATCTGCTTTTCTGTAGGCTATATAGTATGCTTTATCAAAAAGATATGTACAGAATTTGATCTTTTAACATGACCTACATTAAGACATTAAGCCATTAAGCGTTTTTCACGTTTAAGTGTTTTAGAATATCCTTTTTCCACAATTTGAAAAGACTCAAACGGACAAAGGCAGAGTGAAAGACTGGATTTTTTTCAGGTAGGGTACAAGTGATTTCAAAACATTTCTGCCGGTTCTAATTAGATTTTTGGATGCTGTGAAAATGTTTAGCTAAAAAGACTGCCACTGTCTCTACAGTTAAAAAGACAAAGTTGACGATTCTGGCTATATTTTCGTTATTTTTAATAATTTCTTTATTTTAATTTTATTTATTGATCACTCAGGGTTATCTAATTTAACAATTTTTGGCTTGTGTTTTGAATATATGTTCCCCTGGCCTGCACTTTAGGCATTTTGCACACATTTGTTCTGCACAGTTGTGAATCGATTCTGACTTATTTATTTATTTATTTTTTACTATTAAAAAAGGTATATTCTGTTCTGATTTAATTCTGTAAGTCTGTTAGTTTCGGTGCATCGATGTTGCGCTGTACAATTTAGCCGATTTAATTTGATTTGCCAACATGTGAAATGCAAATCCTGTCTGCAGTGTGGCCTTTTTGCAGTTATTTTATTTCTTAGTTTTATTGATCCAAAATATTTGTATACATTTTCTTCTATTCTTTGTGTGATGTTCTGTAGGCTACATCATGTCTTTAAAATGTTAAGCCCCGCCCCTCCCGTCCCCCACATGCACATGATTCGACTATTAGTCGACTATAGGCAAAACTTGAGGATTCTGATTCGACTATGTAAATCCTTTGTCGGGGACACCCCTAATTATTCTATTCTTGTGATAATTATAATACACTTATAAAGATAGTAAATAAAGAATTAGTAAAACTAAAAATATGGATGATATTAATAAATTAATTATTTATTTATTTATAAATTAAAGAATTAGTAAAACTAAAAATATGGATGATATTAATAAATTATCTTTGAATTTAAAACGAAGGTAATGATGTTTGGTAATTATAAAGAAAACGCAGAAATATTAAGTATTGATGGTGTTGCATTAGAAATAGTGTCAGAAATTAAATTCTTGGGAATAACTATTGATAGTAAATTAAGCTGGAAACCACACATCAGATACATACAAGCTAATGTATCTAAAAGTATTTCTATAATTAATAAAGTTAAATATGTCTTGGAATATAATGCACTATATATATATATATATATATTGTATTGTTCACTGGTTTTGCCCTATTTAACTTTTTGTATAGAAATTTGGGGCAATAACTACAAAAGTTCACTACATACCCTCTTCTTACTCCAAAAACGACCAGTTAGAATCACACACAAGGTGGGATATTTTGATCACACAAACATATTTCTGCAATCTAAATTTTTTCAACTTTCTGATCTAGTTGATTTTTATACTGCTCAATTCTTGTATAAAGCCAACAAAAATGATCTGCCGGGTAATATTCAAAAGTTCTTTATAGGAAGAGAAGGGGGCTATAATGTGAGGGGATGTGGTAACTTTAAAGTCCAGGCGGTGAGAACCACCAGGAAAATTCAAAGAAATGTTGTTGACAAAATATAAGGCTGAGTGAGGGATCTTGGTATTCTTATGTTTGTGATTAGGGGGTGCTGGTTACTGTAAAATAACGGAAGTAGTGATGATTATAAACAGTTATTTATCTTGATATTGTAAATGGTGACAATTACAATAGAGCGGGATATGTATACATAGCTGAGTAAATAATGATAATGATTATTATTATATATTATTGATATTACTGTTGTTATTGTAAAACTGTGATTAAACAATATGCTAGGATATGGTTATATTTTATATATGATGTAATTATTATAAATATCGGGACAAATCTTTTGCTGCACATCAGAACTATATTCTTTGGTTTTACTCATTGTGATGGATAATTAAGGGAATTTGGCCTTTGGAATTTTCCTCATATTTAAACTCCTGTGAAACAAGAAGTCATAGCTGGACAATTTCATGTTCCTAGTCACCCTGGTGTGAAAAAAAAAAAAAAAAAAGGTAAATATTAATGGGAATATACTTCAGAGATATTTTACTCATAAAAAAATTCTAGGGGTACCAATAATTGTGGCCAATGTGTTTCGGAGAAAACCATTTATTTCATAATGTGATTCCCCCCCTACTTTAAATTCTTTTACTTCAATGAAAGGTTTGATTTTTGCTAATTTTTTTAATGAAAGATCAAAAGGATAAACGATGCAGAATTATTTTTTACGTTCGTCTACGTTACTATTTTTAATGTTTTTGAAAGAAGTCTCCTATGCTCATCAAGCCTGCAGTTTAAAAAAAAAAAAAAAAAAAAAAAAAAAACCTAATATTATGAAATATTATTACAATTTAAAATAATGGTTCTATTTTTTTAATATACTTTAAAATGTAATTTATTTTTGTGATGCAAAGCTGAATTTTCATCAGCAAGTACTCCAGTCTTTGGTGTCTTATGATCCTTCAGAAATCATTCTAATATGCTGATTTATGATCAATGTTGGAAACAGTTGTGCTGCTTAATATTTTTTTTATAACCTGAGATACTTTTTTCAGGATTATTTGATGAATAAAAAGTTAAAAAGAACTATTTATTTAGAATAGAAATCTTTTGTAACAATATACACTACCGTTCAAAAGTTTGGGAACAATAACTTTTTTTTTTTTAAAGAAATTAGTACTTTAATTCAACAAGGATGCGTTAAATTGATAAAAGGTGATGGTAACGATTTATATTGTTAGAAATGTTTTTATTTTGAATAAATGCTGTTTTAATGAATAAATGCTGTTAACATTTTACTCAATGAATCCTGAAAAAAGTATTCCAAAAAAATATATTAAACAGCACAACTGTTTCCATCATTGATAATAACTGAGTATCAAATCATCATATTAGAATGATTTCTGAAGGATCATAAGACACCAAAGACTGGAGTACTTGCATTAAAAATAGTAATGTTTCCAAACTTTTGACTGGTACTGTACATTAGTGTTGTCACGATACCAAAATTATTGTTTCGATACCGATACCAAGTCAAGTATTGCGATTTCGATACTTTTTCGATACTTTTCCTGAAAAGGGAGAAACACTCTCAAATATCATTGCTGTGCTTTATTTTAAAACCGGGACAACATTCTAATCATATAACACACTAATAAATGAACATATGAACAGCAGATATATTAAACATTTGAACAAAATATGAAATATGAAATATCAAAATATAAAAAATAAATTAGAGCAATGACATTCAAGGTAAAAAAAAATGATAAATTTAGCAGCCTTATCTCATTTATCATAAGAAACATAAGAGCTTTATCTTGATTCTGAACTTTGAATAAAAATATGAACAGCGAAAAAAAGGTATATGTATACATATACACATATACACATATATATACACATATATATACATACACACATACATATTTATATATACACACTATGGGGGGCCAAACAGGAAATAATTCTATGTAAATCCAAATATATAGTTAAAACTCTGAATATATAGTTGTAAATCCTGAATATATAAATGTAACCCTGAATATATAGTTATAACTCTGAATATATAAATGTAAATCTGAATATATAAATGTAAATCCCGAATATAATATATAGTTATAACTCTGAATATATAAATGTAAATCCTGAATATATAGTTATAACTCTGAATATATAAATGCAAATCTGAATATATAAATGTAAATCCCGAATATATAGTTATAACTCTGAATATATAAATGTAAATGCTGAATATATAAATTTATATATTCAGAGTTATAACTATATATTCAGAATTTACATTTATATATTCAGAGTTATAACTATATATATTCAGGGTTACATTTATATATTCAGGATTTACAACTATATATTCAGAGTTTTAACTATATATTCGGATTTACATAGAATTATTTCCTGTTTGGCCCCCCATAGTGTGTGTGTGTGTGTATATATATATATATATATATATATATTTGTGTGTGTATGTGTGGTATGTATATGTATATGTATATGTATATATATGTATATATATATATATATATATATATATATATATATTAGTGGTGGGCCGTTATCGGCGTTAACGTGCTGCGTTAACGCGAGACTCTTATCGCGCGATAAAAAAAAATATCGCCGTTAATCTATTCTCCAAGTTGGGTTGGGAGATGGCTCTATACTACACAAGCTATGATGACGCAATCTACCCGCGGCCGCGAGGTAAACCCGGCTGCAACGCATATTCGTCGCCATCTTAAGTAAACACGGCTGAAAGTGAAAGCTGGTGAAAAAGATCGGTGCAACATCCATTATTTGGACTTGGTTCGGGTTTAAGCCGTCAGACGAGCAGCAGCAAACTATATACAGAGTGTGTGGGGAAACAGTTCGGTAAGTTAACACACGACTAATCCGTTCGACCACCTCAAATTCAAAACGAAACATGATATCACTGAATACCAGCGCGCGCGTATTATTCCCATTCCAATATATCTTAGTGGTGTAGCACATAATCTCGATTTTAAGAATCGTTGTTGTGTTTCTTTTTAACTGAAAAGACATCAGTTAGACAATATTCTAATTTTAAATTTGGGGTTTCATAAGCTCCAAGCCATAATAAACATTAGACCTACTTAAGTCTCTGCAGATAGTGTACTTAAATTTTATTTATCTGCAAAATTATGTTGTATACTTACAGTTTTGCACAATATATGTTCTCAAAACTACATACACCCTTTAAAAAAAAATACATTTAGCAGTTGTTTAGCATGGGTCTGTGTAATCTGTTCTGAAATGGTTTTATTATAATATACTGTATATCGTTATCGCAAGAGGCTGCAATGTATATCACAATATAGATTTTAGGCCATATCGCCCATCCCTAATTGATAGCCTATAGTAGTTGATAATAACATAGGCCTACCTAATGTTGCCTATGGACGGAAACGGTACAGTAGTAACCTTTTACAGTCTATGAGTAGAACAGCTTTCTCAAGCAGTTTGTGATGCATTTTGGAAACAGGAGATGAGCCCCTGGTCTAATGCGCCACCTGGCTTATATATATATATATATATATATATATATATATATATATATATATATATATATATATATATATATATATATATATATATATATATATATATTTATATTTATATATTTATGTGTGTGTGTGTGTGTGTGTGTGTGTGTGTGTGTGTGTGTGTGTGTATATGTGTATGTGTATGTGTATGTGTATGTGTATGTGTGTGTGTATGTGTGTATGTGTGTATGTATGTATGTATGTATGTATGTATGTATGTATGTATGTATGTATGTATGTATGTATGTATGTATATATATATATATATATATATATATATATATATATATATATATATATATATATATATATATATATATATATATCAACAGAACAGATACAATGGTATAGCCTGGGAAAACCCAGACAACTTCCGGCAAATTTAGATTTGCTCTGCAAGTAGTCTGGCAAAGAGCTCATTCAAGTCCATTTCCATGCCGCCGAAATCGCGGCACCAATCAGAAACGTTGAGGCGGGATTTACACAATGACGATCGCTCTGATTGGTTTTAGGTCTATCCAATTGCGCCCAGAGGCATTTGAGCGACGTCCACTCCATTGGTGAAGCGCACCAACTTTTAAATGCATTATATTCAAATTGCAAACACATGAGGATAGTCTCCATAGACCCACTGGCAGATGAACATGCTACTACATTTCTCTCCGAAACGGTAGGAAATTAAATTAGATTTAATAGAGGATTTTAACTGTGACAAGATGATTGACAGGGCAGTTTATGTGACAGGATGCACGCGACAGATCCGTCCAATAAAGATGACCGATAAAGTAGTATGTCCCAAAGCTTGCCTACTTTTTTGCTACACATTCAAAAGTAAATACATTTTCTTCACAAAAAGAGTAACGTTACATACTTTTATGGCGTAGTGTAACTTAGGCGAATTGGGACGCAACATGTCTTTACACGATGACGATCGCTCTGATTGGTTTTAGGTCTATCCAATTGCGCCCAGAGGCATTTGAGCAACGTCCGTTGGTGACGCCCCTTTGGTAATGAGTTATTAAAGAAGCTTTGCCAGACCATAACTCCGTTACTACTGAGAATGGTCTGGTTTTAACCAGGCTAACAATGGTAGAGAGACAGTGAAATACAGACAGTGGAGGACAGATAGTGAAAGATAATGACAGACAGTGAAATATGGAAACTGGACAGCCACAAGGCATCAGAAGTCAAAAGGGAAGCCACTACTGCATTGCTCCTGGATGTAAATGAGTTTTACAGTGTTAAGGGGAGAAACCCCAGGTGAAAAAAAAATAAATAAAAAAAATAGATATATCAGCATGAAACTTCCCCAGTTGATTACTGACATTAAGACATATCTTTTGTATTACAAGTTTTTAGAAAATTGATGTTTAAAGGCACACTGTGGAGAAATTGTGTTTTTGTCAAACAGCGACCCCTAGAGTCGCTGTGAATACTTGCACTGTCGTAAATACCCCTCCACCCCCCACCCCTACCTCTACGTTAGACTTATTTATGTCTTGATATTTATGTGAGATATTGAAAACTGTTCTCATGATAATCGCAAGAATCAACGTCAACAGCGTCGTCTGATATCCCTCAGGACTACGTGATAAATACACCTCACAACACCTGAGTTCAGCTGGCAAATTAGTTCGTGAGGCAAGCTAGGCAATAAAACATAATGCAAAAAACACATAAGAGAAACGAGTGTTTGTTAGCAAGTCTGTTAACAGCTCTGATAATCGAAAGCTAGCTAGACATATGTGGAAATTATTGGACTGGTCTAATTATCAGCAATGGATGAATGAACAGCATGTAAAAAAATGACATACTACAAGCAAGCGCAACAACATACAACATAGAATGCAAACAAGTTTACAAATAAGAGATTTATTTACTGGCCACTAAATGCGTTTTCTCAGATCGGATTTCTGATTTATCAAAACGATTCCATTTACACCTGGTCAAATAAATGTGTTTTTGCGAAACGGATTTAAATCCGATCTTCAATTCTCGCGCCATATGCAGATTTAATGGAGTGCACGTCACCGAAAGCAACAGATATGAACTGCATTTTATTGATCATCAGCTAAAATGTCAAAATCAAAGACAGCAATAAGAGAGAGCGGCAACAGCCCTGGTAAGATCATTTCGTTTCTTTACTTTTAATGATGATTATTGTGTGATAAGCGTCTGCGACTTACTCTCACTTTGATTTGCGATAGTTTGCACGTTGGCTTGATGAACAGATGCTCAGCTGCGGTAATGCGTGTTCCAGTAGCATCGTCATATCTGGCAATAACATAGACTATAACACGCTCTCACACGTTTTTTTATTTATTTATTTAACATTTTTGGGAGGAGTACAATTTACATACAGTGAGGAAAATAAGTATTTGAACATCCTGCTATTTTGCAAGTTCTCCCACTTGGAAATCATGGAGGGGTCTGACATTGTCATCGTAGGTGCATGTCCACTGTGAGAGACAATCTAAAAAAAAAAAAATCCAGAAATCACAATATATGATTTTTTAACTATTTATTTGTATGATACAGCTGCAAATAAGTATTTGAACACCTGTCTATCAGCTAGAATTCTGACCCTCAAAGACCTCTTAGTCTGCCTTTAAAATGTCCACCTCCACTCCATTTATTATCCTAAATTAGATGCACCTGTTTGAGGTCGTTAGCTGCATAAAGACACCTGTCCACCCCATACAATCAGTAAGAATCCAACTACTAACATGGCCAAGACCAAAGAGCTGTCCAAAGACACTAGAGACAAAATTGTACACCTCCACAAGGCTGGAAAGGGCTATGGGGAAATTGCCAAGCAGCTTGGTGAAAAAAGGTCCACTGTTGGAGCAATCATTAGAAAATGGAAGAAGCAAAACATGACTGTCAATCTCCCTCGGACTGGGGCTCCATGCAAGATCTCACCTCGTGGGGTCTCAATGATCCTAAGAAAGGTGAGAAATCAGCCCAGAACTACACGGGAGGAGCTGGTCAATGACCTGAAAAGAGCTGGGACCACCGTTTCCAAGGTTACTGTTGGAAATACACTAAGACGTCATGGTTTGAAATCATGCATGGCACGGAAGGTTCCCCTGCTTAAACCAGCACATGTCAAGGCCCGTCTTAAGTTTGCCAATGACCATTTGGATGATCCAGAGGAGTCATGGGAGAAAGTCATGTGGTCAGATGAGACCAAAATAGAACTTTTTGGTCATAATTCCACTAACCGTGTTTGGAGGAAGAAGAATGATGAGTACCATCCCAAGAACACCATCCCTACTGTGAAGCATGGGGGTGGTAGCATCATGCTTTGGGGGTGTTTTTCTGCACATGGGACAGGGCGACTGCACTGTATTAAGGAGAGGATGACCGGGGCCATGTATTGCGAGATTTTGGGGAACAACCTCCTTCCCTCAGTTAGAGCATTGTAGATGGGTCCAACATGACAATGACCCGAAGCACACAGCCAGGATAACCAAGGAGTGGCTCTGTAAGAAGCATATCAAGGTTCTGGCGTGGCCTAGCCAGTCTCCAGACCTAAACCCAATAGAGAATCTTTGGAGGGAGCTCAAACTCCGTGTTTCTCAGCGACAGCCCAGAAACCTGACTGATCTAGAGAAGATCTGTGTGGAGGAGTGGGCCAAAATCCCTCCTGCAGTGTGTGCAAACCTGGTGAAAAACTACAGGAAACGTTTGACCTCTGTAATTGCAAACAAAGGCTACTGTACCAAATATTAACATTGATTTTCTCAGGTGTTCAAATACTTATTTGCAGCTGTATCATACAAATAAATAGTTAAAAAATCATACATTGTGATTTCTGGATTTTTTTTTTTAGATTATGTCTCTCACAGTGGACGTGCACCTACGATGACAATTTCAGACCCCTCCATGATTTCTAAGTGGGAGAACTTGCAAAATAGCAGGGTGTTCAAATACTTATTTTCCTCACTGTATGTGGTTTCAACAACCAGATGCATTTACACTTGTCCAGTTTCGTCTGGAATGCGGCCCAGACCTCCTCCTGAAGTGGTTTGAGCGGTCGGATTCAAATCCATCTTGAATGCGTTTCGGAGGACATTTACACCTGGTCTTTTCACGATCAGATAGCTATCCGATCTGAGAAAACGCATGAAGTGGCCAGGTGTAAACAGCCCCCATGACAAAAACATACGCACGAAAGCCGAAAACAAACGCTGGTTGGCCTCTCACGTCCATAGACAGTACGCTCACGTCCAAATTTGAGGAAGTGGTGGGGGAAGTGACGTATGCCGTAAAGCAGTCGAATTTTGTAGTTCTTTTTGTGCCAGGTTACTACCCGAACCCCGAAGTTACGTAGTGCCAGTAAAAGCAATACAGACCCCGTCAGGCTATGGCAGACGTGTCATTCAATCTATTGTAAGTCAATGCACTATCACAAGGGTCTTGGAAATATATTATGAAGGTTGAAAAGCTACATAGTGTTCCTTTAAATATGCAAATTAGGTAGCATTTCATTAAATATGCACTAATTTGCATATATTTCCAGAAGAGAAATCTGAACATTGGATAAAGCCAGATTCAAAATTCTTGTTTCATTTTGTTGACACATTACAGTCAAAGGTTTTTACAGAGGGGATTTTGGATCTCTTTTCATCACTAATTTCATTAATCAGAAAAAACTGTCAACAGCCATAAATTATTATCCATTTTCGCCCCATTTTTAGGTATAAAATGTTGTACAAATCAGACAAATCAGAATTCTGCGAGCGAATTGGAGCGAGTAGCCTCGCTTTATTGTGTATATAACCCAACTCGACACGCCGGGAATGGCTTGCCAGGCCAGGGCCTTTGTGGCTAGGGTTTGGCACATATTCGGGGACGGGCCGCCTAACACAGGGGGACCTAATACCCTTATATTGTGATTTGTGCACATACTTAGTGTTGGGCTGACTGTAAAGGCTTTCGCCTCGGACAAAGTCAGAGTGACAACTGGGAAGGGGCCACCTAGTGAAGGGGGACCGGGAACCCGTGTGTTGTGTGCTTGAAACATACTCTTTATGTGCTTTATTTGGGTCGCTGTGAAAACAGCATTTGTTTGTAGGGATGCGCGCAGTGCAGCGGGCCCAGTTTCTACAATATAAATTTCCCCAGCCGCCTGAGCTGAACAGGGAGCTGTGGGGGTTTTCGTGGGTTTCTTTGAGGGTGGTACGGCTAGCGCAAGACTTGAGCCCTCTCTTTTTAATCCCGTTGCTAGGAGGTCTTCGGAGGCCTAGGGTCCAACACAATGTCGTGAGTGGTGGCGGGTATCAGCCGCAGGGCGGGGCTGAGAGGCCTGCTTCGCCGGCTTTGCTGGCTGAGGAGAAGGCGGTGCGGTTTTGGGCCTACTCGACGCGGAGCTGGAGTGCTTGGGCAGGAAGTGTCGCATAGCTTGGGACGACTTCTGCGCTTCGGTATGCCTCTCCGAAAATCTCTTCACTGCCGGAGAGAAGAGACCAGTGCTGGAGACGAGAGCGTTGAGGAAAACAGTTCTGTCCGCATCCTTAATCTCAGTGAGATTCAGCCAGAGGTGGCGCTCGAGCACGACTAGGTTAGCCATGCTCCTCCCGATAGCTTGCGCTGTAGCTTTGGTAGCACGCAAAGCTAAGTCCGTGGCGCTCCGTAGATCACGGAAGGCCTCAGGGTCCAGGCCAATCTCGTCCATCGATTGGAGGAGTTTGGCCTGGTAGACCTGCAACACAGCCATCGTGTGCAGGGCCGATGCAGCTTGGCCGGAGGTGGAGAAAGCGCGTCCAGCGAGAGCGGAGGTATTTCGGCATGGCTTGGTCAGGTGAACCTTGGTCTCTGGTTCTCTGGTCCGCCTGAGAGAACAGGACTGGTGACAGTGTTTGAGCAGGAGAAAGCGAGGCACACGGGGACGTGGCTGGCGTGGGCTCGCTTATTTCCATACCCTCGGGCTGCCGTTGGCTGCGGCGCTTCTTTTTCCTCGGCAGAAGTAGAGCGGGAAAAGGAGCAAGAGAAGCGGTGTTGCAGTCTTTGGAGAGAGCTATCCGTGTCCGAAGCACAGACACAGGCATGCTCTCGCAGACCGAGCAGCCACCGGCGGAGAGTGCGGCTTCAGCATGGGAGGTTCCCACTTTGTGTGCCCGTCGGCCTCGTGCGAGACATTTGAAAACGCTCGCGAAATTGCTCTTTTAGACTGTGTGAAGACTTTAAGGCTTTAAAGGGATACTCCACCGAAAAATGAAAATTGTGTCATCATATACTCACTCTCATGTTGTTTCAAACCTGTGTGAATTTCTTTCTTCTGCTGAACAGAAAGGAAGATATTTAGAAGAATGTCAGTAACCAGACAGTTTTAGATACCATTGACTTCCATAGTATATTTTTTTCCTACTATGGAAGTCAATGGTATCTAAAACTGTCTGGTTACTGACATTCTTCTAAATATCTTCCTTGCTGTTCAGCAGAAGAAAGAAATTCATACAGTTTTGAAACAACATGAGGGTGAGTATATGATGACAGAATTTTCATTTTTCGGTGAGTATCCC
Organism: Leuciscus idus; assembly: GCA_021554675.1. Classification (NCBI taxonomy): domain Eukaryota; kingdom Metazoa; phylum Chordata; class Actinopteri; order Cypriniformes; family Leuciscidae; genus Leuciscus; species Leuciscus idus. Next base: position 10,769,299 of record CM038644.1, on the reverse strand, counting down.
TTTAAGAGGAGACAGAGACATGAAGTATCGCTGAAGGAGATAAAATCTGCAAAAAATGGCGATTTTGGGCGCTTTTTAGACGTAGCCACGCCCATTTTGCCGGTCTCTGACGTGTGTTGGCGCCTCACCATTGGATATGCAGTTGCCGCAGCACAGCCAATGAGTGAGCCAGATACTCACTGTGCTCGCTGTGCAGCTGCAATGCATTTTACAAAAAGGCTTCAATAATCTGAGGAAAGGAGTTTCCCCCACTGCGTATAGCTACGCAATACGAAGTGACCGTTCTCGAAAGGGAACGACTAATATTTTTGAAATCGTGATTTACATATTCTTTAATGAGACTAGAAACGAGAGCCTAAAGAGTTCACTTATACTCTCTCAGTGAGAACAGCTGCCCTCAAACTCGTACTACTGACGCATCACCACAAACGGCACATTCACGCCTTCCAGTCTCAATAGACTTGAACCTTTGCTGGGGATCAGGACTTATAGCCGTTCCAACCCGCAGTAGCAGAGTGATGAGAGAGAAGGAGATGCAGGAAGTGTAAAGCCAATCAAAACACATTCCTGAGATGTTAACTGGTCAAGGCTGCAATCCGCTGGGCCAGCGCTTCACACTACACACACATACAGTTCTCTCCACACACCCCAAAAAACAGCATCTCCTGACTGACATAGAACAGATGCAAGACAGAGGACTTGGGCTGCTGCAGGGATGGTGTGTAGACCCAAGGGATGGCAGGCTCATTTCATCAGTTGTCTTGCTTTGGATTAGGCCAGGGTTGCAATGCTTAGTTCCTGGGGCCCGTTTCAATAAGGAGGTTCAACCAACTCTGAGGTAACTTACCCTGAGATGGGAAACTGAGTTTTCTGTTTCAGAACAGCTGAATTTAGTTAGTTCAGTCAACTGAGTTCATTGTAAAAGAAATTAAGTTTTTTGAGGAAAACATTTCAGGATTTTTCTCCACACAATGGACTTCAATTGCAACCAAAATGTTGAAGTCCAAATCAATGCAGTTTCAAAGGGCTTTGAAGTGCTTCAAAGGGCTCTGCACGATCCCAGCTGAGGAATAGGGTCTTATCTAGTGAAACGATCGGTCATTTTCTTAAAAAAAGAAAAGATTATATTTTTATATATATATTTTGCGTGTGTGTCAGCGCGCTGCGCTCTCTGCTCAATGTTCCGCTCCGTGTTTGCGCTGCGCGTTCTGCTCTGTCGTTAACGGCCCAAACGCTCCAATCATGTAACGATCACGCACTGGAAGTTTGCTCAAATAACGTGAAATTTCTCAGTAGTAGACTTCTGTTTGCTGAGCTGGTAGAGCCATGCTGGGCAACAATGGTAAAATTACCTGCTCTGATCACATGCTCAGGTAATAATAGTTTTGTATGACTATACTTTATTTTTGATAATTAGTCAAAAAATAAATCTGTTAAGTCTGCGTATGTTGCATAAAACTGAATGAAGAATAATATATTGATATATTGAAGTTTAATATAGGACTAATTTCTGTCCAATTTGTGTGGACATTTTTCTTTTTTTCCCCTTTTTTGTGTGTCGTTTAATTTAAAGGGCACCTATTATGCAAAATTCACTTTTACATGGTGTTTGAACATAAATGTGTTTTGGCAGTGTGTGAACAAAACCACCCTAGAATGATAAAAATCCACCCAGTGGTTTTTTTACAATCTCAATAAATCATAAGCACTGTCTCAGAATGAGCTGTTCTAAGATTCTATGCAATGTGACGTAGAATTGCACAGGCCCCTCCCACGACTGTTGATTGACACTGCAGTTTGAGCATAGACCCGCCCTGAGTGAGCTGGACACAGAGTCCGCCATTGTTTCGACGCTTGAGCAGCTGTAGACAAGAATGTCTCCTAAGCGATTGAGGTGTGTTGTTGGATGTAAGAATGAACATAGCAGTCTTCATTTACTCTTGTTGTTACTCGAGGATGGATCTGTACTGTTCGTGATCCAACTTATGGTCTTCAGAGCGACAGGCCTAACGTTACTGACCACGGCAGAAATGAAAGTAAAAGCGCTCTTTATGACAGCTGTAAGACTGAAAATACTGGTTGAGGCCTGATTTATGGGACAAAAGGGCCCAGCTGGCTAATTAACATTTGAACTCACAGAAGCACATGAACTAACAACAAAGAACTCACACAAGAACATGGTTTAATGTGAATGTTTATCATTGACTGTTATGCTTTTGGTGTCATTTGAAATGTCTCAAAGTGAGTGGTACAGATATCTCATATCCAGATAGATAAAATAAAAGGAAATAAGGTTTATAGAAGTTCATAGGAAACTGGTTTAGAGATAATGCCAGATAAGGCAACCCCCCTTCTGTGGGATAGAAGCCATTTGAGGGTGGTCTCACCCCATCCCCCTTGTCACCTGGTCAGAGGATAAAGGAAGGTGTTCTGGCTCTCTGTCTCTTCTTTTTGGCTGGACGTGGAATTGGATAGGTGGTTCTCTCTCTCTCTCTCTCTCTCTCTGAGGCAGATTATTAAAACCTTTCATTTATGGAGTCAGATGAATTAACGAGTGAGTACATGATTAATGCATTGCAAATTTAACCAACCAATACTTTGCATGAGTGAGGACAGAACACGTGATAACCTTCCCCGTGTATTGGCGAACCGGCAGATTGGGCCAATATAGCGGGCCTTACAAAAAATGGTGACCTCGAGACGTGATCTCAAAACAGATCAAAACAGTTTCACGAGAAACGTCCTCTCCAGCAAGTATTGGGATTTTAAAATCAACAAGAGGTTTGAACATCTTCTCTTTCTTCTGTGGTTGTGGTAAGTAAACTTTTTCTGCCCTTTATAGAAGTGTTGAAGAAATGTTTGCATTGTTTACGGGTCGGAATTAAAGCCCTTTGTTTAGAACGTGATGCGGCAGCCAGATGAAGAATGAAAACCCTTGTGCATTAGATTTTAAAGATCTCCTTGTTTTGCCTAAGCAACAAGAAACGAAACCTAAAGTATAGCATCTTCCAAATAATGAATAATCGATGAAGAGCTAAAAAAGTAAAGCCTAAAAGTTTTAAAATCAGGCGCATGTTTTCCGGCCATTGTTGAAACCAGCAACACTCGAAGAGAATGAGCAAACTAACAGAAAACAGAGAAAGAAAAATCTAAGTTTGTAAAAGATCGGAAAACACGTGATTTTATAAATAAAAAGGCAGATCGATGCATTGTTTATGAAAAGAAAATTTGGGGAAAACAGGATGATATGATTTACAAGCTAAAACTCAAATATCAAGGCTAATGCTAAGTGCTATTGTCAATGCTAAGCCATGCTGTGCCCAAGGCTAATGCTAAAGGCTAAAGCCATGCTGCGTCCAAACGCTTAAACCATGTTTTGTCTCACTGGCTGACTAGTAGGCCCAAAAGCCACATTGAAAACATTAATATCCTATACTAAACCTAAACTAATCTTGACAAACTCTATATTCCATTAAAATCTTAAACTTTGACACAGATGGAATTAAATTAAGTAATTCAATTTAATTTGGCTTATTTAAGTTCCTCTGAGAAGTAAACCCCTAAAGTATTTGATATGCTGGGATGGAGATAGATCTTTTTTAGAAAGAAGACTATCTAGTCAAAAATCTGGGAAAATTAACTGTAAGCCCATTATTGTGAAATCATGTGTACTGATCATGTCTTGTTTACATTATGGGCCGAAAAGGTTCAGCCTACACTGTACAAACTCAGTAGAAAAGGTCTTAACATGGATGCTATTGACAATGAAATTTTCACTTGGTGGAAAACAGTGGGTAGTAAACAGAAGAAATCAAAACATGGTGAAATAATTGAGGCTTTAAACTTCATAAGTTATAAACAGCTAAATGAGTTAACAAAATTTCTATCTTCGCTTATGGATGCTAAATGTGAAGAAGTGCATTCTAAAAATGCAGAGGCACAAAAGTCTGAGGAAAAGATTCAAGATCTTCAAACACAGCTAGATAAATTACTAGCTGAGCTGTTAGCCCTGACTAAAAAGTGTAAAAATCACAAAGACACCATTGCAGATCTTAAGGCTAAGCTAAATGCTAAAAGCAAGTCTCCCAACAAGCTTAACAGCGATTGGGCTAAAAATGTACACTTCTTAGATGAGGCAGCCTGCTCTAATAATCTTGTATCTTTTCAGACAGATGAAGCATGTGATAAAGTTATGAAAAGAGTGCCTGTTTCTGCCCTTAAGGTGATACGGCACCCAAACGGCACAGAGTCAACCATTCGGCGTCCTTTAACAGTAACTGAATGTAGCTTGTTTAAAGCAGAGATCGGACCATTCCCTTTGAAAGGGCCATTCGAACCATGGTGGAGACACATTGTTAGTCTAAAACATGCATTTCAGCTCGAACCAAAAGATATTTGGCAAATTGTTATCAGCTCAATTCCAGATGTTCTGAACTATAAGATACCACAGGTTTTGATGACAGGCACCATTGTGCAGTCAATGCATCAAAATGAGCCTGAGAGCGAAATCTTGAATAGACTAAAACAATGCCTTCGCGAGCTGCGTGGTTGTAGTCCTGTTGGATGGGAATTGATTTTCAATCGGAAACAGAGTACTGAAGAATCGTTTGAGACATATGCAGAAAATATGATTGAACTTTTTGAGGAGTATTCTGGAATTGAAGGTATTAACCACAACAATGTAATTCTCCTTGAATTCCTGCTTACAAATGCAGGGCCGCGTGTACAGCAATCACTCATGTGTGGTGCTTCTCCAGCACAAAACACATTCAAAGGTATTGTTAGCTGGGCAACAATAATTGAGTCACGGAAACAAATGCATGATGAGGTAGCTGTGTTAGAATGTCATGAAGATCCTCCATCTGCAGGAGAATTCAGAAAGCCACACTGTGGCAAACTGAACAGATTCTGTAATTCCTGTCACAAAACAGGCCATACAGAGGAAAAGTGTTGGTCACTGGGCAGAGGCAGACCTCCACCCTATTTCATAAAACGCAGACAATCATAATCTAATGACAAAAACCAGCACTCTGCAAGTAACCAAAGCTCAAATGCATCTAAAACTCTTACTGACCTAACAACTTTGGACGCTCAAGGCCTTCAGCTATTAGCGTCATTTGCTAGTTGGGTAGCAGCCCAATAGCAAATAGCTTAATAGTTTAACATCTAAATTCATTGAACCTGTCTGCATTTTCAAATTTGAAATTGTGCTTAACACATCGTGCACTACACATCGTGCACATAGAACACAATTTGGTTGTTTGTGCTACAACATGCACATAGGCTAATTTTAAGTTTATTTTTTAAACACAGGATTACTTTACTGTAAGTGTAGTTGAAACACTTAGGCAAAGGTGATATAGATGTTGTATTCTATTGTTTTGCTGTGGGTGTATTTGGAACACTTAGGTAAAAAGGTTGTAGATGTTGTATTCTAGGCCATGTGTCCTGTGTAAACTGAAGTAAACGCGTGTGTCTGTGCTGAATTTGATGGCTATAATGTGATTCACAATGAATTTGAAAATCAGAAACAGCGAACGCATCTCATTAATCCTGAAACAAAAACCTTTTCATATTTAAGGCTTCAGAGAACTAAATATTGTTATGTTTGAATGTATTCTGAATTACTCTGAGATTTGTTTTTTTTTTCCAAAATAGATTAACGGATTCGTATATTTCCACAAGATTGCGTCGGAGATTGGCGACGGCTAATAACTGATATCAGGAAGTGTGCGGGCGACTTGGATGAGAGGATGGGTTAGTCCGACTAGGATCAGCTTTACGCTGGTTGATTAACCTAGCTTGGACGCTTCCGATGACTTCTGTTCTAATTTAATAGTTTTGGAAAACGGTTGAATTAAGTTCCTGAAGGGCATCCAAGGGGGCTATTGTATATATCTTTGGTTGTTGCGCGTGTACGGCAAAATCCCTAGATATTTAGCCAACTGCCTCAGCTTCTGATCTTCGGGGCTGACCACTTGTGTCGTGCATCCTTGGGAAGGACTGCAAAGCGATATAGTTTTCCTTATCTATAAACGGAAAAATATAAAGTAAGAGTAAATAGAAGAATCAAACGTTATAATGGCCATTTAAAAAGACTAAATGAGAAGAAAAGGTATTTGAAACCTAGCAAAGGAAAAAAGAAAAACAGCGAATGTACATCTTATCAGCCCTGAGCCAAAAGGCCTTTTAATATTCAAATGTATTGACATGAGAACAAGTAGAGATTTGACCATGCGTTAAGTTGTTCCAGAGACTCTTCAGAGACCGAAAACAATATAATTTGACTTGTATTGTTAAAGAATCTAATTATATTATAACTTGAATTATAATAAACATTATATTACACTCGCCGAGCAGGACAATAATTGGAGAAGTGCGACTTTCGTCATTAAAATTGAATTTCTGAAACAGAATTTCATTTGTGTGCTACCCAGTGCCAAAAAGGGGCGGAGTATGCCTTTATTTTTCACCGTTAGAAAACACGGCTAGGAGTGTGGCACAGGTAATAGCACGCTAAATAATCCTTGACTGGGGTGCACCAACTGAATTGAATCTGATAAGATAAGTAAATTTACGAGGAGGGTGTGAAATGCTAAACAGCAGACAGAAGTACCACAGTTTTTTGCAGGTCAAAAAATATCTGCACAAATTAAAATGTGTGAATGCATTGCACATGCAACAGACTGAAGGCTGAACTGAAAAAGCAGCTTCAGGTGTCACAACACACTGAGACAACAGCAACAATTCAGACGTGGTCAATGAAACTCGGTTTCATGTGACATCTGGAATTAAAATTGCTAACAAGTAAAAGAATTCTACACGTCTGAATTTAATGCTTTTGAAATATTGGAATTATCTGTGGTTCGCACCCCTCTGTTTTCTGTCTCAGGCTTAGGCTACTTCTGCAAAATGGTGGAGCCCACCTGGAGCAAATCCAGGACAGCGGAATTGTTCGAACATAACCTGAGACTCGGGAGATGGGTGAAAAGACATTATAAAAGGCCTTTTCACACATCACACTATCACATTACTGCATAAATATGGCCTCCCAGTTTAGAACTGGATCGAAATTTGCAACACAATTGTTATAGATTAGATTCCACCCATCTCCTAGACATGAACACTGAACACACCCCTCCATCACTATACCCTCACTGCAACATCACCTGGTGTAGATGGTCTATCCAGGCTGAACACTGCACATCAGACGAAGATGTGTCATCTTCACACTAACAGATCCAGATAGCTTCACACACACAGGGTGGAGCTGATCTCATGATCATGGTCTAACAGAGACACAGAGAATAGCATACGCTATTCACAACAAACTGCTAACTAATGTAACACACATGAACAACTGAATGGCTACAGTCACAAATCAAGACAAATTCTAAGGCAGACCTGCCATTAAATTTCAAACTCTATGATTGTTGGTGGGAGTTGGAAGATCAGAGGGCCCCTGATTTCTCAACTTACCAGTAATAACAGAAACATAATTAAAATGGATAAATCTGAAGTGAGACCAATTTTTACAAAAAGTACAAAATTCGTATATTTCCAAAAATGTACAAAAATTTACAATTCAACTCTGTCATCGACTGTGACTTAGCCAGATCAATACACACACTCTCAAACACACTCTCTCACAGACACACACACACACACACCAACACACACAAAAACACTCACAGACAAAAACACACTCTGACATTCTAAAAAATTCTCACACAAACACACAAAACCATTGATTGGTTTACACCGACCTCTTGCTGCATTTCTGAAACCTATTTTGATTTCTGCATTTTTTCCTTTGAGTAATTCAGAAAAACATTTCTGAAACTTATTTTGATTAGAATTTTCTGAAACTTATTTTGATTTCTGCATTTTTTCCTTTGAGTAATTCAGAAAAACATTTCTGAAACTTATTTTGATTTTAATTTCTGAAACTTATTTTGATTTCCTTTGAGTAATTCAGAAAAACATTTCTGAAACTTATTTTGATTTTAATTTCTGAAACTTATTTTGATTTTAATTTCTGAAACTTATTTTGATTTCTGCATTTTTTCCTTTGAGTAATTCAGAAAAACATTTCTGAAACTTATTTTGATTTTAATTTCTGAAACTTATTTTGATTTCCTTTGAGTAATTCAGAAAAACATTTCTGAAACTTATCTGCATATTTGTATATTGTCCATTTTACTTGCAACAATGTATTTGGACATCAATTCAATTGAATCTCTATGTTTGGTTACACCAAAATAGCACTGGTTGTTTTGTTAGAATGCCATTTATTTAAATGTTTCTAGAAACAGGGTAAGAGCTTGTAAGATCTTCCTTTGTCCTTCCTTGACCCTCTATAGGAGTACTATTGACGTGGTAATTAAAAATCAGGTAATTAATGAGACCAAACGTACCACTCACAATTGCTGACATGAACATGGTATTTTACATTGAACATGACATGATTTTTCCTTATTGCATTATGCGTTCCTATGCATTTCCTTACGACTGTAAGTTCATAAGTGCTCAATCGTGAAGCGGACATTTAAGATGCTTTTCAGGTGTCGCACACAAAGCCGTGTGGACCAAAGGAGAACCCCTTCATCCACTGAGGTCTGCCCAGACAACCGTACCGCTGGAGGTGACAGGGTTGGTCAAAAAGGGTCAGATCATCATCGTGGAGAAGGTGCCAGGGAAGCGGAAGTTTCTCCATGAAGAAATGACACGTCAACTGAACAAGTCACAAAAGGTCCAGATTGACTCTATGAACTTTGCTCACGTCACAGGATTACAGGAAGAGAACCTGAACGCATTCATCCACCCGCTGGACTCAAGCTATACACCTGGTGGGAACAGGTGTTCTGCAGGTGAACACAGCCCACTGAGCTTCTACAGATGGCAACATTGCAAAGACAATTTTTGTGCTCAAGGATTATAACAAACGTCTTACTGTGACCCCGTAAGTGTTCATCGGAATGTGACCCACGGGATCAAGGAGGGAAACTGTAAGACTGAAAATACTGGTTGAGGCCTGATTTATGGGACAAAAGGGCCCAGCTGGCTAATTAACATTTGAACTCACAGAAGCACATGAACTAACAACAAAGAACTCACACAAGAACATGGTTTAATGTGAATGTTTATCATTGACTGTTATGCTTTTGGTGTCATTTGAAATGTCTCAAAGTGAGTGGTACAGATATCTCATATCCAGATAGATAAAATAAAAGGAAATAAGGTTTATAGAAGTTCATAGGAAACTGGTTTAGAGATAATGCCAGATAAGGCAACCCCCCTTCTGTGGGATAGAAGCCATTTGAGGGTGGTCTCACCCCATCCCCCTTGTCACCTGGTCAGAGGATAAAGGAAGGTGTTCTGGCTCTCTCTGTCTCTTCTTTTTGGCTGGACGTGGAATTGGATAGGTGGTTTTCTCTCTCTCTCTCTCTTTCTCTCTATCTCAGGTACAAGCTGGGTAAGATTCTTTGGTGTAACCAATGTATAACCATGTTCTAGATATTTGAATTGATTGTGGAATTGATCTCTGATATCTGAAATATTAAATTGTTACATATGATTATTATAACTGATTTTGACATTGTTCATTTAATGGTTAAAGGAATAGTCAAACATTCGTTCACTTTTAGTGAGGCAGATTATTAAAACCTTTCATTTATGGAGTCAGATGAATTAACGAGTGAGTACATGATTAATGCATTGCAAATTTAACCAACCAATACTTTGCGTGAGTGAGGACAGAACACGTGATAACCTTCCCCCGTGTATTGGCGAACCGGCAGATTGGGCCAATATAGCGGGCCTTACACAGCTCATCGAGTCATTTTACGGATATAAGGTTTACCAGTTTATTAAGCACCCACTGAAAAGGTGTGTATATTTGTTTACTGTTAGTTGTAACGAGTGTTTTGTGTACTTCGCTGTGTATGTTGATGATAATGAAAGGGAGAGAGAGGGAGTTTATGGATAAGACTTTAATGCTCACTTCTTATACTGTGTTTATTCAGCTCTTACTGTGATTCTCTGGAGTAAAACTAACGCTTCATCTTTTGTGTGATGTACAATAAACTTCACTGAACTTATCAGTATATTTTGGTCATCATTCGGACGAGGTCTGCTACAGCAGGCTTGTATTAATAGTGGATAAAAGCAGATGACAAGTAAATTATAACCATAATTAAACTAAACTATACCTGTTCAGTCTCCATACAGCATATATTCTCTGGCTCTGTGGGCATTATTGTCCGACTCCGAGTCGAAATGAACACCGCTACTGAGAGTTTCTGTTCTGATATTATCAGATGAGATCTTCATAATATTGTCTGGCTCTGAGCGCGAGCTCGTGAGGCTCCGCCCCCTGGGCCGGCAGCAGCAGTTAATTTACATTTACATTTATTAATTTAGCTGACGCTTTTATCCAAAGCGACTTACAATTGCTATATATGTCAGAGGTCGCACGCCTCTGGAGCAACTAGGGGTTAAGTGTCTTGCTCAGGGACACATTGGTGTCTCACAGTGGATTTGAACCCGGGTCTCTCACACCAAAGGCATGTGTCTTATCCATTGCGCCACCACCACCCACCACATTTAAAGGGCACACACTAAAACAGCGCTTTTTTCTGAGCCCCAAAAAATGACAATTTAAACATGCTGTAAAAAATGATCTGTTGGTTATTTTGAGCTAAAACTTCACATACATACTCTGGGGACATCAGAGACTTATTTTACATCTTGTGAAAAGAGTCATAATAGGTGCCCTTTAATTAGTGATTCTACATTTAAATATTGATGATTACAAGTTTGGGGGATATGCGATTAATTACAGCAAATTGTGCAATTAATTAGTTTTTTTTTTTTATCGATTCCCAGCCCTAATACACTTTTTAACGACAAATGTCCATCTTGTACCATCTCTGAGATGCGCCACGTATTACGTCATCACGTTGGAAAGATCACGAAAAAAATAAAAATAAAAATAATAATAAAATAAAATAAAGATGTCGGACGATTTTGAAGTTGGAGGAGAAAATGAGATGGAATTTTTCACCCTTCCCTACCTTTTTGAACCGGAGTACACAGACAAATAACTTAGATAGATGACGTGACCTTTCCAACGTGATGACGCAATGCCTGGCGCGTCGCAGACCAGCACAAGACGAACAATTGTGGTTGAAAAGTATATACATTTGAATTTTTTTTTAGAAAATGACCGATCGTTACACTAGATAAGACCCTATTCCTCAGCTGGGATCGTGCAGAGCCCTTTGAAGCACTTCAAAGCCCTTTGAAACTGCATTGATTTGGACTTCAACATTTTGGTAGCAATTGAAGTCCATTGTGTGGAGGAAAAAATGTTTTCCTCAAAAAACTTAATTTCTTTTACACTGAAGAAAGAAATACATTTACATCTTGGATGGCACTGGGGTGAGTAAATAAGGAAATTTTCATTTTGAGGTGAACTAATCCTTTAAGTGCGTGCACCACGACTATGAAAAGCCATGATTACGATATAACAATTCACCATGGAAAACGCACCCGACGAAAAGATGCCTGCATACTTCCAAGTCAAATTGTAATAATTTTGAAATAAAAGGCATTTTTCCTAGCCTGATTTTAGCCTCTGATTTGAACACTGTTTGAAGGGGCATGTCTGCTTTGAGACTTCAGTGTAAACGCCCACTGCTGTGATTGGCTGACATGCTTGCATATGAAATAGCTAGCATTACATATGGAACTCTCTCGAATACTTTTACTATTACAGCTATTATAAGTTTTTACTATTACAGCCATTGAGATTAACGAATCGTGAGAAGTTTAAGTATTTAGATCTATTCCCATCACACAAAAGGCTGCAGTGATGAGCATTGAGCAGATGACAGCCTGTTGATCGCGTGAATGAAGATCTTATCATTGCAACGCAGTTTCTGCACTCTCACTAATGATTTCACCAATGCAAACATGAGGTAAGTACAGTAAGAGCTTCGTTGTGCAGTGTAACAGCGTCATTGATTTCATAACGAGTTTTGGCAAGTGTCCAGATAAACTCGTGCTGTGTGATTGACAGCTTGGGCGATTGGAAAGTGATTGTTCTTTGATCGCTTTCTGTATATATTTTAATCACAGTTTAAATAAGATTATTTTCATCCTACCAAAAGAAACGATGTGAAGTTGATATTTTAGTCACTGGCTTGATTTACTGATGCATAAAACCGTATTGATCGATTTTGAGAGAAAGATTATATGTCTGAACTTGAACAATTATACATCAGAAATTCACATAACCCACTGGTTCTTCAGAGGCTCGGATGAAGGAACTAAAAAAATACTTTTGTGTTCATTTGTACATCCAAACACTGAGCAATTGCCATGCTTCGCTCGTTTGCAAGCCATGATGTCTCTCGAGGAAAAAACAATATTGCGCTCGCGCAGCTCATTTTCTCATGGGTGGGCCAAATTCTCTTTGCGGGCAAAGAAGAGAAAGGGGAGGTGACCTTTCCCCTTATGACGACAAAGGCAAGATTCTAGATTTGCCTGTCTGAGCTTTCATTTTCTCAAAAATACCCAGGGCTTGGTTTATACCTATCAAAATGTCTAGCCACTGGGGGACCATAGGCAGGCTAGGGGAACTCATATTAATGTTAAAAAACCTCATAAAGTAACATTTTCATGTCATGGGGCCTTTAAGCATTAAAGGTTCATGGGTGTAGCCTACATGGCTTTACAAACATTTTACACATTAAATAAATATAATTCAGTGTCTATTTCAATATGCAGCAGCTTTTTCCATACAGTCTAATGCTCAAATAATTAAATGTTCTCTAATCAAACCTGTTACATTTCTTAATTAGGGTAATGAAATTAACATTTGACTTCTACTCAGCCAACAGCAAGGCAGAGGCTCATAAAACACCACCACCACTCAAAGATGAAGAGGAGATGGCCATAATACCAATTATTGGAAGAATATTAAAATATTAAAAAGAATAACTGTTGCTTTTGTATTTGTAGGAAATAAAGATCACCAAATAAATGAATCTGAATAATTTGTGTTTCTTTAACAGCTGTGGTTGTGGTTTTGGCATATATCTTGGACTACCCTTCCATCTGGTATCCTTCCGTTCCGTACAGGAATCTGTTTTATTTTCAGAAGGAGCGATGATGGGAATATACGTGTTTATGCATCCAACCACATTGAAAATCCTAAAGGAATTTCTAACTATCAGATTACTTCCAGAGGTCGCAGCAAGATGTTATCAAATGAACGTCATTTATCAGATTAGCCTCATTTAAACCGATTTCTGCACAGTGAAACTCCTCTTTGATGGCGCTCACGACACAACACAAAAATGTAAACAAAGAGCATGAGGTCAAGGCACACTTTTCATTATCGCTCTTCAAACAGCGGCCTTACTAATGTGCTCCGCATATGCCCGATGTTATATAGAAAACTACCATTTAAAAATGTTACCACTCAAATAAATATGCATGTGGATATGGCACAAAAAACACTACTGACGTAAACGTATTTAACTGCCTTTAGGGTAAGAAAAATAATCTTGTTTCCGTTTGCATTAAGATTATTTTTCTTACCCCACTGTCAGATCATTTTACTTGTTTTAAGTAAAATGCACTTAATTTGCATTAATGTAATTTCCCTCGCATCCTTTTTGAACGCCTCGTCACATACGTGGCTAAACCTACATCGTTACCAAAGCAACCCACAGTATGTCTGGACACAATACTTATTTGATAATTTGCAATTAATAGTGTAGACAGTCAGCCTGAAAAGATCTGATTTGAGAAAAAAAATATGATTTGTCTGCAGTCTGAACTACGGGAGCCATCCAGAGTTAAATTTTTTTTTGCACAAATCATTATAGCAAGAATGTATACAGGGAGAAAATTCTTTGATTTTATAATTATTATTGGCACTGCCTCAAGTGGAGGAGTTTAACCCCCTGAGGTCTACGGTATCGCCGGCGATACCAGCTCGCTTTTTTTTTATCAGTGTAAAATAAACTCATAAATACTCTGTTGACTTTGATTTTTCATAGGAGTTTCGTACATCAATCGATGCTGTTAAATGTGTATTATTTTTGTGTATACTCATAATAAAAACAAAGTGTTGAGCTTTTCGCCAAATAAAGAAAAATAAACATGAAGCGAGTTCTGCCTTCTCTCTGTCAGTGTAGTCCATTCTGAAACGCGTCCGAAAATATACAATAACTCGCCGAATACTTCTCACACAGACACGTGAGATATGTCTTTATGAAGCTTGAAATCTCTTCTTTTAAATGAAGTAATTTATATAAAAAACAAATGTTTTCAACTCATGTAATCCGTTTGAAAGCAAGGAGAGGTACCGTTTTTCCTTCTGCCTCATTATCTCTATAATGAGTTGAGGCCGCCCCGCCCCCGGCGCTATTCAAATGGTAAATAGTTTAGGTGATCTAGTATGCATCGCATACGCCCCCCCGATCAATGCCATAAAAACACAGTTTCTTCATCAGACTTACTGATAGTTCATCGCGTTTTGAGTATGGCACGCTTCTCCAGTAAAGACGCCCTTCAGATGATTCTGGACAGCGAGGAAGTTGTTTCCTCAGAGGAAGATTGTAACTCAGACTACAAACGGCATCATTTTGAAGAGCGAATTCCGCCGAGGACACAATTTCGGAGTAAGTTTTACTTAAAAGTCTTTTGTCTTTTATTTTTCGTGTTCGCATTTATGAGGAAAAAACAATATTACGTGACAGTTCTCCATATGGACGCGAGCGCTCTGAAAGCCACTAAAAGACTTTCAAACTTTCACAGAGACCTCAAAACAGAAACTACAAATCCTTTCTTTAAAACGAATTTCGTTTTGTATCAATTGTATCTTAATTTTAATAATTTTTTCATTAACAAATTTCCTGGATTTAAAGTAAATATAGGCTATAGCAATCACAACATAAGGTGCTTGAACTGGAGATCATCATTAACCAGACCGTAGCCTACTCGCCTCACATGTCTAAAAAATGTGAAATATATTTACAGAAAGCTGGTTCTAAACAAAACCATCCAAAACAAAAAACTATGTAGCCTAATAAATGTGCATTTCTCCGGTGCGTTCACTAGCCTACTGCGAAGATCGCGAGTCAATAGCCTATCGTCAACTTCATCTTTGCCAGAAGTTAAATTTAAATTGCGTGTGTGAATGAATGATGATGTTTTAGCAAACTGTATTGCTATACTGAGGAAAGGAAAATTCGACTGAAATATGTTGAAATAAAATGTAGGCTATTTGTATAAGCAACGTATTAAACTGCAAATTAACAATATGCCCTAATATTTCATGAAAACAACGTTACAGTCAGGCGAAATATGAAAGACAACATCTTGTTGACTAGATTTGGGTACAGTTTTTACTGTAGAATATACTGCCACGTCAAATAAGCTTTTGTTTAGCAATTTCTATATCTATTTTTGTCAAAAATAAAGTCATCAATTAAGATGTTAGCTGTTCCAATGTTGACTATATTCAAACTAATGAATACATAGATAAAATGTAGGCCTATAATCTTTTTTTTTTTTACAAAGAAAGAGTACACTTGAAATATTGTTGAAATTGTAATTATTGTTGTAATTGTAACCTTTTTAATAAAATAGCAAAACATATTTACAAGATAGATGTAAGCAAAATCTTAAATGGTCAATATAAGTCTTCTTCTAAATATATCTTTTGTCCTTGCATTGTGGCTCAGTCACTGTGTCACACCTGTGTGAATGGCTCATCATTATGCAGAGTGGGTGGTAATTCAGGTGTAAACCACTCCTCGTTCACGCCCCCTCGCATACTGGCTTTCCAAGCAAAACCTGTTTTACATCAATTTAAATCAATGTATGGTTTTATTTGAACGATAAAGCAAGACTATTTTCACATAATTTTGAAGAAAAAACTATAGGCGACGACATCCATTAGTCAAAAGTCTTATTGACACATATTTACTATGTGTTTTGTGGCCTTATTTCAGAAATTTTTGTTTTTAGTTTTTTCAATATCCACGCATAAACATTATTCTCTCAAAAATGAAAACATGTACATACACGTGGCTCACATATTATGGTAGCCCTGTTTGTGCTTTATAGAGTGAATTTACACCTTTGCCATTAATATGTTTATAAGCAACTGAAAAAAGCACAAATGTCAGGGCATGTCAGAACATCTCAAGGGCCCAGAAAACCGCTCAGACTCCAGAGGGTTAAGTATCTTGGGGTTTTGTTCACGAGTGAGGGAAGGATGGAACGGGAGATTGACAGACGGATCGGTGCAGCTTCTGCAGTAATGCGGTCGATGTACCGGTCTGTCGTGGTGAAGAAAGAGCTGAGCCGCAAGGCGAAGCTCTCGATTTACCGGTCAATCTACGTTCCTACTCTCACCTATGGTCATGAGCTTTGGGTCATGACCGAAAGGACAAGATCCCGGATACAGGCGGTCGAAATGAGCTTTCTCCGCAGGGTGTCTGGGCGATCCCTTAGAGATAGGGTGAGAAGCTCGGTCACTCGGGAGGAGCTCAGAGTAGAGCCGCTGCTCCTCCACATCGAGAGGGGTCAGCTGAGGTGGCTCGGGCATCTGTTCCGGATGCCTCCTGGACGCCTTCCCGGGAAGGTGTTCCGGGCACGTCCCACTGGGAGGAGACCCCTGGGAAGACCTAGGACACGCTGGAGAGACTATGTCTCCCGGCTGGCCTGGGAACGCCTCGGTGTCCCCCCGGAAGAGCTGGAGGAAGTGTCTAGGGAGAGGGAAGTCTGGGCATCTCTGCTTAGACTGCTGCCCCCGCGACCCGGCCCCGGATAAGCGGAAGAAGATGGATGGATGGATGGATATTGGCATAGAAAAAGAAAGATAATGCGATAATGGCACTTTAAACTGTAATCAGCTACCAGGTGCATTTGGCTTGTGATGAAAGATTGCTCCTGTCTGATCGATTGCTCCTGTCTGCCTCGCTGCCTGCTGTGAGTGTGTTTGCTTCGGTGCTGTAAGCTCCGTCTTAGCCTCGTATTTCCTTGTTTTGAACCATCATTTACTACAATTTCTAGTTGTTTATACTATTACTAAATACAGCTTACCCAACATCTCAGATTAACCTGACATCGCTAGCTTCCGTTACTACTAGCACAACACGCTAGTAATTCGCTAGCCTGTTAACGCGCCACCCGTGCGCTCAGCTATTTTTATTTATTTATTTTTCTCTCGCGCGCTCGCGCCTTTGAGTTCATAAAAGCTCAGGTGAGTAAGAATCACTCAACAAACACGGTGAGTAATGTCTTGTCCTGTTATTGTCACCTGCACTTCATGTCACATGTTTAGCATAGCCTTGTCTGTTGGCAATATAGGATTTATCTGTGATAAATGCAAGGAGACAGTTAGGCTGACAGAAGATTTCAGAACTAGAAACACGCATCCAAACTTTAATTGAGGATAGTAAGAGTGCTAGAGCTTCAGATACTATTTTGGATGCGCCTAGCATAGTGAACTCTTTACATGATGCGGTTCCAGCTGAATTAGTGCCTGCGCAGCCGGGCAAATGGGTGACAGTGAGGGATCGCTCTAGTCGCGGATCAAAAAACCACTCTTCCGTTCCGATTACCATAACAAATCGATTTGCCCCGCTCAGTGAAACACCCACTGAGAATGATTGTGCCCTAGTTATTGGCGCACGGAACGTGAAAATAGAGACACCAACCACCATAGTCACATGTTTGCCGGGAGCCAGAGCGCCTGACATCAAAGCAAATTTAAAAGTGCTGGCTAATGCTAATCGTAAATTCTCTAAGATCATTATTCACGTCGGCACTAATGATGTTCGACTCCGCCAGTCGGAGATCACCAAAATTAATATTAAAGAGGTGTGTGAACTCGCAAGTACGATGTCAGGCACTGTAATTTGCTCTGGCCCCCCTTCCTGTTCGCAGGAGTGATGAGATAGTTAGTAGATTGTGTTCGCTTAACGGTTGGCTGTCTAAGTGGTGTCCGCAACATAATATAGAATTTATAGACAATTGGAAAAGTTTTTGGGGCAGACCTGACCTGTTGAAAAGAGATGGTATTCATCCCTCCTGGGATGGTGCTGCTCTTCTCTCTAGTAATATGGCACATAGTCTTAGAGCTCAAACATGACAATCTGGGGCTCAGGTCAGGAAGCAGACAGACTGGCTAAACCGACCGTCTGCTAGCGGCCTCACGTCACCAAGGTCAGATAAATCCCATCACATAGAGCCTCTTTCACCTAGCTATCATCATATAGAGACTGTGTCTGTTCCCCGAATTTGGAAATCCAAAAAACGTTTAAACCCATCTAAGGTTAAAAATGTAATTGATGTTCAACAAATAAAAAACAGCTATAATACAGATGAGCAAATGCTAAAGCTTGGGTTGCTGAATATTCGATCGCTTACTTCAAAAGCACTCATTGTTAATGATATGATTTCAGATAATAATCTAGATGTGCTGTGTTTGACAGAAACCTGGCTAAAACCAAACGATTACATTACTTTAAATGAGTCCACCCCGCAAGATTACTGTTATAAACATGAGCCTCGTCTGAAACGCAAAGGGGGAGGTGTTGCTGTAATTTATAGTAATATTTTCAAAACCACTAAGAAATCAAGTTTTAAATATAATTTTTTTGAAGTGTTAGTACTTAATGTAAAAATATATAGTATAAATGATAAATCACGCTTGAGATTTATGCTGGCTACTGTATACAGGCCACCAAGGCACCATAAAGATTTTAATCAAAGAATTTGCGGACTTTCTATCAGAATTAATATTGACTGCAGATAAAGTACTAATTGTTGGTGATTTTAATATACACATCGATAATGAAAAAGATGCATTGGGATTGGCATTTAAAGACATTGTAAACTCAATTGGAGTTAGACAACACGTGTCAGGACCTACTCATCGTCGTAATCATACTCTAGATCTAATATTATCACATGGAATAGATGTTGATGCCGTTGAAATTCTGCAGCAGAGCGATGACATCTCAGATCATTATCTAGTCTCGTGTAAACTTCATTTAGCCAAGGCTTCAAAGCCGACTCAGTGTTTCAAATATGTTAGACCTATCACTTCTGCCACTAAAGATTGCTTTATTAATAATCTTCCTAATCAGTTTCATCATCTCAGCATCCCAGATAGCTTAGAAGAACTCGATATTGCAACAGAAACTTTTAACTCTCTCTTTTCCAGCACTTTAGACACAGTTGCTCCGTTGCGCTTAAAGAAGATTAAAGAAAATAGTCCAACGCCGTGGTACGAGCACACTCAGGCCCTTAAGAGAGCAGCCAGAAAAATGGAGCGCAACTGGAAGAAAACAAACTATATTGGTATTTCGCATTTCATGGAAAGAGAGCTTGATTGCTTACAGAGAGGCCTTAAAAGCTGCTAGATCTGCTTATTTTTCAAACCTATTAGAAGAAAATAAACATAATCCTAGGTATTTATTTGAAACGGTGGCTAAACTAACGAAAAAGAAAGCTTCAAGCACAGAAGTTTCCAAGCAACACAGCAGTAATGACTTTATGAACTTCTTCACTTATAAGATTGATAATATCAGGGAGAAAATTATAACTATGCAACCGTCTACTACAGTATCGCATCAGGCAGTGCATTGTAGTCTCCCGGAGGAAAAATTTGATTTGTTCGTTGCTATAGAAGAGGAAGAATTTACTAAACTCGTTAAATCATCTAAATCTACAACATGTATGTTAGACCCTATACCGACTAAGCTACTGAAAGAAATGCTTCCAGAGATCATAGATCCTCTTCTTAATATCATTAATTCATCTTTGTCTCTAGGATACGTACCAAAAACCTTTAAGCTGGCTATGATTAAACCGCTTGTTAAAAAACCGCAACTTGATCCTACAGAATTAGTCAATTACAGGCCGATCTCGAATCTACCCTTTCTGTCAAAGATATTAGAAAAAGCAGTATCTTCACAACTGTGTTCCTTTCTTGAAAGAAATGATATCTGCGAGGATTTTCAGTCAGGATTTAGACCGTACCATAGTACCGAGACAGCTCTCAGAGTCACAAATGCTTTGCTCTTATCATCCGATCGTGGTTGTGTCTCTCTATTAGTGTTACTCGATCTTAGTGCTGCATTTGATAAGTATCGACCACAACATTCTTTTAAATAGACTCGAAAATTATGTTGGCATTAGTGGAATTGCACTAGCATGGTTTAAATCATACTTATCTGACCGTTATCAGTTTGTAGCAATAAATGAAGAGATGTCTTATCGATCACAAGTTCAGTATGGCGTACCACAAGGCTCAGTACTAGGACCGCTACTGTTCACTCTGTACATGCTACCATTAGGAGATATCATTAGGAAACATGGCATTAGCTTTCACTGTTATGCCGACGATACTCAGCTCTATATTTCTTCAAAACCTAACGAAACTTACCAATTCACAAAATTAACGGAATGCATAGCGGATATAAAAAATTGGATGACTCGTAATTTCCTACTTCTAAATTCTGAAAAAACAGAGTTTCTAATTATTGGACAAAAAACTTCCTCACGTAATAACCTAGAATACGGTCTAATACTTGATGGCTGCTCTGTTAAGTCTTCGTCGTCGGTTAGGAACCTGGGTGTGCTCTTTGATACCAATCTTTCATTTGAAAGTCACGTGTCTAGTTTCTGTAAAACTGCATTTTTCCATCTTAAAAATATATCTAAATTACGTCATATGCTCTCATTGACAAATGCGGAACAATTAGTTCATGCGTTCATGACCTCAAGGCTAGATTACTGTAATGCTCTACTGGGTGGTTGCCCTGCACGCTTAATAAACAAACTACAGCTAGTTCAAAATGCAGCAGCTCGAGTTCTTACCAGTGAAAGACCGAAAGATAACTTCACGTTTAGTTCAATAACTTTTTATTCCATCACCGTCATCCACACAACAACCATAAACCAAGTCCCTCTCCTTCGCTCACCCAAAGAGCAGAAAAATACCCCCCGCTTTCCACGCAACAGTGCCCCCTTACGGAATAATATGCCATTAACATAACACACAGGAGTAACAATCTCCCTCTCTCTAAAAAAAACAAAAAAAAACACCAGCTAACCTGTCACAGTGTATTAAATAAGAACAACAATATAACATAAAAGGTTATTAGTAAAAAGGGGGGGAAACTCATGCTTGAGTTCATTTAACAGTCCAGCATCCTTCATAGAGAGCCCTAAGAAGTGAGGTTGAGGAAGCTCCCTTTTTTGTAAGACAGTCTGCAAGTTGATCTTTTGTTTCAGACCATAACACTTGACCAACCCTCTTAGTTTGGATCAGTTCTTTTATTGAACTGATTTCCAAACGCAGTCTTTTCTCAGCAACAAACTTAGTAGACTTAAGTGCATCAACAAGAGAGAAATTATCGGTGACACAGATTATGGGTACAGGAGAAGCAGTACAACCGGCATTCAGTTCAGAAAACAGAGTTGACAAAAAAATTGCATTATCAATCCCCTCAGACATAGCAAGCGTTTCACCTGCAAGAGTGCTTCTGACAACTCTCTTAATTCTCTTAGATTGCCATGAAATAGGAGAGAACTGCCCATTTTCACCCATCAAAACGATGAGGTACCCACCTTGAGTACCTCCATCTGAAAGATTTGCAAACGATGCATCAGTGAATGTAACCATCTTTAAGTTACTGTCTTCCCCAAGCTGTTGAAAATTCAACTGAACTGATTTGGTCTTGAGTTTACAGACTACCCTGTTAGCTTCATTAATGTTCTGTACTGTAGCTTGTTTGAGACAAGATGCCAAATTACTTGCATCAAACATGACATCAGGCCTGCTCTGTCTCGCAACCCACAGAAGTTGACCTATCTTTGACCTAAGTTGTTCTCTCTCCTCTTCTGTGAGAGGTGAAGCGGACTCTGCTGCTCGTGAAGGCGTGATATGTATGGGCTGCAGGTGCTGAATGTATGTCATTTGGTGTATTTGTACCTTCTTGCCCAAAGTCACAAAATCCACACCCACATAGGAAAAGTTATTGTGAGCTTCACGACCTACATTGAACTTTGACCTAAGGTAAGGTATGACACTCTCTGAAAACAGCTGTGAACCTCCCCATATGAAATCATCAACGTGACAAGCAAGTACACCAGTTACATTCACGTCCTCATCAAGCCAGTAGAAAACTGCAGGGTCAACCTTAGACACAATACCTCCTGCTTCCGTCATAATGCTTTTAACTCTGTTATACCAATACAATGAGGCATCAGCTAAACCATACACACATTTTCTTAGTTTCCAAAGTGTCCCTGTGCCATTGGCCTCCAGTGGTGGTTTGATAAAAATGTCTCTGGACAGCTCCATGCCTTGTAGGAAGGCAGATTTTATGTCCATTGAGTGAAGTTCCCATTGTCTTTGACATAACACTGCCACTAGGAGTCTCAGTGACTCTGAGGCACAAGTTGGCGAGTCCTTTTGCAGCTCAGAAACTTGTAGCTCCTCAAATCCTCGTGCAACAAGTCTTGCTTTGGGAACTAATCCATTTTCAGTCTCTTTCAAAGTGCACACCCATCGAGTGGAGACGCACTTTTGTCCTTTGTCCTCAACTTCTTCAAACACCTCGTTCTGTCTCCAATTTTGTATTTCCTTTTCTTTTGCTTCATCAAAAGACACATCCTTAGTCACAAAAACATCCTCATGTGTATCCGAATTTGGAACCTCTTTCTGGACACGAAGATCCTCTAATTGTGACAGATCTGCTGATTCACTGTTACCAGCTACCTCCGCAGGCTCAAGTAGCTCCAAGTTGTACCAGTTCTTATATTTTCCAGTGGCTTTTCCAGCACGTCCTAGCACCTTTGCTGTTTGTGAAACACCACTTGCTTGGTTTCTAAATGTCACAATTTGTCCAGTCTTTATGTTAATGTTTCCAATGTCTGGTCTCTCTGCTTCTGCATTTTCAAGAGCAGGTAAAGGATCATTCTCTGCATTTTCTACATTTGTCTCTTCAATGTCCACTGTACGTTGTCCTTGATTATTCTCCTCAGAGACAATCTGAGGCTCTTCATTTTCATGAGTAACTTTTCTTAACCTAAGTTGGTGCACTCTGACACAGGTGCCTCCATGTCTGACAAAAACAACTGCACTATCCTGTCCAATGACCACTCCAGGCCCTTTCCATTCTGGACAGTCCACACGTTTGTAATAGACCTTATCTCCAGGTTCGTATCGCTCGTCAGTGGGCCGTAACTGTTTCTTTAGAGCTCTCCGTATCCTCTCCGAACATTCAGCTTCTGTAAAAGCCTTTCTTGCAGCATGCAGGGCTGAAATGTGCTTAGCAACCCATTCACTCTTGGTAGTCCCCTCTAGAGCCGGTGCTTTGTCAATTAACACTGAGGGCAGATTAGGATTCTGCCCGAACACCAGCTGATGTGGACTGTACCCATGGACACTTTGCATACAGTTCTTTGCCATCAAGGCCCAGTCCATTGCAGTGCTCCAGTCACATTCAGTACTAGCTTTCACTTTCATTATGATCTCAGTTAGGGTTTGATTATGGCGCTCCAACAGTCCATTGCTCCAGGGGCTGTAGGCAGGTGTTGTCTTAACTTCAATATTAAAGTTCTCGGCCATGTCTCTCACTTCTTCATTATTAAACTCGCCACCATTGTCACTGAATAGCTTTTGCGGTGGGCCATGTACACTGATCCAATCGTGGATAAAACGCTTGACAATTTCAGAAGCCCTCTTGGTGGTGAGGACACTACCAGCACTAAAACGAGTAAACTGGTCAATAATGTGTAGGTACCAAACCCCTGGCTCAAGCTCGTGCAAATCTATAGCAACTGTTTCATTATACGTAGATGCTAGTGGTAAGCCAACAGCAGGTTTTGGTTTGGTTTTACAGTATTTCTGACACACTTCACACTGGTTTATGATCTTTTGCAACAGGCTGGGGCATTCTGCGTCCTTGTTGCCAGAATTATTCATAAGTCTTAGCAGTTTGTCTTCAGAGGCATGCCCGAACTGTTTATGAAGCTTTTCCAAAACTTTCATCTTTTCGCTTGTGTTCATCTTGTCTGTGATTGACAATATTTCATCTTCAACCGTTAATATCTGATCAGAGTGAGCAGGATTTTTATTGTCATTGTCCACAATGTTCACACAATAATGTCCAGAGCTTGTAAAGTCTAGTTTGACCGGCTGGTTGAACATTACTGCGCTGTCATTTTCCATGTCCAGAACGGTCCCTGCCCTTTCTAATGATGTCTTACTCAATAGCAGAGGGATGTTTACAGGTACCACTTCTGTTTCAATATTACACTTCATGTTGCCAATCTTTGCAGGAATCTTGACTCTTTTTCCTGAGTAAACTACTTTTCCATCTCCAAACTTGAAAGGCCTGTGACTTTCTGCTTCTGTTTCTTTCATCATCTTTACACTTTTCGTCTGTAACACCGTACTGTAATTGTCAAGCCACTCTTGTCCACAGACTGTCCTAGTACAAGCAGTGTCTATTATTGCTGAGCCAAAACATTCGGTCATGAATATTTCTGCATCTGTCGGTGATTCTTTGGTGTACAGAGTAATATTACACTCTTCCATGTCAGTTTTATCTTCTGTAATCTTAACACTCTCACCTTTATGCGGACAATCTTTGGCCCAGTGATATGTACTTTGGCACACTGCACATTTCGATCGCCGTCCGTACTTATCTAGCGGGTTTGTACCGGGCTGTGGAGTTTTCTGATGAGCGCTTTGCTGCCAGGACTTACTTTTTTGCCGTCGCTGCTCTGTCACAAACACGGACTCCTGGCTAATACTTTGTGCTGCCGCGCTCATTTTTCCGCCAAATATTCTCTTCAGAGCGGACTTCATCGAGGCATATGTTAAGTCAGTGCATGCAGTTAGAGCTGCGTCGGGTAGCTCCATGTTGTACTTTTTCATCCGAGAATAGCGCTGTTCGAAATCAATAATAAAGTCCGCCATGGACATGTTCGCTTCTTTCATAATCCGGTCAAAATCTGAGTAAGCATCGTAGATCCTGTCCTTTTCCTCTTTAAGGAACAAAGCATCCAGTTTCGCTAACAAAGTGGTCATTCCAGTGTCTTTATTTAGATCATCTACCGGAATTTCCATCGCCGTATCCCGCGCCCTTCCTGATAGCGCCAGGGCGACGGCAAGAGCTTGTTTTTTTGCTTCCAAATCGGTAACTCTGGCCCAAATGTTGACTTCATTCTTCCAGCTTTCGTAGGGTTTTCCCTTCTTCAAATGTTGGTGGAACCCTGTAGTTAGCAGCCATCCTCTGCTACCATTGAAAGACCGAAAGATAACTTCACGTTTAGTTCAATAACTTTTTATTCCATCACCGTCATCCACACACAGGAACAACCATAAACCAAGTCCCTCTCCTTCGCTCACCCAAAGAGCAGAAAAACACCCCCCGCTTTCCACGCAACAGTGCCCCCTTACGGAATAATATGCCATTAACATAACACACAGGAGTAACAACCAGAACCAGGAAGTATGACCATATTAGCCCGGTTCTGTCAAAACTGCACTGGCTCCCTATTAAACATCGCATCAATTTTAAAATATTGCTGATCACGTACAAAACACTAAATGGTTTAGCTCTGCAGTACTTGAGTGAGCTCTTAACACATTATAGTCCTTCACGTCTATTGCGATCTCAAAATTCCGGCCAGTTGATAATACCTAGAATATCAAAATCGACTGCTGGCGGTAGATCCTTTTCCTATTTAGCACCAAAACTTTGGAACAGCCTTCCTACCATTGTCCGGGAAGCAGACACACTCTGTCAGTTCAAAGCTAGACTAAAAACACATCTCTTTGACCTAGCTTTCACATAATACATTATAGACTTCTATAATTATGACCGCCGCTAGCGTAGCTAGCGAAAGCGGTCATATAGGGATTGTCAAAGTTGTTTTTTTTGTTTTTTTTCGTCATCTACTGAATTTTTCGTCAACGATACCAGGGACACCGAAACACCGGGGAACATGAAATTTGGTGGGCATGTAGCCCCACTAGACTTTTACGGAAAAATTTCGTTTGGTCCCCGGGGCCACTCCCCCCCCGCACTGGGCCCCCCCAAACCCAAAAAATGCAGTTTTTCCTAAATAACTACCTGAACCGTGGCACCGAGGATGAAGAAATTTTTATGGTATGTTGGTCTTAAGGGCCCACATCAACCTAGCCCATAATCACTCATTTGTGATTTGCGCCCTTCCCATAAAAAATGAAAATGCAATATTATTCTGCTTTAATCGCCCCTATCTTCAGTTGAGATGTTCAGAACTGCACCATATTTCATGTGTATGATAAACTTGACATCCTCTGGGGGTATGCTAAGTTTCGTAGAATTTCATCCATGGGGGGGTATAAAATAAATTCATTTATGTGCACATTTAGTGACTGTACACTCATCGGCCTGTAGATGGTGGTGTTGAGCGAAGGGTTGCTGGTTTAGGATGATACTGTCACACACACACATGCAGGAATACAAATAAACGCAAGCATGCACACACACTGACATCCACACGCACAGACACACACCCATACACACACATACAAATCCACATGCACAGACACACACACACAAACACACACGCGCACACACATGTACGCACGCATACATACACGCACAGACACACACACACACACACACACACACATACACAAACACATACACACACACACAGACAGACATGCACATACTACTACTTTTTTTAGGTATATACATAAACACGCAATACAGCCAAATTGCTCCACGTCATTTATTTTTGTGGAAAGCCAGTGCAGGCCTGAGCGGCGGTCATATTTTGTACCGCCATGCGGTACATCTAGTTTAATGTTAGGCTGCATAGATTAGGTCAGCTGGAACCGGGAACACTTCCCATAAATCCTGATGTACTCGTTACATCATGAGAAGAATGGCATCTACGCTAATTTTAGTGTCTTTGTTTATCCCGAGGTTTTCCCGCAGCCTGCCGGATCCAGGCCGTATCCAGATCTGATGAAGGACCTTCGCCTGGACCCGATGACAACGCAGTGCTGAAGTGCCAACTAGTCTCTCCCTATGGAGGATCCCTTTACCACTCTACAGATAAAGCGTTGTCGGGAAACTCAATACGTGTATCTACCCCGAATTGATAAAATAAAATAAATTCTGTATCAAAAATTATAAGGAAACACCAGTACTTTGTTTAGGCTTGGTTTGTAGGGAATTACAAACCTGCGTACATATATTCAAACGCACATAACTATAGAACCAATTCTAAATGCGCATGTGAACGCCATCAGCGTTTCTCACAGGTTCGCGTTTAAAGTCTATGTAGAGAGAATTGTGTCGTCTTAGCGGCCCCTAATTTAATAACAAATGATTGTTGCGACGAAAGCGAATCAATCATAACTAACCTTAGCTGGAAAATAACTTTACTAAAGAACCGATATAAAGCCAAAACAATCTCTGTTACCATAAATTATACGTTTATCTCTGTAAAGCTGCTTTGAAACAATCTACATTGTTAAAAGCGCTATATAAATGAAGATGACTTGACTTGACATGAAAGAGGCTTCAGTAAGGCGGTGATTTGTAAAAGGGGTGGTATAATGCCCTTTTCACAAGATGTAAAATAAGTCTTTGATGTCGCTAGAGTATGTTTGTGAAGTTTTAGCTCAAAATACCCCACAGATATTTTTATATAGCGTGTTAAAATTTTTAATTTCTGAGGGTGAGCAAAAACGCACCGTTTTGTGTATGTCCCATTAAATGCAAATGAGCTGCTGCTCCCAGCACAGAGGGTGGAGCTTCAAGAGCTTGCACTCACATGGACATGCACTGAAAATGTAAAAAAAACTTTTAGCCTTTTATGTTCAAACCGGATTCAGACAATGAAGGAGACGACACGTTTCTGAATGGTTAGTTGATGAATTTATGTAGCTTATGTGTAGTTATCTTCTAGTCATTGATTAGCATATTCTGTCTTGATAAACTATAAATCGTGTTCAGGGGGCAGGGTTTATGTACATTTTAGGCTTGGTGATGTCACTAATCCACGAGGAATGTTGTGTAGTTCCTACCAGCCGTTTGTTGTAGTCCTTAAAAGGAACACTCCAACGTTTTTTTAAATAGGGCTTATTCACCTTCTTTCCTACATTTAGATAGGTGGGCAAATGCATTTTTGTCTCAGTGCATGCGTTGTTTTAGTTTGACAGGGTCGGCGCTAGCTTAGCTTAGCACAATGAATGGAATCCTTTGTTGCCAGCTAGCATGGCCTGAGTAAAAGTGATAAAAAAAAAAAAAAAACTAATTACTTCTTGTGGCCTGCGTATTCACAACGAGTACAAATAGCAATGCAGATTAACACTAGGAGATTTCCTAGGCAGATATTGACTTGGGACTATATTAGGGGGAAGCACAGGCGAAGCACTGCTGCTTAGGCGAAGCACTGCTACTTGGGCGCAGAGATATCACGCAACACATGAAATGTCAACATACGTGAATAGTAGCTGGCTATTTTTCCTACAGTACATGAATGGCAATGAACATGGCTAATTTTGTGAAAGACGAAGATGGTGACTTCTCAGACAATCAAGAGCCAGAACCATACCTGAGTTTTCAGAAGATGAGCTGCGCGCTTTGGAAATAGAATGACAGGAGGAGGAGATTGCGATCGCTCAACAGCCTGAGGACGTGAGGATGAGAGCCAACACGAACTGGTGGTGTGAATGTGGGGGAATATGCCAATCTATCCCGACTGAAATAGTGTCTGAGCTGTAGAGAGTGGGACATTTTTTGCCATCGATGACCAGGCTCAGCGCGTCAGATCAAGAGGAGCGTGCCGGCAGTTGTCTCACAGCTACCGAGGATTTCACGGCGTTGATCCATCCTGCAGTAACTTTTACTCTATTTTTTTTCCCGGTGTGATAAAGTGAACTGGAAAAAAAGCCCCACGCCGAATGGACCAAATGGACAACTGTCCACAGAGTAAGTGATTATTTTAAAGGAACACTCCACCGTTTTTTGAAATAGGGCTTATTCACCTTCTTTCCCACATTTAGATAGGTGGGCAAATGCATTTTTGTCTCAGTGCATGCATTGTTTTAGTTTGACAGGGTCGGCGTGAGCTTAGCTTAGCATAATGAATGGAATCCTTTGTTGCCAGCTAGCATGTCCTGAATAAAAGTGATATAAAAAAAAAAAAAAACCCACCTAAATTACTTCTTGTGGCCTGCGTATTCACAACAAGTACAAATAGCGATGCAGATTAACACTAGGCGATTTCCTAGGCAGATATTGACTTATATATTAAGGACTATATTAGGGGGAAGCACAGGCGAAGCACTGCTACTTGGGCGTGATATCTCTGCGCCCAAGTAGCAGTGCTTCGCATGTGCTTCCCCCTAATATAGTCCCAAGTCAAAATCTGCATAGGAAATCGCCTAGTGTTAATCTGCATCGCTATTTGTACTCGTTGTGAATACGCAGGCCACAAGAAGTAATTAGGTGGGGTTTTTTTATTTTTTATATCACTTTTACTCAGGACATGCTAGCTGGCAACAAAGGATTCCATTCATTATGCTAAGCTAAGCTAGCGCCAACCCTGTCAAACTAAAACAATGCATGCACTGAGACAAAAATGCATTTGCCCACCTATCTAAATGTAGGAAAGAAGGTGAATAAGCCCTATTTCAAAAAACGGTGGAGTGTTCCTTTAAAAAGCGATTTCTGTAAAAGCAAATATCTCCCTTTGCTTTGAACTTTGAGCATTGTAACTTTGCAGATGTTGTTTTTGCTCAAACAGTAACATTACACACTAACTAAAGTTAAAAAAGTGAAATCATAAATCAACCACCCCTTTAAACTAAGTTTGTAAAGTGCTTCTCTGTATTTTCTCTCAAACTTACATCCTCTGTGTCCTTTACTCGTAGGATCTGCTCTCGTAAGTCCTGCAGGTCATTGAAT
Source organism: Leuciscus idus (assembly GCA_021554675.1). Taxonomy (NCBI): domain Eukaryota; kingdom Metazoa; phylum Chordata; class Actinopteri; order Cypriniformes; family Leuciscidae; genus Leuciscus; species Leuciscus idus. The sequence continues at coordinate 10,739,273 of CM038644.1, read as the reverse complement.
GTGGACTGTGCTGTGATTGAGTACACAAGAGCAAAGCCCTGACCATTCTTCATGTACAGGTCCCTCATGGCTGTGAACTGCTCCTAAAATAAGAAGGAAAAACACCATGAAATTTTACATTGAGATTTACAAGTAAATCCATAAAACTTTCGTTCATCTTTGAAACCCAAAGAAAGATATTTTATTGAAACCTGAGGTTTCTGTCCCTCCACTGAAAATACAAAACTGACAATTCAAAATGGCATAAAGACAGAAGTTTTTGAAAAAAAGTTGGATGGACTTTCAGAGGAGAGAATGAGAGAATGATTGTGGTAACTATGGTTTTGTAGCTGAAATGTGGCATATACATATCAAATTATATTATAATAATGTAGACATTTATTAAAGAAGTAAAGAAACATAACTAAAGTAACTTTGTTACTAAGCTATAGCTGTTTTGTGAATTTATAGTAAATTTTCTTAGGCTATTAGTTTTCATAATATAATAGAAAACAGTTACAGTATATAGCTTGGTTTTTACCATGGCATTGATGTACCATGCATGGTTTTACCTGTGGCTATCATGACCTACAAATATATACAATATAATACTACGGAAGATCAATGGTGAATTTTAATAAGAGTAGAATAACTCATGTCAGAATTAAAATTTTACCCTATAAAAATGAGGCTACAATTTTTACAGATGTTCCGGTTTTTGTTTATGAACTCAAGCTCAAACTACTGCCACCATCAACTCGAGCTACTGCCAAATGTGCATTTCCAAGAGACAAAACATGCAATATTATTAATAAATAATAAACTAATTTGATTGGGCCTGTCTGGGGTCAGTTTTTCCTATTCAAAATTCTTTGCATGTAAGGTTTTGGTAAGAAGCGTACAGACCTCTGATGATAATGCAAACTAAAGAAGGGTGTCAATTCTTTATTTTTCCTCTAACCTAGTTGCAGTATGTTGCCAGCTGAGCTCTCCGAAACACAGAAGGTTGAAAACAGGAAGGCCGACAACACTTACTGTTCCAGCGGTGTCCAGGATCTCCAACATGCACTGCTGGCCGTCCACCTCCACTTGCTGTATGAGGAGAAGGGAAGAAAATAAAAATAAACAAAGATAAGCTTCCATTACCCACTAGGTTATAAAAAAAAAAAAGAATCTACTGAGCAGAAATTGCTACCTTTCTGTAGGAGTCTTCTATTGTGGGGTCATATTTCTCAACGAAAATTCCCTGGACAAACTGGACCGTCTGCAAGATTCAAAGAAATTTCATTACAGCCAGAGAATGTTTCACACAAGGCTTTAAAATAGTCAGTGGGAGGAAAACAACTTGCATCTCATTAAACACTATGAAGACTGTGAGCAAAATATCTTGACAACACTACTGGCTAATAATTTATACAATTTAGCTCGACAGAATGGATCGCTTTGTAATATCTACACCCCGAGCCTGGGATTTCTCCACCTCTTTAGAAACAACTGGTGTAAATCCAGATTTGGAGGCTAATAAACCCACTTAGGCTGGTTCTAAGGAGGTGCTTGAAGGTGCCAAGCAACCCCAAACAAAAGGCAGGAGCACCCTCAGGTGATACTGTAATAATGTCATATTGGTGAAACAGATGTGGCAAATGCTCCATGTTTGTTGATCTCTTGAACGCAATGGCCAATAAGAGGTGTGTACTGTGTAATTTAAAATCCATTCACCGCATTTAAAATGGCAGATTTTTGTTCAGTGCCGAGTTCTGCATGCTTGCGAATACACGTGCGTTCTTTGCGCGCTTTCGAGGTTTTATATAATACACTGAATACAAGTTTTGATTTTCATGCTGCTTAGAGGACAGACGGCCAATTACACATTGACTTAAATAACTAGCTTCCGGCAGACAGCCGTACGCATCGATTTGCGCTAAAGGAGTAACCCTTGAACTTGACGCACAATGTAATGACGGCAATCAACGCCTCTCGCGTTTCAAACAACAGGACTGGTCAACCACGTTCGTCATTACGTTGTGCGTCAAGGGTTACTCTTTTATCGTAAATGGATGCGTACAGCCGTCTAGCTATTTTAGTCGATAAAGTTAATATGGATATTTTTCTTACACTAACGCATCGCTTCACTTCAGAAGACCTTTATTAACCCCCGGAGACGCGTGGAGCACTTTAATAATGAATAGATGCGCTTTGATGGACTTCCAAGACATACAGCCATTCACTGGCATTATGAATTTTTAATATAACTCCGATTGTATTTGTCTGAAAGAAGAAGGTCATATACACCTAGGATGGCTTCAGGGTGAGTAAATCATGGGCTAATTTTCATTTTTGGGTGAACTACCCCTTTAAAAAAAACAATGCTAATATTTACTTTAAAAAAAAAATCTTTATATGAATTTAACGTTTTCAAACCTAAAATCAGCAAGCTTTTATTTTGGTGAGTGGACAGGAAGTATGTATATGCATTGACGGTCAAGCACTGCCGATTGAAGCGCGTCAGTGAATGTTACAGCTAGGGCTGTGCAATTAATTGAATTTCGATTTCGAATTTCCCAACGATCACCAAAATAGTACAATAGAGTAAAAACAATTATTTTGCCATGTTCTGTTTTGAAAGAACGAGTTTTGTGTTCTGAATGACGCGCGCACGCGCACATCCGCCCCTCCCGAAGCCATAAACTCTCTCAGCTTGAATGTTTAAACTGATAAGACTTAAAAAGAAGTGAAAATGATAAACTTTAGTTACGATGCTATGCTGGCCCGATTGTGCAAGTGACAATTCCGTCATATCCCGACTCCTAAACGCGAGAGTGTAGTTTCGACGCTTACTTTGTCCAACCCATTTTGAGAGACAGAGAGAGAGAAGACGCAGCGCCGCTGAACACTCACGCAGTTTGTGAAATTGCGTCTTGGAGAAAGTTTTAAAATTATTGATTTGATTTTATAATCTGTGTGGATTCATTTAGGCTACTCATACAATCTACATGCTAAAGTGAATCAATGTTTGTGGGGGAATTTCCCGCATTATAAGTGGTAGACCTGCGGGAATTAAAATACTCAAGTATTATCTGTTATATTATTTATTTTAATAGTTCAAAAAGTACAATCAATGTTAAAATTTCGATTTTTTAAAGAATTGTTGAGAGGTGTCTTTGGTAACACTTTACAATAAGGTTCATTAATTAGCATTAGTTAACTACCTTAGTTAACATTATGTAACGACAATGACTATGACATGCGGTCACATGCTGTTCAAATTAGTAAATCCTGATCTCCAAGTCTGCTTGAACGGTCAAAATTGCATCTTTGTGGCTCCCCCGAGGGACATTTGAGTCACATAAGGAAACCCTGTTTTCTTAGAATCCCCTCTAAAACCCCCATTTCAGCTCTGGACTCCCTGTGACTTTTACAACCTCACAGACTCGTGACATTCCAGAACACACACACACGTACACACACACACACACACACACACACCAACATCCTTTTGTGTTTAACTTAAAATGTGTGTAACTCACACTGGTATCTGAACTTCCTGAATGTATGTGTGATTAATGTTGTTTTGATCATATAGTTCTGATCTTCGAGTGTTTGGATCTGAAATGTATTTTTGAAGGATGTTCTCCCAGTAGAATCGCATTCCGTAACCCGAGCTCATTGGCAGGTCATAAAATTTGACCACAGAGCTATCCAGCCCTATGCATGAGATAACAGGGTCGCAACATTCCAACACACACACATACAAACACACTCTGGACTGTGAAACAGAAACCCCCTACAGAAAATGACTTTTACCCATAAAGTCACTCTTAAAGGTACTACATATATAAATTTGTGTGTTAAGAGGTGTGTGTAAACCATAGGAAAGCATATGTCCTATTTGTGACATTAATAGAACTGCTATTGCCTATACAAATGCATAATAATGTATCGTTGCATGGCTACAACGCCTAGATTCTATTTTTGATATCTCTGTAATCCTCTCCAGCTAACGGAGTTGAATTCCAATAACAGAATTCAGTGATGCGCATTGTTTTATAAGTTCATATGTCTGGAGAAAATCCTCTCCAGTTAAAGTCAATCATGACTCATTCGAGTGGGCGTGTCTAACCGGACAAAGGAATCTTCCCGCTCGAAAAATCTCGACAGCTGATTCGTCCTACACGAAGGAGGGGACGGCACCTGGGACACTGATAAAAGTCCAAAACCTTCTCTCATCCCTCTCTCATCCTTCCGCTTCCAACTCATCCAACTTCTCTTGATCCTCTCCCCGGCGCAGCGCTTCTCCAAGGAACATCTGAAGGAGGCCCTGGCCTTCTCCATCGAACGAACCCATGTTCGAGTCGTAACAGCCGGTCTTTGCAACTAAGATTTCCAGCCTCTCCCATCCCGGGAGACGAATCTGAACTTTTCCGGTAACGTTAAATTCAAGTGAGCCTTTACATCGTTTTTCGAAACGACCCAGAAGAAGAAGCTAGACGCAAACCAGCCGGACACGCGCACGCGCGTCCCCTTTTTAGCATCACACTGAAAGAGTACCACATCTCGCAAGTATATTGATTCCTATAAAAGCTGTTCCAGGTGTCTAGGTCTTAGGTCTGTGATTTAAGTTACCCTCTATCTTCCCTCTATATCTTTCTTTCTTTCATTCCATTTTCATTCTGATCACGCTATGTTTATGTTTTGTTCGGTTAAATGTTTGTCTGTTTTATCGTTTGCATTTTACGTACGTTTATATTTGTAGCTTATAATCTCTAGCGTGTGCCATTTTATTAATAAACCCATTTATACTTTTAACTGTCTCTGTGTTTGAAAACCCACTTTTTATAAAGTCAATGAAACAAAAGATCTATAAAGCTACAGGCTCTATATTATAAAACTACTTTGAATAGTTTTAAATTATAAACCCAAAGAGGTTTTGTCTTCGTGGCCAGAAGACAAACTTTCTTGGAGTTTTGTAAACAGGAATACTTCTTCTTAACTGTAATGATCAGACAGTACAGAACGAGGCATTTCCTATAATTGATCAAGTAAATGCATATGCGATTTATGAATTATGACCATGCGTTATAAATATTAATATTGCCAAAATTCCCTATATTCTTGAGCTAATTCGCATTAACCCAGAGGCATTTACGTTACAATTAACTAATAATGAACAATACTTCTACAGCATTTATTAATCTTAATATTAATTTCACCATTTACTAATACGTTATTAAAATGAAAGGTTGTATTTGTTAACATTAGTTAATGCACTGTGAACTAACATGAACAAACAATGAACAGCTGTATTTTTATTAACTAACAATAAAAGATTAATAAATACTGTAACAAATGTATTTCTCATTATTAGTTCATGTTAGTTAATACATTTACTAATGTTAACTAATTAACCTTATTGTAAAGTGTTACCGTGTCTTTTTAATAAATGCAACACGTTCCCAAAGTCATGTGAAATAATCGTGTTACATAATCGTGATTTCAATACTGACCAAAATAATCGTGATTATGATTTTTCCATAATCGAGCAGCCCTAGTTACAGCTTTGCGTTTTGCTCTGAAACCGGCAGATTTATTATGCATTCAGTTCAATAGAAATCTTATACAGCATAGGGCTGCAGCTATCGATTCTTTTTGTAATCGATTAATCTAGCACTTAATCGATCGATTAATCGAGTAATCGGATTAAAAAAATGTGTGTTTTTTTAAACAACCAAAACAAATAATGCATAACGAAAATGAGGTATTTATTCCAACTCCAACATTTGGCTCCAAAACTAAGCCTATTTATTGCAATCTTGACCCATTTAGTGTTTATAAGTGCCAGTGCCAACAATTATATAACAAGACAGTTAAGTCAACTTACTGTAAAACATGTATAACATGTAAAACTATCAATACAAACTTAAATAGTAAAGGCCATTTGGCCTTAGTTTTGTCTTCTTAATACAACATTACAAAAAAAGGATTGCACCTTCTGCAAATTACCCACTGGAGAACAAAAATAAATGATATATCAAGCCCAACAGGTACACAATGTATACAATTTATAAAAAAAAAAAAGTGTAGCTTTGAAAAGGGGAATGTTTTATTGCAAATATGCATTTTGTTAAATAGAAAAAGAATAGCATTTTGTTTTTCACTTAGGCTAGTTTAAGTATATTATCACGTTTTGTAGTATTATATTTTTTTGTTAATTGAAAATGTTCTATGCTCAATTACTTTGGTAGCTGATTATATCTTCCCCAAAAGTACGAGTGGATTGGAGAGGCTGGGGAGTTTCATTTTTTGTTGTTGTCTGTAACTATTTGGCAGACGTGACATAGACTACAAACAAGGTCTCGCAAAGACTGCAATACAATATTTGTTCCTCCATCACGTCCCGGTGTATACAGTGAATGCATGCTGAAATTATTGTTGCGTGGCTACATAAAAGTTTAAGCATATGCATTGCCGCAATTGGTCTGACTGGCGCGTGTGAGAGACGAGGGTGCGTGTGTGTGTGTGTGTGTGAACCGGTTCTTTTTTTAGGCTATACTCTCTTGCAATTGAACGTGAATACGTTTACTACTTAAAAACATCAAAGCTAAACATCATATCTAGTCAAACCGCATCACAACATCATCACTACAAATACAGTATGGGATTAAAATCAGTGAACATCAATGTATAGGCTTAGGCACGGGTGTAAATATTGGCGCTGGGTCAAAAAAAATGCGGGACAGAATCGTTACCTTGTTTAAGCGACGCTGGAAGGAAGCGATCCCAAACTTTAGACATTCTCTGCTGTTTATGGACATCTTTACTCTCCGCCATCGCGCCAACTAAATTCAAAATGTATCACGCGCTATGGTGTGCTTCCTGAACACTGAACAACGGTCCGTGTGAAATCAGATCCCTGCGCGTATAGTGCGCGTCATAGGAATTTAACGAGGCTTCGAGGCAGAGTTTTTGCCTCGAGGAATTTTTGTAATCGAGTAAATCGAGAAACTCGATGAATCGTTGCAGCCCTAATACAGCATTACAGTTAGTCGATCTAAAATGGTAATTGTGCGTTAACAGCTGTCCACCATGTCGGTATGCAAATGAGTGGTCTGAACTTATTTACCCAGGGCACTTTTTTCTGGTCGCACATGCGCACCACTTATGTGCACCCCTGAATATAACTATCATAATATGGTTGGTTTATATTAACGTCGAAAGCTATATGCTTAATATGTAGCTCTGTTTGACAATTTGTATCGTGGGTCCCAGCTCGATGTCTTTTTGCATTTTACTGTGTTCCAAAGTTCAAGTTTGGTCATTGTTGGTCAGTTGGCGTTTTAACGCTATGCAATCTTCATTGGCTATTTCCTTGGTGAGTAACAAGTTAAAATAATAATAGTTGTTTAAAAACCTAAAATATGGTTAAAGTTTGCTTTTGATAAAACCAAAAAAAAAAGATTCAGGGTTGAACCTGTTCATTTCTTCTAAAGTTGTTCATCTAAAGAAATTGAATAATCATATATAATGATAAAACACTGCAGACGTAAACTGTATGAATTTAAATACATAAATTTTAATTAAAGCTTCTGAAGATATTCAGTCAAGAGCAGCGAGTGATTTTCTCCTTGTCTTTTGTTGTTTGAATAACATTAAGGACACAGACAGCAGCATGCATATTAGGCTGCTGCCACTTTCAGACCTCATTCACGGATCCAATACATTCTCCCAACGTTAACTTAAGACATAACCGACCGTGTTATGTAAACCTTGTATGTATTTGACAGTTTAAGCGCAATAAGACATGAAAGAGAACTTCGCTCAGTATTTGGGCTTGTGACAGCCGGCTTTCTGTGTGCAATTCAGGTATGTGTATTTTTTCTTAGCGCGGTGAAGAAGCAACAAATCTCGCGGTTTGGCGGTTAACAGATTGCATACAGAGAGGCCTTAAAAGCTGCTAGATCTGCTTATTTTTCAACCCTATTAGAAGAAAATAAACAAAACCCTAGGTATTTATTTGAAACAGTGGCTAAACTAACAAAAAAGAAAGCTTCAAGCCCAGAAATTTCCAAGCAACACAGCAGTAATGACTTTATGAACTTCTTCACTTATAAGACTGATAATATCAGGGACAAAATGATAACTATGCAATCGTCTACTACAGTATCGCATCAGGGAGTGCATTGTAGTCTCCCTAAGGAAAAATTCGATTAATTTATTGCTATAGGAGAGGAAGAATTTGCTAAACTCATTAAATCATCTAAACCGACAACATGCATGTTAGACCCTATACCGACTAAGCTACTGAAAGGGTCATAGATCCTCCTCTTACTATCATCAATTCATCTTTGTCTCTAGGATACGTACCAAAAACCTTTAAGCTGGCTATGATTAAACCACTTGTTAAAAAAACTCAACTTGATCCTACAGAATTAGTCAATTACAGGCCGATCTCGAATCTACCCTTTCTGTCAAAGATACTAGAAAAGGCAGTATCTTCACAACTATGTTCCTTTTTAGAAAGAAATGATATCTGCGAGGATTTTCAGTCAGGATTTAGACCGTACCATAGTACCGAGACAGCTCACATTAGAGTCACAAATGATTTGCTCTTATCCGATCGTGGTTGTATCTCTCTTTTAGTGTTACTCGATCTTAGTGCTGCATTTGACACTATTGACCACAACATTCTCTTAAATAGACTTGAAAATGATGTTGGCATTAGTGGAATTGCATTAGCATTGTTTAAATCATACTTATCAGACCGTCAGTTTGTAGCAGTAAATGAAGAGATGTCTAATCGATCACAAGTTCAGTATGGCGTACCACAAGGCTCAGTACTAGGACCACTGCTGTTCACTCTGTACATGCTACCATTAGGAGATATCATTAGGAAGCATGGAATTAGCTTTCACTGTTATGCCGATGATACTCGGCTCTATATATGGAAGTAGAATAATGTCAAATGTTTTTGAAATAAAAAGCCTGTTGAATTGAACTACTTGAAAAAAAATAGGCATTGCATTAACCATGCTTGCATTTTAATGCATTGTATTTTTAGTGCTTACATTTTTATGGGCTGAAATTCAACATGGTTGAATATTTAAGCTGTGAATATTTCAATTAAAAACATTTCAAACACCTTTTCATTATTAAAAATTCAATAATCCATATTCACCTAGGGCTGTGCGATATAGCTAAAAAAATTATCACGATATAATGTTTCATATCGTTCGGTATCGATAATTATTGGAATTTTTTTAGAACCTTTTTTTTTTAAGACAAGAAGAAAAGTTTGAATTTAAACCACTGTTTTTATTTTATTTATCCACATTAAGGCAAACAACTAATTATTTTAGTTTTAGCAGTCAAAAATAAATCTTCTTTATGTCTTATATTAAGATAAAAAAGTAAGTGTTAAAGAAACTCTTGAACTTAAAATGTTATAAAATGTGTGCAAAGTGCAATGTAAAAGTGTAAACGTAGAAGAATCAAGGCAAACTTTGAGGTAGATCAACATCTGTAATAAGTAGGGGTGTAACGGTTCACAAAATTCACGGTTCCTTACGACACAGTGGTGTCACGGTTAGGTAAATTTTTCGATACAGCAAAAAGAAAGAAATGCCAAAGAAATTTCCTTGATTTAAAAAAAATATATTATTAAAAAGAAAAGTTATTTTTAAATAAGTCTGAGTTTTCCCTACATCTTGAAACATTTACTTTTATAAATGGGGGTAATATATTTGAAGGATGAACAAATGTGTTTTGGTCATCACATTAAAAATAACATTTAAATATGATAATATTTGAGTTTTGAAGTGCTGGAAAACGATGTGTGATGTACTTGAAAGCATTTTACTATTCCTGCCAAACTTCCATGGTTACTGTGAGTGTTACTACATTAAATCCATATACAATGAATGTTGCTGTCTATGGACTTAAACATAACTAGTTCATTCATTCATGGCACAATGTTTCTCCTGGTTTCCACGTCAGCGCAGTTTAATCCGTTAATAACGGAGAAATTTGAATGTTTCTCACTCGATCTCACGCTGATGTTATTACTTCAGTGGCGAATTCAAATGCTTTCTTTACTGGATCTCTTAGCGCTGTGTAGTAACAGTGTCGCTTGATCGAGATCGACTCGCGCTGCACTGACATTGATGGTCCAAACTGATAAACAGTCCGTGGAGCACAAAATAATAACGCAGTTTCGTTCCGCTTTCATTGCGCTTGCCATTTAATGTCGGGCGACGTTATGGTGGTCGCGCGTGCATTTGAATGAAAATATTGAGCGCTATATCGAACATTTTTTATATCGTTACCGACAATGGTGTACTGTCGATAAATACCGATACCGTTTTATCGCCCAGCCCTATATTCACCTTTCATATTTCACTTCCAAAATATTCAAACTGTTTAAAAATACAACCAATAATATTCAACAGGCAATTTTCGGTCCATTTTATTTCGCTTTGCAAATTCGCTTCCACAAATTCAGTGGTTCAAATTCGACAGTAAATTCAACATTGACGTCCAGGAACTGCAGGAAAAGCAGTAGATTGCCGAGCATACTCTCCATCTGCTGTTGGTCGACCTCACCATCAGATGGTGCAATATGAAAGGTGAATATGGATTATTGAATTTTTAATAATGAAAAGGTGTTTGAAAAGTTTTTAATTGAAATATTCACAGCTTAAATATTCAACCATGTTGAATTTCAGCCCATAAAAATGTAAGCACTAAAAATACAATGCATTAAAATGCAAGCATGGTTAATGCAATGCCTATTTTTTTTCAAGTAGTGCAATTCAACAGGCTTTTTATTTCAAAAACATTTGACATTATTCTACTTCCATATCTATATTTCTTCACAACCTAACGAAAACTACCAATTCACAAAATGAACGGAATGCATAGCTGATATAAAAAAATTGGATGACTAGTAATTTCCTTCTACTAAATTCAGAAAAAACTGATTCTAATTATTGGACAAAAAACGTCCTCACGTAATAACCTAGAATACTGTCTAACACTTGATGGCTGCTCTGTTAAGTCTTCGTCGTCGGTTAAGAACCTGGGTGTGCTCTTTGATACCAATCTTTCATTTGAAAGTCACGTGTCTAGTATCTGTAAAACCGCATTTTTCCATCTTAAAAATATATCTAAATTACGCCATATGCTCTCATTGACAAATGCAGAACAATTAGTAAATGCGTTCATGACCTCAAGGCTAGATTATTGTAATGTAGAGCTGAAACAACTAATCGATTTAATCGATTAAAATTGATTATTAAAATAGTTGTCAACTAATTTAGTCATCGATTAGTTGCTAAATAACTTTTATTTGCCGTAAGCGGCTCATTTCGTGCATATTTTAAATCTGAGGTGACCAAAGTGTGGCAGTAATGAGCCACCGGAGGTTTTACTCAGCCAGTACAGCAGGAGAAGTAGCGAATAGCCAATAGCTGGCCTCGTTTTATGTCACGTGCTTCCCGCACAGCTCTGCAGCATTCAGCGAGATGGCGGAGGCAGCAGTGGAGTAAGCTCGGGAAAGAAAAAGAAAAAAGCGGAAGATAAAACTAATCGAACGAAGCAGCATTCGGCAGTTTAGGATATCGCACAAGATTTGTCAACAAAGAAAACATTTCATCACTGGAGAGTTTATTTTTCGACACCATCGATTTTGATTAATGTGCGCGAGGGAGAGAGAGAGCAAGACAGCGCTCGGGTGAGTGTGCGCGCGCGGCCGGGGCTCTCTCTCTGCTCGTTCTTATATATGCCCTGTCAAGCGCGCCCTGTTAAACTGACAGGACTTAAAAACACATGCAAATGATACACTTTCACTCTATGATGGTTAAACTCTGCAATTAATCATTTTTTCTCGGAACTAATGTTTTGGTAGGAACAAAAGTTTACATCGTATGTTTCTCCGGAATCAGCCAGCGCGAAGGACGTCTATATTCCGATTGGTTGCTGGCGTTTGCCGCTGCTTGCCGCTGAACCGTGTCATAGCTCATTACCATAAAGTTGAGCTACTTTCAACTTTCTGATTGATTTCACAGCATAAGCTATAAAGCTGTTTCCCAGGTATAAGCTGTGTGTTTACAGGAAAAAATAAAATAAAATGCAATTTACTGCAACTGTATTCTGTTTTATTCTTATTCTTCGTGAAAATATGTTCTGCAAGATTCCTTAATAAGCTTTGTTCGGGATGTTAAACTACTTTAGGAGCCCTAAGGACTGCCATGGTGAAAACATTATTTGAAATCTCCTTGTGAAATTTGCTAGAGTACATATGGGTCAGTGTTTTGATTGCAGAAGAGTTCGACAAAGGATTACTAACACAAAATAAAACACAACTCCAGATATGTTTTTGATGAGGATATGACATTGCAAAATGGTGAAAATCTCTAAAAAGTCTATGTTGAATGATAAAGACCCTTTGTTAATAATTTACTTGGGAAAAAATGGGAAAAACTAAAATATAAGTACATATTCCGATTAATCGATTAATCGTAAAAATAATCGTCCGATTAATCGATTATCAAAATAATCGTTAGTTGCAGCCCTATTGTAATGCTCTACTGGGTGGTTGCCCTGCACGCTTAAACTACAGTTGGTCCAAAACGCAGCAGCTCGAATTCTTACCAGAACCAGGAAGTATGACCATATTAGCCCTGTTCTGTCAACACTGCATTGGCTCCCTATTAAACATTGTATACATTTTAAAATATTGCTGATTACTTACAAAGCACTAAATGGTTTAGCTCCGCAGTACTTGAGCGAGCTCTTAACTCATTATCATACCTGCAAACTCAGAAGGTCTGAAAAAGGTGACACATTTTATAACACCCCCCCAATACTGATCAATATTAAGGGCATTAGGTTTATTACCCACTGTCAGTTTAAGACATCGGATCATTTCCAATGACATGCGGATCCAGAATTGCACTGATGCACATCCGATACACTCACAACTGTTTAAGACATAACCGACATATTTTACGCGAATACTCTCCAAAACGGACATTTAGACATAATGTTGTGTGTATTTGTCCATTCAGACACGAAACAGAGCTCAATTCAGTACTCGCGCGCTGTATAGGTGTCTATGGCTGCACGCTTCGGGTCGGGTGTGTGCGTGCGCACAGAAAGATGAGACATGAGACATGCAGCGCATGCCAACTCGTGTCCCGCTGGGTACATCAGCACGTTACAGTACAAATGTGTGCATCTACTATCAGTTCTGAATGGATCGCTTCCCAAATCGTCACTATCTAACATTTTCGTCTAGTTTTTATTCGTTGACGAAAATGTCAATAGATTTTCATCATAGTTTTTGTCATTCAAAACTAGTTTTTATAATTTATTTTATTGTCTCGGTTTTGTCTGTGAAAAATGTCATTGATGAAAATAATGATGAAAATTATTCGTCAACAAAATTAACACTGTAATGCAGTGGAGGAGATAGCCTTGCCAAAATCCTTCACATTGAACTAACATTGACTACGTTTACAAGCTGTCAATATTCGGGTTATGGTCGGGTTAAGGTCACTATTTGGGTTTCTGAAACATTCGGAATAACCCTTTTACATGCGTGAGCAGAGAGAGTTACTCCTGTATACATGGAATTTGTAATCAATTGGCAATATCCCGATGTAAACGGCGACGCACGGTTAGCGTCTGGACGTACGGACAACCTTAAGACGCAATATGCGTCATTTCCGATTCTTCTTCCTGTATCCAAAGACAACAACAACAGCAGCAGCACGCGGATAATGAATAGTTCGGGGCAGATAGCGATCACCTTTGTTTGCGCTTTCCTCCTCGCTCCAAAAGTGTGGTGCTGTGCTGCGTCTTGCCATGTTTACCTCTACTTCTTGTTTACTTCCGGTATACTGCACGCGGGTTTTTGTATGCGCCGTCTCTACTCAGACCAAGATTCCTTGCGAATAGAACATGCGCAGAACACAAATCAATGTTCCTTTTGATGGGGATATGCCGATACGCGTTTACATGACCAAATATTCGGGTTAGAAAAGGGGTACCCCAGGGATCATATTCGGGTTTTTAAAAACCGGGATATGAGCATATTCGGGTTTTTGCCGGTGTTTACATGGCCGTGCGCAACCGGGTTATTGCTAATATTCCGGTTTTGAACGGGTTATTGGCTGCATGTAAACGTATTCACTGTAGGCTAACAACACAATTTGCTGATCTTACGTTAGCTGAGTAGCCCAAGCTTACCTTCCATTATAACGTTGATGTTATACATGTTCACTAACGTGAATTAATCCGCGGGAAAGCTGCAGCCAGGGGCTTTTCAAAGAAGACGCTGCCGTTATCTTGACTGTGATTGGCCAAATGACTCGCGTTAAACTATCCTTGTATCTCTGTAAAGCCGCTTTGGAACAATCTACATTGTTAAAAGCACTATATAAATGAAGATGACTTGACTCTCCAGTCATCCTACCACTTGCCCTCTAGACCCCATCCCCTCACATCTTGTTAAAAGCGCTATATAAATGAAGATGACTTGACTCTCCAGTCATCCTACCACTTGCCCTCTAGACCCCATCCCCTCACATCTTCTACAAGCACTCACACACATCCATACAAGCAACTCCTCCCTCCATACTGGCATTTTCCCTACCGCATTCAAGCAGGCTCGGGTAACTCCACTGCTTAAAAAAAACAAACATTAAACATCACTTGTAGAGAATTACAGACCTGTCTCTCTCCTACCATTCTTTGCGAAAACACTTGAACGAGTTGCTTTCAACCAAGTAACATCCTTCCTGTCTCTGAACAACCAGCTGGATGTCAACCAATCTTGCTTCAAGAAAGGGCACTCAACCGAGACTGCATTACTGTCGGTCACAGAAGCCCTACGGACCGCAAAAGCTGCTTCCAAATCTTCAGTTCTCATTCTCCTGGATCTGTCTGCTACCTTCAACACTGTGAATCATCAGATCCTTTTGTCCACCCTCTCATCACTGGGCATCATAGGTACTTCCTCTCCACTGGTTTGAGTCCTACCTCACAGGTAGATCCTTCAAGGTTGCATGGAGAGGCAAGGTATCCAGAGCACATCAACTGACCACAGGGGTTCCTCAGGGCTCAGTTCTTGGACCCCTCCTATTCTCCATTTACACCACATCACTGGGACACATCATACAGGCACATGCTTCCTCTCATTTCAACCAGATGATCCCACAGTAGCTGCACGGATCTCAAGCTGTCTGGCAGACATGTCGGCATGGATGAAGGAACATCACCTGCAGCTCAACCTGGCAAAGACTGAGCTTCTATGCCTCCCTGCCAATCCGTCTCTACAGCACGACTGCACTATCCAGATAGATTCATCATCAATCACCCCATCAAGGTCGGTCAGAAATCTTGGAGTAATATTTGATGACCCGCTGACCTTCACAGACCAAATTACAAAGACCACTCGATAATGCCGGTTTGCACTGCAAACCTCCCTTATTTGGCTTATGCTACTCTGAGCAATGCCTGCACTTTGTATTTTGAGCACTTCTTGCTGTTTTTTCCTCTTCACGATGACTCGCTTAATTTGGTCCTAATTTGTAAGTTGCTTTGGACAAAAGCGTCTGCTAAATGACTAAATGTAAATGTGTAAATATGTGCTAACATTTAAATTAATCATGTGATACAATGCACTTAGTATACAGTAATATTGCGAGCAGCCATGTAAAGTGGCTAACATTAGGCTACTAAGATGTTTCAAATGATAATCCATGTTTGAGGTTGATGAATGAAAGGCGACATTTGGATTTCCTGCCCCACATAATTACCACATGGACCAGCCGTGGTAATGATCTATCCGGCATGGACTGCATGACTGCCAATTCCTGTGCAGTTTTTTTCTGCGACAAACCAACTAATTACATTTTGGACTAAGCCTTGATGAGTCTCTTCTCATCAACTAACATTTAGTCAAATATTAGGGGACACCCCTAGAAAAAATTTAAGTTGAGAAACTGAACTTGCATACTGTAATGATTAGGGCTGGTTCGTCATGGTTCAAGTATTGTAAAGGATGATCTCATCATGATACTTGAGATTCAAATGTTGTGTTCATTCACATAACTAGTACTTTCATTCAACAATCTTGTGGTGCATAATTTTTAGTACGGAAAGTTCATTCTTGGCATGGATAAGTGAATAGGCTTTTACAGCTGTGGAACTAAACGACAAAAGACAGCACATCCAATCAAAGAAATCCAAAGCCATTTGGGATGCAGCCATCTACTACTGATAATTACCGTGGATCACATCATTGCTTGGCCGAGCACTGGAGTCTAGCTGCTCTGAGGTTTGGTGAGGAAGAGATTGTATACTGCACTTACCAGGGCTGACTTGCCCACTCCACCAGAGCCCAACACCACAAGCTTGTATTCACGCATGGCAGGGTCTCTTCACCAGACTCCTCAGTGCTCTAAAAACAAGATAAGAGAAGAGAATGAGTAGGTCACTGCATATGGATATATGGTAGTTTGTGTGTGTGGAGTAGAGAGCACCCTGGATCGCAGCCCATGGGTGGGGGATAATACAAGCGCGGTTTCTTACACACAAAGCAGCTGTGGGTACTAAATGGAAGTGTGCAGTCTGGAGCCAGGACTGAGAACTGCTAAGCATCTGGGCCTATATGGATTTAACCATTTAATATCAGCAGGCCCACACTAATTTGGATAAATGATTTATTTTACTCGCCGGACTTTTTTTCATGGAATGCAAAAATAAAAATATAAACCACTTGAAATATAAAACACTTGAATGAGTTATTTTCAACCAGGTATCATCTTTCCTCTCACAGAATAACCACCTGGACTTCAACCAATCTGGTTTTAAAGGGGTGGTTGATTATGATTTCACTTTTCTAACTTTAGTTAGTGTGTAATGTTGCTGTTTGAGCATAAACAACATCTGCAAAGTTACAACGCCCAAAGTTCAAAGCAAAGGGAAATATTTTCTTTTAATGAAATAGCTTTTTAAGGACTATATCAAACGGCTGGTAGGGACTACACGACATTCCTCCCGCGTTAGTGACATCAGTAACCCTAAAATTTACATAAACCTTGGCCCCAGGAACACGACTTATAGATTATCATGACAGAATGCTAATCAACGACTAGAAGATACCTACACATAAGCTACATAAATTCATCAACTAACTATTCAGAAATGTCCTGTTGCATTCTACATGTTGTCACTTCTTCTTGAGTCTCTCCATTAATGTCTGACTCTGGTTTGAACATAAAAGGCTAAAGGTTTTTGACATTTTTAGTGCATGTCTGTGTGAGGTAAAAGGACACAAGCTGTTGAAGCTCCACCCTCTGTGCCGCGAGCAGCAGGTCATTTGCATTTAAAGGGACAAACAAAAACGTTGCGTTTTTGCTCACCCTCAAAAAGTGACAATTTTAACATGCTATATAAAAATATCCGTGGAATATTTTGAGCTAAAACATACACACTCTGGGGACATCAGAGACTTATTTTACATCTTGTGAAAAGGGCATTATACTACCCCTTTAAGAACGGCCATTCAACCGAGACTGCAACACTGTCGGTCACTGAAGCCCTATGGATGGTGAAAGCCGATCCCAAATTTTCAGTTCTCATTCTCCTGGATCTATCTCCTGACTTTGTGAATCATCAGATCCTTCTGTCCACCCTCTCATCACTGGGCATCACAGTAACTCCATTTCACTGGTTTGAATCCCATGTCACAGGTCTTTTAGGGTTGCCTGAAGAGGGGAGGCACATCAACTGACCACCAGGGTTCCTCAGGGTTCAGTTCTTGGACCCCTCCTCTTCTCCATATACACTACATCACTGGGACCCATCATAGAGGCACATGATTTCTCCTAACATTGCTATGCTGATGACACACAGCCCTACCTTTCAATTTAACCAGATGATATCACAGTAGCTGCACGAATCTCAAGCTGTCTGGCGGACATATGTTCAAGTTTAAGTTAATTCATTTTATTTGTCTTATACAAAAGACAATATGTACACTGAAATGTATTTGGTTGAGGCTCAGACATTCAACAGTAGTGCAATATATACAATTCAATCCAATTTAGAGACGAGGACTCAGACGTTTTTACACCATATATTGTAGAATTAAAACACTTTATACCCAAATGTCAAAAAACTTTTTTGAATAAATGAACAGCATTAATAAAGCCCCAGTCTTACATTAACTAAAAAAAGTTGTTTTAGGGTTTAGTTACCCTTTAACTAGTGGTCGACCGATATTGTTTTTTTGATGGCTGATGCTGATATCTTAGAAAGCAGGGTGGCCGATGGCCGATATAAAGACGAGATATATCAGCCGATATTTGCCATTTTTAAAATATCGGCATCGGCCGATACGTTTTTCTGATTGGCCGATGTGTTGGAAGCGGGACTTTTATTTTGACGGCACTCCGGACTTTTATTTTGACGGGTGACGCTGAGAACACCAGCGCCTGAAGGCTGATTTATACTTCTGCGTCGGACCTACGCCGGAGCCTCTGCGCTGTAGGCAACGCGTTGGTTTTCATTTATACTTCTGCGTCGTTGTCCGCGTTGACGCGCAATTACACTTGCAGAGGGAGCATGTGAAACCCGAGGGAGCGGTCCCAGCAGACCAATCACAGCGCTTGCGTCCCCGTAGAGTTGACACGTTGTTACATTTTTGGAGAGGTGCACGTCAGGGTACACCGAAGGGTACGCGCGCTACACACAGCCTACGACGTAGCTACGCCGTAAAGGCCAATTTATACTTCTGCGTCGAGTGTACGCCGTAGTGTACGCCGTAGTGTACCGGAAGATCGCCGTAGGATCTTCCGGAAGATCATTCCGGAAATGCGTAGGAGGAAACGCGATGCTATCCAGCCGACCAATCACAGATCTTGCGGTCCGCGTCGCTGCGACGCGTAGTTACATTTTTGAGGTGGTGCGCGTCAGGGTACGGCGAAGGGCACAACGTATGGTACACGTCAATGCGTATGCTACGCCGTACCTTCTACGCGCACCCAACGCAGAAGTATAAATTGGCCTTAAGTTCGACGCAGAAGTATAAATTGGGCTTGAGAAGAGAACACCAGCGCCTGATCACACAGCACTCACTCACATTCTCCGTCTCAGTTTACGATCTCTGTCAGTCATATCTAATACTTTCTTTTACCAGTTCTGTCTAACAAAGTAAATGGTAAGCGAAAAAGTAAAGCGTTTGCTTTTATATTATTTGTAACAGAAAAGGCAAACAATCAGCCTAAAATACTTTCTCATTTACCGTCAACATTCAGCAAATGCGCATCTACATCATTTAAACAAATATCTGAATATCTAACATTTAATTTCACAAACCTTGCAGATTTAATCGAATCCAGCTGTGATATCTTGTGAAGTGTGCATTTGTAGCCTGCATAAACGTGTTACTGCGAGTGACAGTCGGTCCGTGCGAAGTGAGTGAATGCAAACAGAAGATCAGCCTCACAGGAGACGCGATCGAAAAACTTTAAATCCTTAATTTTAAAATATGCTGTGCTATATCCAGTTGCCCACTGTGTCATATTCATATAGTTTTCATTGTGTGCTGTATGTAAAATTAGCATTACCTTGTCTTTATTTGAAAAACTATGATTACCATTGTGCATGAAATTACCAGATTACTGAGTGCCCTGTTACAGTGTTTACTTTTTATTCACATATTCATTTATTTTTAAACAATTACTTTATTTGTGAAAAAAACTGTAACAGGACTGCAGATTAAAGTTGCCATCTAAAGTATAAGCATGTTTATTTTAAAGATGTGTTTTCTAATTTATTTCTAATTTATTAAATTAGAAAAAACTGGAATGTTTGTATACAACTGTATACAAGGTAGTTTTCATAAGCACTTCATGCAACATTCATATATAATTAACAGTAAGCTCCTTTTATAGCCAACTAACAAATGGATGACATTCCTGAGGTAAATACAACGTTAAGTGACATCTTTCCATGGTTGAAATACTGATTGAGATTTTATATGAGATAGGGCTGCACGATTAATCGCAATAAAACCGCACGCGATTTGGCAAAGGCTGCAATTATTTTATGTGCAGCTTGTCAGTGGAGTGCGGCTGATTGGTAGTAAATACTGCCCCATTTGAACGCCAGAGGGCGCTCTCATGCAAACACGATAAATATGCCAACACGATAAATATGCCCCACTGCAAAAGTACAATAACGGCGCCTTCACACTGGCAGTTGAAATCAGCTCCGTAATACGCAATATGCCCCCAGCGGACGTCGTACTACACCGTTGAAAAGCGTCGGAAGCGAGTTAGAACAAAAATGGCGGAGAGATTAACGGTTGATTTAGTCAGTAGCTATGTTTCCATCAACTTGTCAATCGAATTATATGAAGTTCGGTAAAAAAAATCATGCGAATAAAGCTGGTGAAAGTGTGTTTCCATCAAACGGCTTTAAAGCGAATAAAAACCTGTGCGTAATGACGTCACGTCACATGCTGTTTTGCAATCAAATTGGTATATCGAATTGATTTGAGACATTTTAAGGTGTTTCCATTCATTTTCGCACTGAATCGCACAACATTCAAGCAAACATTTGCGAACAAAGTTTTGCTAGACAAAATGGATCGCGCCATCTACCAACAAATGATCAATATTGCACAAGTTGTAATAGTGCAGAGTCCTGCACGGGTCCATTTTTGGAGACCCGCCCCCGCCCGTATATATAATTTTAATTTTTAATAAATTAGAAATAAATTAGAAAACAAATCCTTAAAATAAACATACTTACTTTAGATGGCAACTTCTTGAATCTGCAATCCTATTACAGTATTTTTCACAAATAAAGTAATTGTTTAAAAATATATGAATGTGTGAATAAAAAGGAAGTAAACACTGTAAAAGGGCACTCAGTAATCTGGTAATCATATTTTTTCAAATAAAATTTGACATTTTTTGTAATAGTGCAGAGTCCTGCACGGGTCCATTTTTGGAGACCCGCCCCCGCCCGTACCCGCAAAGTTCAGCACCAGATCTGACCCGTGCCCGCGATAAATCGCACACAAGCTAAAATCATTCCATTTAAAGTGCTTTATTTTTTATCTCGCACCTCTCTCAACATCACAATAGCCTCATGAATGGGCTAATGATCGCTAAAGTGCGCTTTGTTTTGGGCCATTCAAGTAGCCTAGGCTACCTCCAGTTCACGCGCGGGCGCCTCTCCGTGTCATTGCCTGCTATATTTAGCTCTTATTTATTAAATCCAGGAAAATGGTTGATTAAACATTGATTCAAATTAAGATACAATTAATACAAAACGAAATTCACTTTAAAGAAAGTCTTTCTACAAAAACAAACTTAATAAAGTGGTCAAAATCATGTCTGCCCACTCCATTTGTCTCCCGATATTCGGGATCATCTTATTCATGCTTTTTTCACTTTTCATATAATCAACATGAAATAAAAAATATATATATTATTTTATTTAAACATGAATATGAAATTAAATAGTTTTTTAATGACTGGGCTACAACACATAGGCTTATTAGCCTGCCCTACAATCATTGAATATTATTTTGCTTGATTGACGGGTTTTTATTTAAAAGAAAGAGCGTAGCCTACATTTGTAGGCCTATATAGGCTATGGGCAATTTATATACACAATACTTAGGCCTACTAAAATATAATTAATATTATTTTATTGCATTTGTATTAGTTGTTTGAGGAGTAAAAAAATAAATAAATAAATAAAAATTAAGATCGGTCGATCTTAACGCAAGTTTACAACCGGCCAGTCGGTCGGACTAAAAGGGGAAAAAAATGTATTGGGTCGGTCCTAAATTGACAGGATCGGTCGGGTAACGGCAAACAAGAATATTTTTAAGGATGCCCAAAACACATATTTGCGAGTGTGCAATGGCAATTTAGACATACAAATATTGCACATATTTTTCATCCGCTACCCGCCCGCAAGGAGTTCATTATCCGCCCGCATCCCCGCCTGTGAATTTTAGGAATGTCACAATCCACCCATTTTAGCCACTTTTATGCGGGTACCCAACCCATTGCAGGACTCTAGGTGCTTATGTGACAGCTGATAGCGACATTATTTGACTAGTATGGCATTTCTTAGATTTTTGATATAATAGCCGTTTTATTTTTCTGTTAAATTAAATTCAAAAAGTATCTCGTCTCCTCGTTTGTCCACTTTGTTGACACCGGCCATGTGTGCAAACCAGACAGTATATAATGGGTGCAAACTGGGCGGAAATTAACTAAAACTTCTTCCCCGTCCTTGAATGAATACATTCTTTACATGAACTTCTCAGATAGCTGCTGCAACCATGTGGGGTTTATTCAGAATAAATTAAATACACACAGCAGGCTAATATTTTTAGTGTAAAAAGGTGTCACAGAAAACCATTCAGCTGGGTTTCATATAGCAAACACACATGCAGCCAAACACAAGTCTTCTGAAGTTATGAGTCCTTGGTGAGGGGCCAAATCTAAACATTGTCCAGGCTGTGTGCACTCAAGGAACACTGCTCGAATGCCTTAGTCTGATTCTGGTTTTGCAGGAATGGTTGGCATGCACAGAGAATTTTCTTCCTTTAATGGTAAAGGCAGTGTAGAAAAGGCAATGAGATGCCAAGCTAAGGCCACAGAGAGAGAAAATGACCAGAGGTAAAAACGTAGAATGTGATTAGGAGCATTAAAGCAGCAAACAACTTCCAGCCATGAGTCACACATGATGTATGGAGAATACACTACAGACATACACATGGACGGATATAGTGCAAGACCACATCTGCAACTCCAAATAATTCAAATTATGTTCAAAAGCAAGCAAATTCTAGCCTGGTTAAAACCAGACCAAAAACAAAATTTTCAGTAGTAACTGAGTTATGGTCTGGCAAAGCTTCATTAATAACTCATTTCCAAAGGGGCGTCACCAACGGACGTCGCTCAAATGCCTCTGGGCGCAATTGGATAGACCTAAAAGCAATCAGAGCGATCGTCATTGTGTAAAGCCATATGCTGCGTCCCAATTCGCCTAAGTTACACTACGCCATAAAAGTAGGGATGGGGCCGATCCGATCCAGTATCCGTATCGGGACCGTAATTCACGTATCGGATTTTCCCGATCCAACCTGCGGAGATATCCGATATCCATGAGTCATGTCTGCACTTTAACGTTGTCTGCTGAAATGACTCCAAAAGTGATTCCCGCCGGCCAGTATGCTAGCTGGCTGCAAACTGCGGAATGGATTTCCTGAACGGAGGCGCAGCTCAATGAGGCACAGAGTTATGAGACACGCCCCCGCTCAGGTAATCCATTCCGCAGTTTGCGGCTAGCCAACAACGTCCGCTGTGTGGAAATACTTCACACTGGAAACACCGCAGAACAAGACAGCAAAATGCAATGTTTGCAAAGCCGTAATTCAGAGATCTTTGAAGCTCCCTCGCGTCGTACAACACAACGAACGCAATCAAACATTTAAAAAAGCACCACGTTACTGTGCGTTCACACCAAACGCGAATAGCGCGTCAAATTCGCGTATACCGCGTCTAGTTGGACGCTTGAATGTTTTGAATCCATTCGCGCGTCCAGAGAAAAATGTACGCGCGTAAAAAGCAAAAGTTTGAAGCGAAATTGACGCACGTCTGAGGCAAAATCCGCTAGTCTGTTTGCAAGATGCTGATGTTGATCGAGCATTCATCGAGAGAGTTACCGCATCGAAGCGAGGATCACCCTTCAGAAAGTGTGTGTGTAAGATGTTTACATATGTACTTTTCTTATATTTCAAGACTCAAGTATTTTACATTTTGGGAATGTAATAAATATTGACATGACAATCAATTTGAAACTCTTACAGTTGCATATTTGTTTTCAGAATGGGAGTTTTTTTACTGTTAACTGTTTACTGTTTTCTGACTTCCTTTTCTGACCTTATACTTACCTCAAGTTGCCTTTTGGGACATACATGCATATACATAACGTTACATATCATACTTGCCTGTTGAGAGAAGTTTATTTCATCATCATATAAAATAAACAATAATGATAATAATCATTTTAAAGCAAACACAACTCTGGTATCGGAATAGTATCGGTATCGGCCGATATCCAAATTCAGGTATCGGGATCGGATCGGAAGTGAAAAAATGTGGATCGGTGCATCCCTACATAAAAGTATATACTCTTTTTGTGAAGAAAAGGTATTTACTTTTGAATGTGTAGCAAAAAAGTAGGCAAGCTTTGGGACATACTACTTTGTCATCTTTATCGGACGAATCTGTCGCGTGCATCCTGTCACGTAAACTGCCCTGTCAATCATCTTGTCACAGTTAAAATCCTCTAATAAATCTAATTTAATTTCCTACCATTTCGGAGAGAAATGTAGTAGCACGTTCATCTGCCAGTGGGTCTTTCATGGAGACTTTCCTCATGTGTTTGCAATTTGAATATAATAATGCATTTAAAAGTTGCTGCGCTTCACCAGCTCAAATGCCTCTGGGCGCAATTGGATAGACCTAAAACCAATCAGAGCGATCGCCATTGTGTAAAGCCCGCCCCAACGTTTCTGATTGGTGCCGCGATTTCAACAGATTAGAAATGGGCTTGAATGAGCTCTTTGCCAGAATACTTGCAGAGCAAATCTAAATTTGCCGGAAGTTGTCTGGGTTTTCCCAGGCTAAGCAAATTCATGCAAGTGAAGTCAATCCATAGCTAGTTTAAAAACTTGAATTCTCTTTTTTCTCCTGTAAAACTTTCTGTAAAAAATAAACATATCTACCTTCCTCACTCAAGTATGGCATCATTACTAAGTCTTTCCATGTTAGGATGAAGAGGCTGCTTTCGCCACACAGCATGAACAACTAAACTTCCCTGATCTTCATCTAAGGCAGACTGAATGGTCTGTGAACCAAAAGAACTGCTCTGCTAAACGTCTTCTGAAATCATAGCAGGGCTCAACGCTAAGGATTTTTTCTACTGGCAAATTGTGGTTAATTTTTTTTACTTGCCCTGCAAAAAATTTCACTGGCCCTACAAAAAAATTAAATAAAAAAATAAAAAGTTGTTTCTACTAAATAACGGCCCTCTCACACTGAGCGTAACACGATAAAGCTAAGCGCAGATGAACAGAGCTTTCACACAGAACATGAAATGGTTGATCGTCTTCAGCTAATTCATGCCTGAACGATAGGTGGCACTGAACCAGAATACATTTTTCCTCATGTATGCATCTAGTAAGTTTTCCCATTTAGATTTAATCTCATCCACAACACAACATACAACAGTAAATAAAGATAAATTAGGTTTGGTACAATGCCAGAAACACAAACCATCTGTGATGATCACATAACATGATTGACAGCTCTGGAGCTCTCTGACTCATAACACACGGAAGAAAACGGCACTCTGTTTCAAGCTCTT
Organism: Leuciscus idus; assembly: GCA_021554675.1. NCBI lineage: Eukaryota > Metazoa > Chordata > Actinopteri > Cypriniformes > Leuciscidae > Leuciscus > Leuciscus idus. Next base: position 10,713,827 of record CM038644.1, on the reverse strand, counting down.
CAGATAGCATAAGATGTAACCAATCACATCAATGTGCGGGTGGGCTTTAGCACTGCAAAGCAGGGGGTCTCTCAAGAGAAGCCAGGTTATCCTGGTAGGCTATATTTTTCTGTTGATATGAAAAATGGTGTAAAGCAACATTAGCAGGTGAATTATGTACATGATTAAGGGCTGTGACGTATGGGATTTTTTTCTTACTGCGGTGAAGAAACAAAGTGGTTTGGCGGTTAACTAGCGGATTTTACTAACAGACCTACCAATCTCTGTGTAAAAATAAAATGATGATGCCATCTTTCTAACCCCCCTCTATAAAATACTGGATTACTCAGTAAATATACATCTGTGACATTTAATAGTTTGGCTTTCATCACCATTTATGTTTGTCTTTCTATAGAAACAAATATTAATAAAATCAAACATTCGAGCCGGGGACCTCTGGTTGAGTTGACACGGAATGACCCTGCTTCACGTTTTACCTACGTTGAAGCATAATGAGTCATGATGAGAAACTGTTAAACTTGCATTTCCCCATCCTCCTCTTCTCATTACTAAAAAGACGCCATATCTGGAAATGTGGTCGGTCTTCCGTTCTTTCAAGCTTAAGAGATGAGCAATATGCTGATATTATTTTTGCTGCTAAATAACTTGTTTAATACAGGGTTTACCTTAATATTATAAAATTTGCATAATCTCTGCCATTAACAAATTCAGCCTTTAACAAAGTCTACTTGCAGAAAATGATAATTATTCAATTCTATCAATATCAATTCTATATTAAGTTCTATCAATATGCATTTAGTTTTTAGCAGTTGTCCTGTAAAAAAAAAAAAAAAAACTCAGCTGGATTCTTTAATTGCAGCTATGGATTTCAATTTGTGAACTACAGGTACATTATTTACAGGTATAATTTTATATGACTTAATTTATCTATGCATTTGCACTTTCGGCATACTGTTTATCAGACAAACAAAAATAACCATTTCGTTGCACAAAACAATAATACTAGAAAATCCCTACAACAAAAGCACAACGTAAAAGGATCATTAAAAATAAAAAAATAAAAAAGTTCAATATTACTCAAAAGCAGCAGTGGTTAAAAAAAACAACAACTTTGGTTTCAGAAAAAGTCCCAGGCAAGGTTTGACACAAATCATAACCTCCTGACAAACTAATCAGACAAATTGGTTTAACAAAATGCAATTTACTTTCATATGTAACTTTATCTGGTTAAAACCACTATGAATATCTTCACAAAAGAAGCTTGACTCTGATGAGTTTGAGGAGCTAATGTACAACAAGTGAAACAAAACATGATAGTCATATAAAAAGTTTGAAGATTCATGACCATGATTAAATTCGTGGAAAAGAAAAAGGAAGCCTCACTCACACTTTACTCCACAGTAAAACCAGCAAAGAGAACTGAAAACTGATTTGCTAAACATTCTTGTCAAAAAAAAAAGAAAGAAAAAAGCCAATGCCTACTCTTGTCAAATCAGCAAATCACTTGATCCATCCTAGTCATCTAGGGATTCTAAACTCAGCTTCAGGCTAGAAAGTTTATTAAACCAAAATCAGCTCGAGTTAGGATCCTCAGAAGTATGAAAACAGTGTGAAAAAACAACAGGGTTCACTTAATCTGTAATAGCGTGCTGTTTTGATTGAAAGCATGTGGATAAAAAAACACCCTAAAACATTGGACAAAATTATTAATTTAATGACGGAGAGCACCACACTTTAAATATAGGCTAATGATATACACATTTATTTAATCTTTTTGTTTAAGGAACTACCTAGGTTATATAGAAGTGCATTATTGAGTGTGTCATAACAACAATAATAAGAGTTTATTTTGGTCAGATTTTGACGTGGTTAAATCAGTGAGATTTGTGCTAACATGCTAAGACTGCTGGAACCAGAAAGAAAACTACTCTATAATTTTCTATTTAAGGAATAAAACATTGTTGGTACAATTATGGACTGTAAGTGAATAAAACACACTATACCACACAATATATCTGGTTTAAAAGCTCATGATTTTCTGGTTCATGATTAAAATGGTCTGTTAGCGCGCTCGTTTAGCCGCCTACCTTCACACACCCGCCGGAATAGACCCGACAAACTTTAGCGTGTTCAGCTGCAGTCAGACAACCTCAATCCCTTTCCTCCTCAGCAAACTGGGTCATTCCACGAAACAGCACTTGTGGCTCACACGAAAAGAGCTTTGGGAGCGGAAAAAGACGACTGTGCTGCCCTCAATGCGACCTCGCGAGCCGCTCACGTAACGCGCCTGTCACTCACCTACTCAGCGCTCCAGCGCGAACTAGCAGCACCGCGATTTTAGCGTAGAGTCTAACAGCTTCCGGTGTCGGGTGGAATCATGGGCCGCCACCCGACAAAACAAAGGTCATTTGGCAAAAGAGGCAACAAAAAAAGAGCATGTTGACATTGAAATTAAATTGTCAAAATCAGAAGGGAAGAGTCTAGTGTGGAAAAAGGTGATGGAATTATGGCAATATCAATGGGATCATGAAAGTAAAGGAAGACATCTATACATTTTTCAAAATAAAGTAGGCATTGTAAGAGAGATGACAAATAGCAGGAAAGTACAAGTTATAATAACAAGACTTAGGATTGGGCATTGTAAATTAAATGGAACTCTTTGTATGTTAGGAAAACATCCAGTAGATCAATGTGATGAATGCCAAGAGGAGGAAACAGTCAGTCACATTTTTATGTCATGTAGAAAATTTACACAAGAAAGGCAAGAGTTGAAACATAATTTACAAGAAATTGGTATAGGACAGTATAATGTAAAAAAAATATATTAGAATGTGGAAAAAGTGAAAAAGGAAAGAAATATTTGTTTTATTTTTTAAAGAGGACTGGACTGGAAAGACGAGTATAAGTATGAAGTGACATGATAATTGACAGCAGATGGCAGTAACGCAACTTTTTGGATGCCAACTGACGTAAAACACCAAAGAAAAAGAAGAAGAACAAAGGTCATGATGAGCTGTTTCTCAATTCCAAGAACGCAAAGAACAGACTTGCGTTCTCTTTGAGACTGGTCTTGCTAGGCGACCTTGAAAGAACGAACTCGGAAGGATGCGAGAACACAGAACGCATCTTTATGAGAATTGAGATGTGCTGCGATGCTGCTTAACTGACCATCTCGGCAAATACAACACAACATCACAAACATATGTCACAACCTTTTAAACATTTCTTTCATATTATTATAGACATTGTTTTCATAGTTTATATCTTTTTTATTTTACCATGTGTATTTATGAGTAGCCTATGTGTTACCTATGTTTTGTCAATGTTAAGATTCTTTAATATGCCAATAAAAATACTGCCGCTTTCTTAAGGTCTTTATCACTTTATTAAAATGAAGCAAAAGAGACCGACAAAAGTAAACTTTCACGAGCTGTCACGTATTTCGAGCTTGCAGCGGGAATCTCTTAAGTGAGAACGAGAAGTTTAAAGCTTACAGCCTTCCGTACGTCGACTGCCCGCAACGTCTTCTGGGATTTTTAGCGGTTCGATTCTCTCAAGTCTGCATTTGATGCATCCTCGATATCAAGGACACATCCGGGCACTTCATGCGTCCTCTGTACTTGCGTTCTTGAGTATACGCTGATTTCACGCAGCCGTTATTTTGAAATCGAAAGCGAGGCTCCGGTGGGAAGAAAACCGGAAGTGTCGCCTTTAATCACAGGAGAGTCGTGAATGCGATGGCATATTGTTGTGTTTAATGATGTTGTGTCAATTCTAAAAATGTACATACATTTCTTTCATACTTTAGACTATATACAGTGAAATTCATTTATAAAGAAAATATTTTTTTTATACATAATTCAGAAGGTAAAAAAAGAAACAGGAATGAACTATATACATATCCTATATTGAATATTAACATCCAATAGTGTAAATCGCGGCAGCAGCTTTAGGTTGGTAATCCAAGGCATTGTTGTTTATCTTTACTTCCGGGGTTCTTCCCACCGGAGCCTCACTTTCGATTTCAAAATGGCGGCTGCGTGAAATCAGCGTATTGGAATTGAACTTCGACGGTTGATGATGACGTAGTATGAGAACACAAGGACACAAGATCACTGAAGAACGCATATTGAGAAACAGCCTATGTACTCCTGTACAACTGTGGTTAAATTACTTAGCCTAATCTCAATCTTAATCTAAATATGCATCCTTGACTTTTGAATTCAACGCACAAGAATCCCGCAGATAATTTACATCTTCCACACTAACACAAACATGAACACTACGAGCATGACCATTCACTTTGTATGAATTAACTTTCAGAAATTAGCCGACATGAAAACGTTTTCAATATTGTAGTTGCAAGACAAAGTACAAGGCAAAAAATACAAGGCAAAGCTCAGAATATTACAACCCGCCCTAAAGGTCCATATGCAATGTGATTTGCCTCTTCAGCAGACAGATGACAGCATGTTTATGGTTAAGAAATTGTGTTTCCCTTTCGAGAGCAGTAACTTCTACATTGCGTCAGATGACGCTGCGGGAACTCCTTCCTTCTCCACTTTTGTTGAAATATTATGGGCTAACACCAGCTTGGAGCAGCTGGCCAATTGTCACGAAGTATGCAAATACTGACAGGCAGTATAAAATGCATGGCCACGACAATTGCATCAGAATCTCTTTCTTCACGCTGTCATCGTTGAAGTTGCACCTGAGGACTAGTTACCTATTCTTCCTCGCATCTGATGGCTAACCTTTGCAGGATTTGTGTGGGCCCCATCAACCCGCCCCACACCTATGAGTACTGCGCCGCCTGCCTGGGCCTGGTCCACGCCAAAGCGGCGTTCTTGGACCTGCCGGTGCGCACTTGAGAACCAGGAAGGGTTTTTGCTATTACGGGGTCGAGGCCCACTGCCATCAGCTGGTGGGCCCTCTCCCACCCAGAAACGACGGTGATGATGAGGCCTGGGGCCATAGTCCTCTGCCGTCGCCACGTTCCAATGGTCCTTTTCGTGGACGCGCTGGACTCGACGTGAAATGCTCCGGAAAAAAGGAGTAAGTCGAATTCCTAGGTAACGTTAGTCGGGCCTCCGGAGGACTCCGTTCTTCCACGACTTCCACGAGCATGTGGTAAAGTCGTGGTCTGCACCCCAATCGGCGCATGTCCAAAGGGACGAGGCAGAAGCCCACGGCTCTGTGCGCATAACCCCCGTCGAGGAGACCGTCGTCGTGCATTTGTGCCCGTCCATTCGTCTCTGGGCGTCTTTCAGTTCACGGCTCATCTGTCTGAAAAAAGAAAGGCTCCAATCACTCCCTCCAGCCTCTTGGTGACGCCGTGTAGTCAGTCACTGAGCATTTCTATGAGGCGCAGAAGCGTGAAGGCTATGAGTCACGAATGTTGCCCCGTCGCTTGTTCCAGCCCTCGTCGAGGTCTCTCTCTTCGTCAGCACCTCGTCCCGCCTAAGATCGACTGAGCAGTCTCTCTTTAATGTTACATCCTTCAAAGCACAGTATGTTTCTCTGCCCGCTTATCTGTTGAGCTGTCATCCTCTCATGACACTGACGCTCAGAGCGCTGTTTGCCCTGTAACAGGGCTTTGCGGATGTATGTGAATCGCGTGGCCGCATTCCTTCAGTCGGGCCAGCTTTTTGTGTCCTTTGGTTGCTGTACTAAGGGAAAGACATGAACCGTCTCAAAACAGAGACTTTCTCACTGGTCTTTCTCACCGCTGTCGCATTGACTTACGCTTGTCAGGGGAAGGTTTGTCCCCCTAACATGAGCTCATTCGACGAGGGCTGTTGCCTCTTCGTGGGCCTGGTCTAGAGTAATGTCTATCCAGGATTTATGTTTTGCTGCTGGCTGGTCTTCTCAGAACACCTTTGTCAGATTTTACAAGCTGAATGTACCGTCTGTGGCGTCTCAAGTGCTTTCATTGAGTCCATTCATGTATTGTGAGTTCCTTACTCATATATTGTGAACTGTTCTAGTTGTACGCAGTGGTTACCGCTATGCCGACTCTGTGTATATGGCTACTAGTGTTTAATACAACTGTCACCGCTACCGCCTTGACACTGTTTACTTTCATGCTTGAGTGCTTATTGTGTTGTGTCTGCCCTGGATCAGTGCAGCCTTCGCTTTGATTGCGTTGTATATGCAAATTTTAATAGGCTCGGAGCTGATGTCTCATTGGTCTAGTTCCGCCTATCAGATGCAAGCACTCCTAGCGGCGCAGCTATTGGCTGACTGTCTGTCTCCTCCGTGGCTGTGTAGCTTGGCCCCGTTTTTCCCAGGGGGGCAACGTTCCGGAAAACATTGAAGCTTCTCCGGGCACCGCCATTGATTAGCAGACCATCACCTGCTGTTAGCATTCCATTGACTCCCATTCATTTTGGAGTCACTTTGACAGTGAATAACTTTACATCTGAGGCGTTTAAAGACTCCATTTGTCCATTATTTATTTCTAAAGAAACACGAAAATGTATAAAAGGCTCCATTACCTTGTATCTTACGTTATGGCCCCGTAGAAGCCGTCTTTGTAAAAATAGGCTAACGATCAGGCCCGGGGTGGGTAATCGGGAGAATCGGGAAAATTCCCGGTGGGCCGCTTCACTTTTGGGCCGGTCGAGGATTTTTTTCTTTTTTTTCTTCACATTTAGTGAAGTTAGTTACATTAGGCTACACACGTTCCGCATTCTGACACCGCAGCGCGCAGCCTCTGCATGTGTTGTACCATGTGAGGGAGTTCTCCCCTCCCCTCCTATAGAGTTGGTTGGGTCCATAGCCTGTCTTTTCCAAAACGTTTTCTCAGGTAGGCTACCGCGGCACCGCCGGCGCCTACCGATAGCTGGGCCGGCCCTACCGTAACGGTACGCGTCAGGGAGGATGGATGGGAGGAAGAGGCCAGGAGGTATGGAAGCTTGTTTCCGCCACAGAATAAAACATTTTAAAAGATAATTGCGACTTTTTATCTCACAATTGCGAGTTTACATCTCGCAATTCTGTCATTATTTCTCAGAATTGCGAGATATAAAGTCGCAATTGCGTGAAATAAAGTCGCAATCGCATGTTATAAAGTCAGAATTGCAAGATATAAAGTCAGAATTGTGTGAAATAAAGTCGCAATTGCTTCTTATAAAGTCTAAGTGAATTATTATTTAACCTTTACATTATTTGTTGAACCATGGCATTAATACAAACTACACAATAGTAAGAGCTGAACTGTTGCTTCATTTATCCAATTTGGAAAAAGTGCTAATATTTGGAATTCCACCATGGAAAAAGTGGGCCGGTCTTGGGCCTGAAACTCCCGGGCTGAAAAGTGGCCCCACTCCGGCCCTGCTAACGATTGCGTCATAACCATGCGACTCTCTGTCGCACAGTAGAGAAATTACCGTATGGACAGGAGGAGAAGCTCGCAGGCAATCGGGGGGACGTGGATGCATGATAAAATAATTAATCAGAATACTTTGCAAAAGTTTCTCCTGCTCCTAGCTCATGGACACCTCCTACTCACACTCTCCGTCTCTGCAAGTTTCGGAAGGGAATGATTCAGATTTCTCTTGGCACAGCTACTAGAAGACAGACGGGTTGCTCACGTCACATCTACGTCGTCAAGCTCAGTTTGAGTCTGCGCAGTACGGTCAGCCATCAGGAAGTGAGTGCTTCTAATTGACTCCACTTTTCTCCGTTGAATCCAATTGTGTCCATTTCTTTTACTGTCTATGGTTTCTCCGGGCTTATCTTCACTACTCTCATGGCGGGATTTAATATGGTTCCCGCAGCTGTTGAAGTTACCGCTCTCGAAAGGGAACGTCTCCGGTTACTATACCTCGGTTCCCTGAGAGGCGGGAGCAAGACAACAGCTGTGTCCCAAAGTGAAGGCTGCATCCTCCGAAGGCCGTATTTAAAGGCCGATTTCGTCACAGCGGCGCGACGAAGGACGTCCCAATTCAAAGACTGCATCCTCGTATGGCGTTCTGATCGGCTCTTTAATGTAACATTGCAACATGCACTCGTCTCAATTAACGTCTTTTTTAAATGTTTTATTCTGCTATTTATTCCATTCATTTTAAGACGCAGACGTGACGCAGACGTCACGTAAATCACGTAAATCACACGTGGCAGTGAAGTGTCGAGTCAGACGTCACGCGGCATTCACGTGTGGCAGTGAAGTTGTTAATTTTTTTTTTCTCTAACACTTACTGCATCACGCTACTCAACACGGCTCAGTGCAGTGTGTCAGTTCTTGTGAGACGTTCATTGAGACGAGTGCATGTTGCAAGGTTACATTAAAGACCTATGAGGTGTGATTTGTATGAGGAGTGATTTGTGCACTTTTTGGCGATCGCTAAGCAAACTGATATGGCGCGTACTCCGTGCCAAAATCAAACATCCGAACGACCGATCGAACGAACGTCTATCCGAACGTCTAGATCCTATGGAAGGCCAAAAGGGCCAAAACGTGTGAAACTGTCGCGTTAACGCGTATTTACGTGTTAACACGCAATTTACGCGTTAACACGTCATTACGCGTTAACGCGTATTTACGTGTTAACGCGTAAATTGCGTGTTAACGCGTAAATGACGTGTTAACGCGTACCTAAATTTGGGACATTAGCACCACCTACTGGTTTGGTGCTGCTCTTGCTCAAACACAGAGAACCTAAATTAAGCTTGTAAATAGCAGTTTTTAAGGTGAAAATACATGTTCAACAATGACTTTTCAGAATAATTACAGCATATTTTAAATGGGCATATTTAGACAGTTAACTATAACTGTTCAAGCCCTAAAAGTCATGACCATTTTCACAATCACAATAGAAATTGTGTAATATATTTACACATTTCTCCAAACAGTATTTAAATGTACACTTATACTGTAGCATATTTCTAAAGTATCTTTTTATAATTGAACCACTATGCATTATTTGTTAGAGAACCCCTTCTGTTAACACCATTAAGCCTTGAATCTGAGAATTTAGAAGAATCTGAGATTTGAGATGCATTGTTTTGCAGTATTTTTCGAAGATAACAAGCTCAATAAAATATAACAAATAATATATATATATATATATATATATATATATATATATATATATATATATATATATATATATAGGCTATAAAGGTGGTTATAAATTAGAATGTCTTGGAAAAGTTATTTTTTTCAGGAATTCAACTTAACAGGTGAAACTGTCCATAAGCAAAAGTGGCCCAAACCAAGTATTGAGTACATATGCATTATACTTTTCAGAGAACCAACATTTCTGTATTTAAAATCCTTTTTTTGTTGATTTCATGTAATATTAAAATTTTCTGAGATTTTGAATTTGGGGGTTTCAAAAGCTGTAAGCCATAATCATCAAAATTATAACAAATAAAGGCTTGAAATATCTCACTTTGCATGTAAAAAGTGTATATTAGTTTCACCTGTAAAGTTGAATTCCTGAAATAAATGAACTTTTCCACGACATTCTAATTTATTGAGAAGCACCTGTATGTATATGTGTATATATATAGCCTATATATATATATATATATATATATATATATATATATATATATATATATATATATATATGTGCTATATTACAAAGTTATATTACAACACACACTACACACAAACACACACACACATGCGTAATAATAATAATCTAAAGTGATTGGCTTGAATTTTTAATAAATGAAATGAAACAGAACTTCTGCTTTTCTTTTTTTACAATGGATATTACATTGTGAAATCATGAATATAGGACCAAAAGTAATAATATATATTTTATTAATACTACACAGAACAAGAGATGAATCTATATTCTCGCCAAAATGTTGGAAAGATTTGGAGTGCTAATACACTCGTGATCTATCTATTCAGTTTCCTGGAAGTTACCCTTCCATCAGTGTCGTTGCTCATGATGGCTCATGAGGTATGTTCAGCGTAGTGCTTGAGTCACTCTATCATGAATAATTCAAATAAAATAAAGGTGTTGTGTCACGGTGACACCGCCTGTCGTGTTTGTAATCATTCTCATGACTATTAATTTGGTGACGCACACCTTCGTTTTATTGTATTTATTCATGAGATTGCGAAAAAGCGCTTACCTCATGGATACGATGAGCCTACGTCACCTGGCATCTTCCGTTCGGTGCGCGCCCGTGATGAGAATCGTATAGAGAGACGGGAATCCATACATCGTTTTTCCAAATTATATATTACACTTCTTTACAGGTAACTGTGAACAAACTAGCTTTCGGTTATAATAAACACTGTTAAACATATTACGGTGGGTTGAAAATAGTTTTTTTTTTTTCCTTTCGGTGGAATGACTCATAGGCTATAGGCCATCTGCGCATCTATACTTTACAGCTATTATATGGAGATAAATTTGCTGCCAACACTGATTAAGAATACACTATTAATAAACAATTAAAACGCTATGTAATTTTTTCAGACACATTTATTATCATTAGCCCACTTTTGCCGGTGCTTTGCGGCAATATGCATGCGCTTTGCACTCAGGATTGAATATAAACATGCGATTAGTCCGTGCTTAAATGAATGACCCTAGGAAAAATATTTAGTCTATGACAACTCTAATCAATAGCCCATTAAATAGCTGACATGATTTAATTAGTAGCCTAATTAGTTCCCAGCTCTTACATTAAACTGAGTTAGCATAATTAGTTAATTAACTAATAAAATCACAAAATAAATTTTCATAAGATGCTAACATATAGCATTGCTTATTCCACCACACAAATGACTGTTTATAAGGTGACAATCCGTTATACGATTGTAGGCTGTATCTTGAAGATTTTTGTATTTTATTGTATCTTCGATCTGTTATAAACACGAAGATTGACATTTCGTTAATAAAATAAATAATAACACAATGTTGTAAAAAAATAAACAACTCTAAGTTCTGGCTATTGTCACAACGCGCTGAGTGGAAGACAGACTAGAACAGGATGATGAAGAAAGTTTCTTTAATACTCAAAATAATTTCCAGAACAGAGAGATACTCACACACATGTAGCCAGGGCCGTTTCTAGGCATAGGCAAACTAGGCAGTTGCTTAGGGCGCAAACAGCCGGGGGGCGCCAGTAAGAGCCCTAGTCACACCAAGAGATTTTTTTCTCGCCCAAGCAAGTGGAAGAATTTTTTTTTTACATTTCCAATAACAGACAGTATATTTGCACAAAATTCCTGTGTTTATGACAAAAAGACACCTGCCACTAAATATCTACAGTGGGTAGGTCGTTGGGCGCGAGGTGATTGAAAGTAGCTTTTTTTTTACACATTATAATGTATAATGTGCAAAGTGTGTGTTGATATATATACGATATATATCAGTCAGATTCACAAGGCTTAATGTGTTATCAGAAGGGGCTCTCTAACAAATAATGCATAGTAGTTAAATTATAAAAAGATGCTTTAGAAATATGCTACAGTAGTAGGAGTGTAGGCTACATGAAAATACTATTTGAAGGAAATGTGTAATATTATCCTAACACAACTTCTATTGTGATTGTGAAAATGGTCATGACTTTCAGAGGCCAATTTAAAATATGCTGTAATTATATGTAGGCCTAGTTGTAACCTATATTCTGAAAAGTCATTGTTGAACATGTATTTTCACCTTAAAAACTGCTATTTACAAGCTTAATTTAGGTTCTCTGTGTTTGAGCAAGAGCAGCACCAAACCAGTAGGTGGTGCTAATGTCCCAAATTTAGGTACGCGTTAACACGTCATTTACGCGTTAACACGCAATTTACGCGTTAACACGTAAATACGCGTTAACGCGTAATGACGTGTTAACGCGTAAATTGCGTGTTAACACGTAAATACGCGTTAACGCGACAGTTTCACACGTTTTGGTCTTGAACTTTCAAACGGGTAACCCACGTGACGACCTGACGTGACGTCAGCGTCTTGAAATTTGCAGCTTTTTAACCATACAAGTATACAAGCTGATGTGTAAAGACTATAAATGGACATGATAGGCAATACATATAAATATTGTACCCCAAAAACAACTTTCCTGAATCCTGTGCTTGTGGGGCTATGTGTTTTACTTTCAAAGAGCAGAAATACTGCCCATATAGGCTACAGACATTCAATAGTCTTGACCAGTATAATCATTTTAACTAGTTTTTATTGTTAATTTTATTGCCCAATGTACAATGTTCCCACAGTCCATAAAAAAACACTCAAAATAAATGTAGTCTATTATTTTATTTTTTACTTTTTGATCCAGGTTTTCATATTAGATTTATATATTTGGACTGAATGATCTAATGAATGCTCTGTAGTGTTTATGATATTGAGCTGTGTGTATGATCTGAAAGCATTGTTTGATTTTGAGCACAGATAAAATGGTTTTGAGTAAATTTCTTTATTTTGACAAGCGTCAGATGTTCTCTGAATGTAGTTTGAAGATTTGGATTGTGTTTAAGGTTTTATTTTACAATATATAATACAATATTTTATACAAAACGAAACCATCAACACAGTCCAGCATCAGACAACAGCTGCTCAGCATAATGTTGACGCCTGATAAGGCAGAACATTCTCCCAGACCCAGACGGTCCAACATCGTACTGGTTCTATGACCTGTCCTGCAGGCACGTAATAATCTTCGGAAACACTACCATGTCTCTGTTCACGCTCCACTTCATCTGCTAGTGAATTTAACGCTCGTATCAGCTCTGCGGCCGCCGTGTTTCCTTCCAACACCTCAAAATACGCACCATAGCGGCGTATGTTTACCTGTTGCTGAGCACCGCCTTCACGCAGTGATTGACAGGGCAGAACGGGCACGTGATCGGCTCAGAATGCATTTTCAAACTGCACATTGAATTTTGCTACATTCATTGCGGGACACTTAATGGAAATGCAATCGCAAGTGTCGTAACTGTGAGTGTAAATGCAATTAAGAAAAATGACATATAAATTACAATTTTGCTACAGTTTTTGCTTGAATGTGTTAAACATATCTAATAATTTCTGTAATACATTTTAATTTTAATTTTGCAACTTATAAAGCGTTACAATTAGTATTCAATTTACATATTAAAACTAGTGTATGAAATGGCAAATGTAAATTACATAATTGAATTTTCATTTTGCACCAAATGTTGCACAAATGTATGGGAAAATTTAAATTTAAATACAGAAATGCATTGCCATTTTACATATTGCATTGTGATTTTGCATATTACATTTCAAATTGAATATTGCTACACATAATCTTCCATATTGAGAAAGTGGGTGATGGTTCCAAGAAATGTATTTTAGCAATTCAGGAAAACTGTAGTAGATTAAAAACATGCATTATTTTTTTTATACATAATATCAAACAAATACAGTAATAAAAAGTAAATCTAATCAAGCATGATTTTTTGTTTCAAGAACTAGAGATCTCCACACTTACTCAATCTTAATAAAATTTCTAAATTATCATAATCTTTCACAAATAAACATCATAAATGTTAAAGTGGAAAGGTTTATTAAAAACATATGTATAATAGTTATAATATTACATTTAGACAAGATCAGCTGAATATACTTTACTTTGTAATTAAGGTTCGTTGATTTTCATGTCTGCCACATATAAACAATGAGCCAAAAAATAAAATAAAAAAAATTTAATGATCATTTAAATAAAATCATATGTAGCACGTTCCTACCATAGACTGTAAAAAATAGGGGTTCCTACATGTGCTTAGGTGTTGTTAACGCGTTCCCATGGCGACCGGTCGGAAGTGCGAGTACTGATCATTGATCGTCTTCCCAACGTGTTGTTTACGTGTGAAGACCATGGTGAAGACACGTTGTAACACGTTTTTTATTTTTATTTTTACCTTAGTTTAACTTCTTATTCTTCGGTTGTATCCTCTAACTAGTCCACATTTGATTACTGCAATGGCTGATTTAGAAAGTTGTGTACGGTGTATTATTAAAGTTAAATATAGCAGAGGCTAAATATTATTGACAAACCTGACATGCTTAAAGGAACACTCCACCGTTTTTTGAAATAGGGCTTATTCACCTTCTTTCCTACATTTAGATACCCATATGAAAAAAACCTGCATGGTTCATATATGGCAACCAGGGCTTGACATTAACTTTTTTGCTCACTAGCCAATGTGGCTAGTGGTTTTCCAAACTTACTAGCCACACAGCATTTTTACTAGCCACATTTTTGTTTTTGTGAAATTACCTTTTAAAAGTCGACTATGGTGTGCCAAAATTTACTTGAACTAGATTTACAACCCTTTTAAATGTAAAACCACTGTACACACCCAAATCAAGACTACACAAAACAGGTCATTATCATTAGCTCTGATAAGGTTGTGTGTAAAGCTCCTTTTTTTAAATAAAACCATGTATTATATTACAAATCGCCACATAGCTCCACCGGCATACACTGTGTGCATGTAATACTCATTAGGGCCGTCAAAATTGCTCAAAAATGACGTTCGAGTATAGAGTAACTATACATATAGCCTATATTCGAACTATTCGAACATGGTTGCGCATTTTGTCAATGACTCGCATTACGTCAATAACAGGGCAAATTAATACAAAGAGACATAACTACTTGTATAGGTAGTTTATTTAAGTTTAAACACATTTGACAACGTATTACCTACACAAAAACAAGTAAATCAACTAATGGCCAAGACCGCAGACCTCACTCTCGCTCGCTCACTCGCAGGCACTCTTTCTCTCTCTCACCCTCACCCTCATGCTGTGTTCACACCAAACGCGAATAGAGCGTCTGGCACGAGTGTAAAGACGCGTTTACGCGCGTCTGGAGGTCTTGCGGCGCGAATGAGGCGTCACGCTCTCTGTGCATAACGGTTTAAATGAACAACAACAATAAGCAAATGTTGAGTGCTGATCAAGAGTTTTGTGCAAGCAATTTAAGGTCGCGACTCTTATATAGCAGGCTTCATTCAGTGATTGAAACAAATATTATTAACAATAATTGAAGTTTTTAGCCTATATAGAACCGACATAGAACGCTCCAAGCGAGCTGTGCTGTGGTAAACATGGAACTTTTCCTTGACATGAAACGGTAAATAATCAAACCAGTGGAAGCCTGTAGTGCATGAAACTGCTGTATCTAACCTACCTTATTCATGCAATATCTATTCAGTCATTACAGTAGCCTACACTTCAGTAATGTTTCTGTTTAACGTTAACGCTTCTTCCTGTTACCTGTCCTTGACCCCTCAGGCAGCGCGCCCACTCGCAAAGCAGACAGCCGCGCCTCTGCTACCGCGGGCGTTTTTCCACATTCGAATATTCATTTTCATTTTCACCTTCGAAATTCTGTTTTTTAAAACTATTCGAATATATATTCGAATTTAGAATATTCGTTGACAGCCCTATGGGAGTTGTAGTGTCGTAATGTCACACTTATTTCAGATGCCTTTTGAAAAGACTACAATTATTCAACCCGCCACAGTGGCTAGTTGGAGTGACTATGTTACCCGCCACGAGCAAAATCCACCCGCATTTGGCGGGTTGGCGGGTGTTAATGTCAAGCCCTGATGGCAACCATATATCTTCCTTACTTAAATCAGCCAGAATTACCTTATGTGTTTCATATAAGGCCAATATATGTCATATACAAAATCAGACCGATTATGGCCCATTTCATACTAAATAGCACACATATAAGGGGATTTTTGCGTCATATATGAATACTGTTAAAAGACTTATATGAGTTTTACATGAAAAAAGTATGCAAATGTGTATGGTATTAGTAGAAATATATAAAATTCATATATAATCATTTAAAGTTCTTATATTGAATCATATGCTATTCAAATTAAAGTCATATAGAATTTATACACATTTTGTGTCATTTGTTTGTGTTTCATACAGATTTCATGTTTTGATGACCAACATCCGATTCACTTATATGCAGTTGGCAAATTTTTAAAGGGATACTCCACTTTAAAATGAGAATTTTGTCATCATATACTCACCCTCATGTTGTTTCAATCCTGTATGAATTTCTTTCTTCTGCTGAACAGAAAGGAAGATATTTAGAAGAATGTCAGTAACCAGACAGTTTCTGGTCTCATTGACTTCCATAGTATTTTTTTTTCCTAATATGGAAGTCAATGAGACCAGAAACTGTCTGGTTACTGACATTCTTCTAAATATCTTCCTTTCTGTTCAGCAGAAGAAAGAAATTCATACAGGTTTGAAACAACATGAGGGTGAATATATGATGACAAACCTTTATGAAGACTGTTAATTTTCCTACAGGATTTGAAAGAGCAGTTATAAAGCAATGACATTGTAAGACCGTGTATTTACATTATTTGTGAACTGTCTGAGCCTGTTGTTTGTGAACAAATCATAACATATTATTGCAAATGAACAAAGTTGAGTCAAATATGTTTCTAGAACAGTGATTAAAATGTTGAAAATTGGCTGGAATATGTTTTTGTATATGTGACATGAACTCTGGTGGTGATGCACTCTAAAAACTTTTAATATGATTTACAAAATTTTTTGGTTAAACATTTTTACACTTAGAATTGATTAGATTTGTAAGCAGTGAAATCAATTACATACACTGTATTAACTGAGTAAATGTAAGTGAAACAAATTAAATAGATCTGAGTAACTGCATTTGGTACATTAACAAATAAAATTGAATAGAAATAATTGGGGGGGGAAACATTTAAAAACAAATATTTATGAGTAATATTAACTGTGTTTATATGCCAGTAATATTAACTTTTTTTATTTCCTCTAAACCTTTGTAAAAATATTCCATACAACCACCGGTATAACTACATGACATAGGCCTTTATTGTCAATGAGTAGCCTACAGCAATACAGCATATTTTATACTATTTTTAACACATATACAATATTGCCTACATTTAAACTCATGTAAGAAACATTTTCTAAGTAAAAATTAAACATTTAGGCCTAAACATTCAAGTGTAATCAACCGGTCTGTTATCCAGTATCCACCGGATCAGCGCTGATTCCCATCCCGGAGATGGACTCGCCTCTGCGGGTGAACTTCTAACTTTACACCGCCGTCCTGCGTCACTCACAGCCGAAAGATGCTGCGACGCGACTGACTCCATAACCTGCCAATAAACACACAGTGCACAGTTCTGAGGACAGTTTATCATCCAAATTAGTTATATTCATTATCTTTAGGAATATAGTCGTGTGTTTTTTATGCAAGGCGTTACAATCACGCGAAAAGGCAGGCGCGAGTCGACACTCGTTTAACTCGTTAGTAACATTGTGTCTCTGTATGTTCTTTCGCATTAAATAAAATGATTTGAAGCACATTAATGATTATACAGATAAAATAAAACATACACACACCTGAATTTCACAGAGGAAATGCACCAATTCTGCGACGAAGAGAAGAGGAGAACTGTTGCTTTGGAGACTGAAGAGAGTTCATACAGCGCGCGCTCACTCAACCGTTGAGCTGTCGTCGTCACGTCATAGGGTGAGGGAGGGGTGCATTGTTTTAATTGAGTAAACTTAATCAATTTCTTATGCGTGTTAAATATTAATAATATTGATTTTATTTAAGTAATATTTGTGGTTCTTGAAACAGATTAGTTTAATTATCCATTCTCAAATATGGTGATGGAAATTTCACAAATAGGCCTATATTAGCTCAGTGTATTTTAAATAAATAATTGGTTAGTCAAATACTAAATTATTTTAGTGAAAAACTTCTTTTTATTAACTGTAAATTTCAGACAAAATTAATTGTTGGAGTTTTAGTCAATTATTTCGGTATGTTCAACTCAAACTATCAAGTAAATGATATTCAGAGATTTTATTAAGTGAATAAAGTTAATTATTTCTGTGATATTTACTAAGCCACTGAATAATTTTTTTTAGATTTTTTAGAATTTATTTTTTATTTTACCCATAAGAATCACTTCGACATTTAGGAAAGTTTTATGTTTGTAGGTTAAGAATAGAACTGCATGTTGTATACCATAGTAGTACTGTGATAAAGTTTAGAGAAATTGTCACAAATGAAAATGAAAACAGGTGATGCAGGATTTAAAATGAAAACTATTTATATGTGAAATATGCAACTGTATCTTGTAGAACACACTCTAATAAATGTGTGCTTGTGTGTGTAGTTTAAATGTTGTGTTTCATCTAAGGCTGATTATACAGTATACAGTAACCATGATTGACTACAGGCATAGGGCTCGACTTAGGACAAGATAAGAACAAGCATGAGTGAAGTAAAGCCTTATACTGATTGGTAAACTGCACTGTGTTTTATACACGTCCATGCTGGACATTCATATTAAATTAGCATTATTTTCCTATGTTTTTACATCATGAAAATCTATATGGCTTCAGTTGTATGTAGGACATATATGACATAATATGATTAAAAATATACTAATATTATACAATTTATATATGTGGTTTTTGCAGCATATATGTCCCTTACAATATTCTGTTGGAACAAATAAGAATCACTGGAGTTTTTAGCAAACCTTTTCCATATGTAGGTGGGCAAATGCATTTTTGTCTCAGTGCATGCATTGTTTTAGTTTGACAGGGTTGGCGCTAGCTTAGCTTAGCATAATGAATGGAATCCTTTGTTGCCAGCTAGCATGTCCTGAGTAAAAGTGATATAAAAAAATAAAAAAAACCACCTAATTACTTCTTGTGGCCTTGTGTACAAATAGCGATGCAGATTAACACTAGACGATTTCCTATGCAGATATTGACTTGGGACTATATTAGGGGGAAGCACAAGTGAAGCACTGCTACTTGGGCGCAGAGATATCACGCCCAAGTAGCAGTGCTTCGCCTGTGCTTCCCCCTAATATAGTCCTTAATATATAAGTCAATATCTGCCTAGGAAATCGCCTAGTGTTAATCTGCATTACTATTTGTACTTGTTGTGAATACGCAGGCCACAAGAAGTAATTAGGTGGGTTTTTAAAATTTTTTATATCACTTTTACTCAGGACATGCTAGATGGCAACAAAGGATTCCATTCATTGTGCTAAGCTAAGCTAGCGCCGACCCTGTCAAACTAAAACAATGCATGCACTGAGACAAAAATGCATTTGCCCACCTATCTAAATGTAGGAAAGAAAGTGAATAAGCCCTATTTCAAAAAACGGTGGAGTGTTCCTTTAAGGCCCGTACACACCGGGACGAATTTCGTGCGCGATATTCGCCGACGTTTAACGCCTCGTTACTAAACAAAGGGCGCCAATGTGAGTGTGCACACCGACGCGAAAAACGCCACGCGTAAAAGCGTCATTTTTTTTTAAACGCCTCGGGTTCGTTTTTTTGGTTTGACGCGCCGCGTCAAAAACTATCCGACCAATGAGATTGGCACTTTTGCTCACGTGTCTGGAGCTTCTGAAGTTACAGTAAAACACAACTTGGGGGCGCTCAAACACAAAACGGTCTTGACGAGCACACATACGTAACAGCGAAGAAGATATACGCCAAGTAGCGTCTACACTGCCCATAGACAGACACTGCCGGGAAGAAATGACGAGGAAGATGCAAGGCAAGATGAATGTAGAGCTGCTGGTCTCGTTGGTGTCGGAATAAAGAACTATATGACAAACGCGACAGCGACTACAAAAATCTTGTTAAAAGAGAACTGTTATGGAGTGGTATTGCAGAGTATAGACTGTTATGGAGTGGTATTGCAGAGTATAGACTGTTATGGAGTGGTATTGTATTTCTGTTTTACATTAAGCGCCATCTAATGTCAGGGAATGAATTTGCATGTTCACTCGGCTCATCGTCAGCGAAAATCTCTTGGGTGTGAACACAAAAAACGCGTTGAAAAACGCTGGCGAATAACGCGCGCCGATATTCGTCCCGGTGTGTACGGGCCTTTAAACGGTTATTTTGGAAAAGCACGATATTCTACATAAAGCTTAATGCTAAATCCTGAAGTATCCCTTTAACTATCAACAAAAAAGGTTCTTAATATGACTACTTAATTCTTAATTTTTTTCTACTTGTTACATTTGTTAGAAAAGTATTGTTGATTTTGTTTCTCTTTGTTTGCCTTGCCTATGTTTTGCCCCCTTGTGGGTTTTGCTTTCCTTGTTTTCAACACTACAATAAACTGTTTCACCTAATTCTGTCTGTGCTTGGGTTCGTATCTCAAAACCCTGACATATATGTATATATATATATATATATATATATATATATATATATGTATATGTATGTCTATTATTAGCACTCTTTAATGTTAATGCAATCTTACAGAAATCTTTATGTAGGCCTATTAACAAGGATTTGGGACGATTATAATGCCATGCTGCAAACCACTTTATGCCCCTTTAGCACTTTATTCAATAATATGTTTACAAGATGAGAACACGAGAGACAGTGAAAATGCATGTTAGAAACAGTGTTTACATGACCTCTCTCTATGACAGAATTTATATATCAGAGTTCATCAGAGTAAAAAAAAACCATCAACATCTTGTTATGTTAGAGGAACTCACTGTCTTGCAGCCCAAGAGTCAGCGGAGTCAGCAAAGTAAATTTCAGAATGAAGATGAAATCATGGTAAAAATGAACAAAGTATCCTATAGGCAATAGATTATAATGGATAATCTTAACTGCGTCTTTCTCAATGTGTTACTACCATGAAAAGTCAATGGGCAACTAATGACATCATGGTCCATGGCATTGAAGACTTTGAAATTAAAACCCTTTATCTTATAACTTTTAACTCTTACTTGTTAAACAACATATCAGACAATATACAATTAATCAGTTTGACAGATAAAAAAAAAAGGAAAAATACAACAACATTAATTAAAAGCCTACCACTGTAGCCTATACAGTTACAATAGGTGAGTCTGGTGTTTGAAACATTAGAGTCATGAAATACACAGAAAGTCATGATATAGCCTACAGGTGGTAACTTGTTCAGTTCATCACTTAGAATAGCCTACAACACTAGAATAGGCTTATTCAGGGAAGTGCAGGAAATGGTTGAGTATTATTTTAGGTATAACATCTGTAAGCCTATTTAGTGCCTATCATGTCCATTTATAGTCTTCTTTACACATCAGCTTGTATACTTGTATGGTTAAAAAGCTGCAAATTTCAAGACGCTGACGTCACGTCATGTCGTCACGTGGGTCACCCGTTTGAAAGTCCAAGACGTTCGGATAGACCAGAGGGATAGACGTTCGATCGGTCGGTCGGTCGTTCGGATGTTAGATTTTGGCACGGAGTACGCGCCATAGTGGAGAGAAACTGCGCTCGACTGCAGAATCCGACACGTGCGCCTTGCGCTCGCGAGAGATTTTTGACATACGTCAGCATGACATCAGAGCAAGGCGGACCGCACTCGGACACATTTTTTTTAACCGGCATGCATCTCGCGCTGATCACCGGTGATCGGTTCTGCGCAGATTTTTCTCATCTCAAACAAGCCTATTGTGTTAGCCACCATGTTTTCAACAAAAGTGGAGAAGGGAGGAATTCCCGCAGCGTCAGCTGACGCAATATAGATGTTACCACCTCTCATAGAACCAAGAGGCTTGTTTGAGATGCGCCTTGCCTCGCCTGAAATGTATGCGAGAGTAGGCGGCTGCAGTGAGGGGAGGAGTGAAAAAAGCGCAGGCAAGCCGGACAGATCTCTCTTCTCGTAGTGGATCTGACCATTGCGAGATCAAAGATGGATATCGCGGGATTCACGCTCGTGCAGTGTTGCTAATAAACTGGATGTAATTCAAGTTCTGTTGCTTTTATATGAAAATAAATAAAATGAACAAGACACCCAAAGTACTTGTTATTTAATTCCATTCCAAATACATGTTTATCAATATTTTTTTTCTTTAATACAGACATGTGTTTTTATTTATTTTCTTTTTTTATAAAAATTAAATTGCATAACCCAAAGAGATCGCACTGTCAGATAGTTTGGGAATATTCACACATAACATATACACATAAAACCTGATATTAGAGTTTTAAAATCAAACATTTTAAAAGAGAACAATACATCACAGTTGTTTAAACCAATGAGCATTAAGCTGTGTCGTCAGCAAGTCGTTTCCCATCGTGCTTTTGATCAGCGCAGTCGGAGGAGAGCAACTGCGCTCGACTGCAAAATCCGACACGTGCGCCTTGCGCTCGCGAGAGATTTTTGACATACGTCAGCATGACATCAGAGCCAGGCGGTCCGCACTCGGACACATTTCTAACCGGCATGCATCTCGCGCTGATCACCGGTGAACGGTTCTGCGCAGATTTTGCTCATCTCAAACAAGCCTAATGTTACGATAGTAACCCCAAACCGGAGACGTTCACCTGGATGTTTAACAACAGATTTTAAAATACTTTTAATAAAGGTGAATGCCATTGTCATATTGTAGTGATAAAAAAAAAACAAAAAAAAAAAAAAACACGACAATAAACTTTAATCATCTTCAAGAAACCCTTTTCAAGCCAAGGACTTCTTGCCGGACAGAGAGTTAAAGCAGGGACCCCCTTTTAGTCTGGCCTCTAGATAGCACCATAATGTATTTTTTTAATCTAATTAAATTTAATATTATGCAATTGCTTACATTGATATGCTGTTAAAATAATTATTATTGATGAGTCATATGTTTGTACATAACATTTACATTTACAAAGCAAAAATTAGCTCTGGTGGAAGTTAACTTAATATTGTTTTATAACAATTAGTTTAAGAAATCAAAAAAATAATTGGCAGACACCTCGTGCCACAGACAAACCCCCCTATAGGGTCAAGAACTCCTGTTGAAGACCATAGGTCTATGCTGTAAATAACAAGTGAAACTATCATATTATAGTAGTATACGGGAGTATTAAGAACATATGTTATGTATTTCATTATGAGATTGATAATGACCAGTTTATGATCTTGGCTTGCAGTTTGGTTCAGTAGTTTGTGAATTTTTTTTAATTTGTCATTTACTTCAATTACCCACACAACATTTTGTTTAAAAAATAACAATAATCATGTGATATCAGCAGATCATGCATCCTCAAATTAAACTATACTACAGTTGTTGACTGGCATGTAATAAAATTGTTAATAAATGGAAATGTATAGGAATCTGAATGATAATTTTAATGTTAACTGTGGATTAGTTAAATAGTTACCCATCTTATTCTGAGATTAATGGAAGTAATGATGTTGGCAATTTAATTGTTTCAGATTGAAAAGTAAATAGTTCTATTCTATTCTATTCTATTCTATTCTATTCTATTCTATTCTATTCTATTCTATTCTATTCTATTCTATTCTGCTCATGGGACTTTTACTGTAAAATTTCGCCATAACTCTGCGTTGCTCACGTTGCGTCGCAGTTCGCTAAAATATTCGCAGTAAGATGGCGCTGTCTGGAGGGGCGGATAGAGGATCTCACAGCATGGATAAGAGCATAACACTCCCTCCGGATGAAATCTTCCGCAATTTGGAGAACGCCAAGAGGTTCGCTATAGATATAGGTATCATCACAAGCAAACTTCCACTCTTTTTCTGTTCTTGTTCGCAGTACAGTCACTTGTGGAGTTTGGACGTGGCAGAGTTTGTTGGGCAGGGCTGTGCTCAAACCTGTTAGCGCGTGCTGCTAATCTGACAGTTCATTCAATGTATGTGAGAAACATCATCAAACGTTTATAATGGAGACGTCGAGGCTGTAGATATCAACTGAATAATGTTGATTATAGAAATAATCCGAACGATGAGATCTGTATTTGTTCCTCTGGACTGCAAAGTGCAATCATCATCATCATCATCATCATTATTATAATTGTCAATAGTTTTTGATGGACTCTAACAGTTACCCCTGGTGTAATGTGTTAATAACAGAATGATTATCGTATACGATAAGGTTAAGTGTATGTAAATATAGAATAAAGAAACGATTTGACCTCATCTTATCTGACAGGTGGCTCTTTGACAAAACTGGCCTATTATTCCACTGTTCAGCACAAAGTTGCCAAAGTCAGGTCATTTGATCATAAAGCGAAGGTAAGCTTGCAGGTAAGATTTTCTAATTTAACCCCATGACATAGGGTCCTTTTGTTTGGAGACAAGGGAGGGCGTATCAGAAATTTGGATGAGAAATTAATAGACTTAAAAAAAAAAGTAAAACAAAACAAATATTAATTAATGTTAGATTGAATAATATTATATAAATCAGTCATTTATATCAGCCCCTGAAAAGCTTCATTAATCAAGTGTACTAACACACAAGGTCTCTGAGCACTTGCATCTAAAATATACAACATATATCATGAATAAAGAAGAGTAAATGTAAGAATTAAAAAAAAAGAAAATGGAACAGTATAAATGTATGTTTGCATTATGTACTTTTTCAACATAATATTTCAGAGTAAACTGTAAAAGAGAATAGTGGCTGTTAAATGTCTGTTATAGATATGTATGGCTTCAGGGAAGGGCCTGTTTTTGTTTCTGGATGTTTTGGGGCTCAGTGCTGTATACCGCTTACTAAAGGGCAGGAGTACAGAGATAGAACCAATTATTCTTTTAGTTTTACTGATTGTCTGATTTGGTGACCAAGGATATGCTGACACCGCTGTCCCTTTGTCTAAAAAGGTTTACGTTCATCTCCACTGTTTTAAGTGTGTTCAGCTTCAATAGATAGGCCTAGCTATCACCACTGTCAGTTAAGTTCCTGCTTGATGGTATAACAAATTAGCTCAAATAGGAAATATGAATAGTTAATCGTAACTTGGTGTTGAAAGTAAACTAAACTGACTGTCTACAAATAGGAACCTTGCATTAGATCCCGGTCTATTAAGGTATTGCAGGAGGTAGTGCATTTCATTTTAACTGCACAGGGTTCTAATGGTCTTACCTTAGTTTCTTTTTTGTTTTGTTTTTTGTGTATGAGCGACTATTAGAAACCAACAGTACAGCGAATTTGTGACCACCGACAACTTAATCCCTGTCAGTGTGAACAGGACTTTTAGAAAGGGGGAAATTCAGGTAAAAAAGTGAGATGAGAAGAGCCAGTGTCTACTCATTGCTTTGCAGGGCCGTGCACATACCTTTTGAGGGGCATGTGTTGAAACTGAAAAAGGGCACCCCCCTCCCTTTTTTAATATTTTTTTTATATTAAGATTATTTAGTAAGCCTACATAAAAGGAAGAAATGGTCATATCTTCATGACAAATTCAAAATAATAGTCTCAAAAGCTTTAGATTTATTCACTTTTATTAACAACCATAATAATAATATAGATAATATATATATATATATATATATATATATATATATATATATATATATATATATATATATATATATATATACACAGGGTTTCAGGACTGGCCCTAAATAAACATGTTTTACTACATTTATACATGTAAAGACGAGCGGAGGCAACTATAGATTAAAAAATTAACCAGATAGCGAATACGTGCATATTAACAGCCTTTAATTAACCATAATTTAATATTATTACCATAACATGATTAAATGTTAATAAATTAAGTGTATCAGCAGCAATCATAAATCAAAGAAGAAATTTCTTTGAAATATATCTAGGTGAGGAGGATCACTCAGTGTCTCAGTCGCTTTGTGTAAGTTCCAGTACGAAACAGCACGGGGGCGCACCTGTGGTTATGATTTTCCGATGGTAAAAACAAATTATATGTTGTTGTATTACTTATCGATATATTGTTAACATTTTACAAAAGTCAAACTCAAATGTAGTTACAGGGTTTTTGACCAGCGAATGTGTGCAAATTTTCATTTTGTCCGTGACAGTCCGTCATTAAAACGGCGCCGGCGGCATCACGTTACATTTTCATCAACAGGTTACAAACTAGTTTGTTGTAGCTATATAGGCACTCAAATAAAAGATGAAATGCTACTCTATTTAAGTGTAGCCTATGTATTGGCTATGACTAGATGGCAAATGCTAGACCTCTCTCTCAGGTGAGGTCCCACATGTCTTAGTCAGACATCAAATAAATAAAATATGAGCCTTTATAGACATAGTGTTTAGTAATTATTCAAACAAAAAGATCTTTGTTTACCCTTGCAAAACTTCATTCAGCTGCTTTCTGCTTGTGCGGCTGTTGCGGAACTTCAGTTCATTCAGTCAAGATAGAGGAGGCGGAGTTATCAGGCTTTAATGACAGTTTGAGGATCGAACAAGATTTAAACAAGCTTTGTATAAATAGACAGACAGACGTAAAGGGTGACAAATAGCATTGATTTATAAAAATAAAAAAAATAAAAAAACACCACCACAAAAAAGGGCACTTCAGAGTGTAAGGGCAAAAAGGACATGAGCTCTGCACAGGTTGAGCCCTACCTGTGCACGTGCCTGTTGCTTTGGTTTCGGTGATTGTTTTTAACAAGTGCACCACCAATCAAATTAAGGTTAATGGGTATTTACAAAGTAAACATTTCAGACATCATCTCTTTTGGTAATGTCCGAATCGCTCAAAACTTAGAGTTAGCTTGGTTTTTAGGCTCCGAACCTGCCACTATCAGTACACTTTTTTTTTTTTTTTTTGTTTTTTTTTTTTTTGTTTGTTTACTCAGGATTTTACGAAAAAAGGTGACTGTTAATAATTAATAGTTATTAATCATAATAATGAATTGCTGATCAGAAGTTTGTGGTAGAAAATAATGAAATACTATATATATATATTTTTTTTTTAAGGTAGTGAAAATAAGTTTTGATGCTGACATGGCAATAACAAATAAGAAGATAAAAAACTATATTTTGTGGGTATTATTTATACTATATAACTTTATACTTGGTTTTAACACATTATTTAGGAAAAAGTAATGCAAACAAAGACATTTTAGTACTGGTTTCTTGTTGATAGTCTTGTTGAACAAATGCAGAAACACTCACCAGTGTGAACATAATAAAGTAATGATTGCCTAATCACTACAGTAGTAGTAACTGCATAGGATTATACACATCCTCAGTATGTGTGAGAATAGCCTGACAAGGGATTTACCTATATTAATTTCTCTCCGTGAGTAATCACTAATGGCAAAGTTATAAGAGTCTGACTTTATGGATAAGTACACTATCCAAATATATGCTTGTCCATCTGTTATTAAGAGTGATACTTGTCTTGGAATGTCATGTTTTGAAAATAAATCTGGTTATTTTCTAGAATCATGTTGGTTAAAACATTATATTTGAATCTAGTTGTAATATTGTATTGTACATTTTATATTTACATTATGGTAGCACTTTACAGTAATATTTTGTATGTAAACATTAGTTACAACAATAATTATACAGTTATAATGATCATTTATAATAAATATAATTATTGTATTATTATTAATTGAAGAATTTGAAGTCTTAGTCTTGTCATTTTACCTGTGGATGTCTTGTCTATTTAATCATGTATTATAATTTTTGATTTTTACTGGTTTCCAGGAAACAGATGGTGACCCTCTTTATGAGATATCTGTACAGGAAGAGATTACTGCCCGTCTTCACTTTATCAAGTTTGAGAATGCTTACATTGAAACCTGCCTGGATTTCATTAAGGACCACTTGGTTAACACAGAAACCAAAGTTATCAAAGCTACTGGTGGAGGGGCGCACAAGTTCAAGGATTTGATTGAGAAAAAGTTAAAGCTAAAGTGAGTAGAATTTTAGAGCTTACTGAGAACAGCAATACAGACATGCTTTGAGTTCAAGGATTTGAATAATCAAGCATTTATTGTGTATTGTTGTAATGGTAGTTGTATATATATTTTTCTCTTAGAGTGGACAAAGAGGATGAAATGACTTGTCTGATTAAGGGATGCAACTTTGTTCTGAAGAATATCCCCCATGAGGCTTTTGTGTATGCCAGACACGCTGATTCTGAATTCCGGTTCCAGAATACACACCCAGACATCTTCCCATACCTGCTTATAAACATTGGATCTGGAGTCTCAATAGTAAAGGTACATCTTGCACTGGGTCTACATGTCTTTGTGACATTGACACACTGCACACACACACACAGAAATGCTGAGTTTGTGGAGTGTGGGCTGTGACTTTCTAAAGGGAGCGTCCATATGTTTTTTTTTTTAAGGTTGAATCAGAGGACAAATTTGAGCGTATTGGTGGCAGCTCTATAGGTGGTGGCACTTTTTGGGGTCTTGGAGCTTTACTCACAAAAACTAAGGTGGTTCATTTTGTGAATTTTTACTAGGAATTTCTGTTTATTCTTTATTTTTCATGCACTTACTTATTTTGAATTTCCATTCCCATTCTCCGTCTTAGAGGTTTGATGAACTTTTGCAGTTAGCTTCCAAAGGACAACACACAAATGTGGATATGCTTGTTAAAGACATCTATGGAGGTGCTTATGGGTCCCTGGGTTTAACTGGTGACCTCATTGCAAGTAGCTTTGGGAAATCAGCCACCACAGACAAAGGTAAAGTAATGATCATGTGCTTTGA
Source organism: Leuciscus idus (assembly GCA_021554675.1). Classification (NCBI taxonomy): domain Eukaryota; kingdom Metazoa; phylum Chordata; class Actinopteri; order Cypriniformes; family Leuciscidae; genus Leuciscus; species Leuciscus idus. Next base: position 10,685,354 of record CM038644.1, on the reverse strand, counting down.
TTGTAAAGAGAGGCAGTTTATTGTATGATCTGTTTTCCTCACCCAAGAAGAGTCATTTGACCCTTCACCCAGTGGGCAGTGTTATTATTGTCAAAAGAAGCCAAAGGTCTTTGGTTTCACAAAGGCGTGTATGAGGGAAATATAACAGTGCACCACCTGCAGTGGTGTTTTTGAAGGTCTAAAGTAATATAAAAACAAACGAGACCAGCAGAGTGTTTGGATGGTGAAAATGCCACAACATACTTAACATCTTTATTATTACATATGCTGTTTAGTACCATGTATTTAAATTAAGGAATATTTTACTTGCAGGGTTTTTCCTGCTTTGAAAATATTTTGGCGACCACCAAAATTAATCTTTGTCCCGCCAAAGATTTATTTGATAATTTCATTTGATGATACCTGCCGTTCTGCAGTGCACCCGCTGATAGCAGGCTTCTTTAAAACTCTCCTGTGAAGAGCATCAAAGGTTATTATTTACAACGTGTTTTTGCAGTGTTGAGCTTTGTAGCCAATCCACAGACATGTCTGTTGAGCACGTGAATGCAATGGCCAATCATATGTTTAAGATAGTTAGAATCTGCTCAACACCGCTCAAAATAATTTTTTGTTCAATGCGAGTTCTGCACGTTGACAAATCCTTTCATTATAATGAAGTATAAATACGATGTCAATAAGAGATTCATTGTACAGCGTAGACAGCTTCATTGATTATAACGGGAGTTTTTGCAAGAGTGCAGCGTTGTGTACCTCGCGTTGTATTTGACAGCTTCAGCGATTATAATTGTAGCGAGTCTTTCTTCGCTTTCTCTATTTTTCATGCTGCTAACTACACATTGTTTCTGGATTGACAAGCATATTCAGGGCTCGACATCAACGCTTTGATTTTTTGAAGGGACAAGTGAAAGAGAATTTTACTTGCCCGACCGGACAAGTAGCTGATTACAACGTCAGTAACAAAAAGTTATTAAAGTAGGGAATCACTAAAACGAGAGAATGATTATCATTTTATTACATTTATTGTAAGTTGCGATCGATAGTGGAAATGTCTATTACTGACGGTAACAAGTTTGTGCTGTTGAGGCTCGCGCAGCCTCTCGAGGAAACAAATGAGCGCAGCACACAAAGAAACTCTGTTAAAGGAACACTCCACCGTTTTTTTAAATAGGGCTTATTCACCTTCTTTCCTACATTTAGATAGGTGGGCAAATGCATTTTTGTCTCAGTGCATGCGTTGTTTTAGTTTGACAGGGTCGGCGCTAGCTTAGCTTAGCACAATGAATGGAATCCTTTGTTGCCAGCTAGCATGGCCTGAGTAAAAGTGATAAAAAAAAAACCCCCCACCTAATTACTTCTTGTGGCCTGCGTATTCACAACGAGTACAAATAGCAATGCAGATTAACACTAGGAGATTTCCTAGGCAGATATTGACTAGGGGGAAGCACAGGCGAAGCACTGCTGCTTAGGCGAAGCACTGCTACTTGGGCGCAGAGATATCACGCAACACATGAAATGTCAACATACCGGCGTGAATAGTAGCTGGCTATTTTTCCTACAGTACATGAATGGCAATGAACATGGCTAATTTTGTGAGAGACGAAGAGGGTGACTTCTCAGACAATCAAGAGCCAGAACCATACCTGAGTTTTCAGAAGATGAGTTGCGTGCTTTGGAAATAGAATGACAGGAGGAGGAGATTGCGATCGCTCAACAGCCTGAGGACGTGAGGATGAGAGCCAACACGAACTGGTGGTGTGAATGTGGGGGAATATGCCAATCTATCCCGACTGAAATAGTGTCTGAGCTGTAGAGAGTGGGACATTTTTTGCCATCGATGACCAGGCTCAGCGCGTCAGATCAAGATGAGCGTGCCGGCAGTTGTCTCACAGCTACCGAGGATTTCACGGCGTTGATCCATCCTGCAGTAACTTTTACTCTATTTTTTTTCCCGGTGTGATAAAGTGAACTGGAAAAAAAGCCCCACGCCGAATGGACCAAATGGACAACTGTCCACAGAGTAAGTGATTATTTTAAACATGATGCATGTATAGATCGAAAAGTAAATGTGGATAGGAGCAGGCTTCACTCAATGTGTACACTTGTCAATTTTAAGAGTGCTGGCCTAGATAATTATAATACATGAAGTGGGAGAGAGGCGGCACTATGCTTAAATATATTTTTATTTTTAGTTGCACAGACGCGTTTCGGCGCGTGCCTTCTTCAGTGTGCACACTGAAGAAGGCACGCGCCGAAACGCGTCTGTGTAAATAAAAATACAAATATATTTAAGCATAGTGCCGCCTCTCTCCCACTTCATACATGTATAGATCGACCCATATTATACCTGTATTCACATTCACATATTATACCACATATTCACATTTCATGTGTTGCGTGATATCTCTGCGCCCAAGTAGCAGTGCTTCGCCTAAGCAGCAGTGCTTCGCCTGTGCTTCCCCCTAATATAGTCCCAAGTCAATATCTGCCTAGGAAATCACCTAGTGTTAATCTGCATTGCTATTTGTACTCGTTGTGAATACGCAGGCCACAAGAAGTAATTAGGTGGGTTTTTTATTATTTTTTTTATCACTTTTACTCAGGCCATGCTAGCTGGCAACAAAGGATTCCATTCATTGTGCTAAGCTAAGCTAGCGCCGACCCTGTCAAACTAAAACAACGCATGCACTGAGACAAAAATGCATTTGCCCACCTATCTAAATGTAGGAAAGAAGGTGAATAAGCCCTATTTCAAAAAACGGTGGAGTGTTCCTTTAACAACATAGGCTGCCGGTAAAAATTCTAAATGTGGAGTATATTTTTAACACATCAAGTGTTAAGCAACAACTGCTGTTTTCCTGAATACCATCACAATTGAAAATGTGACATTGATTTCATACAACAGTTCAATAAACAGTTATAATTAAGTCACTTACATTTTAGACGCAATATTGACTGTTTTTATACTGTTTCAGCAGCGAAAATGGTTACAAACAAAGATCACAGCAGAACCATAGCGCACAGGAACACTCAACGGTATTTTCATTACTGAATCAATCAGTCATTTGAACAAATCGTTTGAATGAATGACTCAGTGACTGTCGTCTACCGCCACCTACTGCCGGTTTAGTGTTATGTTTAAATGTATAATTCTTTCCAACGTTTCTTATTTGTATATTCAAAAATATTTAATACAATCTAATAACATTATTTAATGCAGTTTTTCAGTGTAAATATTTGATTTGATCAGCCCTGCCTAGGGTAAAAGTTAAATTAAAGCATACATTTAATAAGATTAGGGGGGGAAATGCCCTTTTAAGGTGCAGATATGACAATATGCAGATTTGAATATACCAAAGCTGGTTGAACACTGATGAGAATGTTGCTTCAGAATAAATTATATTTACAACACAAATTATTTATTTTTTTCCGGACAAGAAACCTTTTTACTCATACAAGTGAATGACAGATTTACTTGTCCGAAGGAGAAGCACATGTAAAGGCTTAATGTCGAGCCCTGATATTTAAATGCGCGATTTGAATCGATTGACAGTGATAACCTTGGAATGGACGGAAAAAAACGTTCTGATACTGTATGTCAAATGATCTGTCCATTAAGTCTCGGAGTGTGAATGCAAAATAATAAACCTGCCACTTTTTCTATGTAATGTGTTACTTTGTTGTTCTTTTTATTACTACATTTTCAAATCAGTCACTCAGTGACTTTTTACATATAAATTTACAGATTTTTAAATATAAAATAGTTCTAAGCTCTTTGTTTTATGATCTGTCCTGACAGTAATTTCATAAATAAATAGGATAAGTTTATATTACAAACAGTTTTTTTTTGCATTTATTTTGTTGTCTGTACTGGGCTTGCAATTCACATGGGTAGGGCACTGTGTGTGTGTGGATGACCGTGTTCGTCCGCCACCACTGACGACCATTTTTGACCCAGGAAAAACCCTGACGTGGCAGTTATAAGATCTCCCTTACTTAGATGGGCATTTTGTGTTTGTATGTATTACTCAAGAGTTCTCCAAAGAAGACATGGCAAAGAGCCTACTGCACATGATAAGCAATGACATTGGACAGCTGGCCTGCCTCTACGCCAAACTGCATAACCTTACCAGAGTCTATTTCGGAGGATTCTTCATTCGAGGACACCCCGTCACCATGCACACCATCACCTATAGCATCAACTTCTTCACTAAGGTCTCCAACCGTTACTTTTTAAATGTTCATAAGCTGTGTAATAACATATCGATAATGATAAAATGGCTTGCTGGAAAACGTGATCAGGTCAAACGTGCCATTCTGACCAAATATTTTGTTTATTTGATCATTGTCCCAGGCAACTGATTTCTATCATAGCTAGTTTAATGTGTCTCGTATTACTGTCTTTTATTTCTTATTGTATAATACAACAATGCCTACATGTTATTTCTCACTTTCATGTTCAAGATAGAAATCTCATTACATCCTGCTATGTTTTTCTGTGGATATTTTGGATAAAGAATTGGATTTATTTGTAGGGGGAGGTCCAGGCTTTATTTCTAAGACATGAAGGATATCTTGGTGCTATTGGGGCCTTTTTGAAGGGGGCAGAAGAAGACAGTAAGTTATTGTCCTATATACACAACAAAATTGTTTAGTACTTTCTCCGGAGAGTGTAGTTTGTTTTATAGACTTTTTTTTATTTTTAGACCCTAACCAGTACAGCTGGGGAGAGAACTATGCTGGCAGCTCTGGTCTCATGAGTGTATCTCCAGAGTTAAATCCTGTGCAGCGGGCTCGTAGTGGAACGGTAAGTTGGCACAGAGAAGAGGCCCACTGCAAATTTGCCGCTGCAGTATTTAAATTTTTTTGATAGACAAAGTAGATTGTAGTTGGATTTATATGTTAAGTGCAGTATATTTATAGATTTGGTCAACTGAGATGCATGCTACGTATCCTTCATGACCTATTTTGTGTTCTCCGTAATGTTCTCATTTCATCTCTTTTCTTTTTTTCTTATCCATCCATCTTCCCCATCTATTCCATAACCTTTTGCCTCAGTTTTCAGTAAGTACTTTTCCATCCAGGATTTTCTTGGAGTTTTCTCTGGATGCTTTTTGCTTTCAAGAAATGCTCAACCTTTAGCTGTTGTGACAATCAGTGGTAGCATTATTATCTAAAAATACAAGAGTCTCGGAAGGTTATTTATCATTATTAATATGCGTGTGCTGCCATGGATATTACTCAGTGTGATGCATTTGGTTTTCATGAGTGCAAATGGTGCACCTTAACAAGTAGTACATAAGAACTCTCCATCTTGTATGTTTGACAGTTGCTGCTGTGGGAAATGTCATAAAGGTGGCATTTTGATTGCACTGTTAGGACCCGTTCACACAGAACTTGTTTTTGCACTGTTAAAAAAACAAAAACAAAAAAACAAATGCTTTCCAACTCACACATGCATTAGATGGACGTATTTGAACATTGTGCCACTTGTCATTGCTGCTTTTTCAGTGTTGCATGCATTTGTGCCATGTTTTAAAATGCAGAGCTAAGTTTAGCTTTTAAACACATTTCAAGACACTGCCTTCTTTTCCATTTAGCAGCACTGTGGTTCTGCATTGTGCTCTACTGTTTTGTTGTCTCTGTGAACAGCCCCTTAGAGTTACAACCACAAATAAAAGTTAAGTATGGCTAGTAAATAAAGTGCTGCAGAGATTACGTATTTTTGTTATCCAAAACTAGGAAACATGTTAGCATTTTAGCAACTTCCGGTTCCATCATCCTGAAATCAATGTTTTTTTTAAATGGGTGTTTGTTTAAAGGGGGCCTATTATGCAAAATTCACTTTAAAAGGTTTTTGAACAGATTGTGTGTCTACATTGTGTGTAAACAACCAGTTTATAAAAAAAAATCCACCCACTCCCTTTAAAAAAATAAATAATTCCCATAAATCATAAACAGTCTCTCCAAAAGAGCAGTTCCACATTTCCCCCTACATTTACGTAAGAGTATGAAGCCCCGCCCATGACTGGTGACGATCTGCCCTATTAGCATAGATACCACCCTGAGTGAGCCGCAGCAGTCCGCCATTTCCGTTTACTTGCTGAAGTAGCTGGTGATATACAATGTCTTACAAATATTCTGTTATTGGATGTACCAATGAACATAAGTCTCCATAGACTCCTCAAAATTTCAAATTTCATTTATGAAGGAAATGTGCTGAAGAAAATCGTTAAAGTGTTATGTATTTGCACAAATCTTTTTCGCCGGATCTTTTTTACACCGAGTCCTGCACGGGTCCATTTTTGGAGACCTGCCCCCGCCCGTTCCCGCAAAGTTCAGCACCAGATCCGACCCGTCACCCGTGATAATATCAAAATTAAATCCGCACCCGCCCAGACCCGTTAATATTTGTCCCGTTACCCGACCCGTGCCCGCAATAAATCACACACAAGCTAAAATCTATTGAGCATTGGTGACACGTTCATGTAACATGTAGCCTAAGGGTGCGCTGCCAATAACGCACCTAAAAGCTGTCACAAAGAACTGGGAAAAGTAACGATTATTAATATGTCAAATATATCAAGGAGACATTTCAATTGTTTATTAATAAACAAGTGTTTTCTGTGTCAAAGATGAAGTTGACGATGCTGACTCGCGATCTTCGCAGTAGTGAACGCACCAGAGAGAAATTCACATTTCATACGGATTAGCCTACATAAGCAGAGAGCAATCTGTTTTCTTTCGTTTTGAATTGTTTTGTTTAAAAGTACACATTTCATGCTTTCTATTTCTCAGGTCTGTGAGGCAAGTAGCCTACCTTACACGCTGAGTTTCGGTTCATTTAAGAGACAAGCTCCACGCGCCGGCGCCTCCGTGTCCTGATTATATTGCCTGCTATATTTACCTCGTATTTATTAAATCCAGGAAATTGGTTGATGAAACATTGATTAAAATTAAGATACAATTAATACAAAACGAAATTCACTTTAAAGGAAGGTTTTCTACAAAAACAAACTTAATGAAGTGGTCAAAATCATGTCTGCCCACTCAATTTGTCTCCCGATATTCGGATCATCTTATCTTATTCATGTTTTTCACTTTTCATATAATCAACATGACATTTAAAAAAAATATATTATTTTATTTAAACATGAATATGAAACTAAATCGTTTTTTTATGACTGGGTTACAACCATAGACTGTAAAAAAATATGGACGTAGTGTCCGTGACGTCACCCGTAGGTTTCTGAAGAGCATTTTTGAAGCCTAAAGTGGGCGGAGCCGGCCGTCGCCATCTTGGCCTCGCGTCACTCCCGGATAACAGAAAATGGGCAAAGAGGCGGGGCGGGTGGGGAGGTAATGCTATGCTATATGCTACTGACAGTACCAAGTCTGCGACTGCACAGGGCCTCGCACTAAAGTGACAGTTGATGATGTAAAGCCAATTAAAAGTTCCTGTTTTTGCCCTTCGAAATATTATAATAGTTAAAAGACATGGCAACAAGTTAGACTGTGTATCGTGATTCTGTACTATTCTGCTAGTTGAAAATGTATATGCAGTAACTATTACTCTGAGAGAGTGTGTGTGACAGTGATTTATGTGCATACATGTCAGTCACTCTTTTTTTATAGTGTATGGTCCGTCAGCGCGGCATCGCTCGTCAAGTTCGTAGAGAGCTTATTCAGTCCATTTTAAATTCTGATTTTGGCCGCCTCTCAAATGGGTTAAACCATAGATATATTAACGTTACCTATGAAGTTCAAGTAAATGCGCTGGAAATCCGCGCTCATGTAAGGATGTGCATTTATTGCATGGACGGAGAAAGCGCCGACACCTGCAGGATTTAATCTGATGGTACATAAACATATTATAATCTATCTGTTCCGTGAGAGCAGAACGAACGAGCCTTTATTGACGTTTTTAAATCTGAAAACTCCAAAAAGCAACGAAATTGTCAGACATCCATTAGTGCATGTTCACAGAGGAAAACAACTGAAATACAGCGCTGGTTGTTTTCTCGAACGATACTCGACGACAACGACGGAATCCAAAGCCATGGGCGAAGTAATGGGTGTATTAAATTGTATGAAATAATCCCGAAAAAAAGCACAAACACTGCAGATATGGCAAGTTCAGCAACTAACATTTGCTGAGGTGAAGTGACGGCTAGTAACAGCAGACAAACGGCTAGCATTGGCATCAGCGGCAATCCACCTGTCACTCAAGTGGACACACCCTTAATTATGCAGAACTTTAAATATTAATCAACTAAACGGATGAGTTATAAAAAAAATTCACCCCCCTCACAGTTGTCATGAAGGGCAAAATTAGCTGTATAGACCAAGGCCACATACAGACACCAGGCTGTAAACACGTTTTTTTCTGCTGTAAAATTTGGCATTTTAACATGGGGGAGATACAGATTTGACTCACTTTTGACACCAGCCTCAAGCGGCCAGTCAACGAATTGCAGTTTAACTCACTTCCGTGTTGGTTTCAAGAGAGAGACGGGGAGGTTGCCGCTTGGTTACAACACATAGGCCTATTAGCCTACAGTACAGAAAAATTTTATGTCGGAGCGTTGCCGGTGAACGTGGGGGGAGAGATACGATTTTCGATCAATCATCGAATATTATTTTGCTTGATATGCCAATTCTTAATATTTGGTGTTTTAAATGCCTGATTGAGATCTCTGTGAACGTTTTAATTATAGGTTCGTGGCCCTGAGTGTGGCGATTTTCGTTTCATTTCGCATATAGCCTACAGCCCTTATAGCCTAATCATAGATGACGCCACGGGTTTTTGTTTAAAAGAAAGAGCGTAGCCTACGTTTGTATGTAGGCCTATATATGGGCAATTTATATACTTACTAAAATATAATTAATATAATTTTATTGCATTTGTATTAGTTGTTTGAAGAGTAAAAAAAAAATAAATAATCGGTCGGTCGGTCTTAACGCAAGTTTAGCAACCGGCAAGTCGGTCGGACTAAAAGGGGAAAAAAAAATTAATTGGGTCGGTCCTAAATTGACAGGGTCGGTCGGGTTACGGCAAACAAGAATATTTTTAAGGATGGCCTGACTAAAACACATATTTGCGTATGTGTAATTGTAATTTAGACATACAAATATTGCACATATTTTTCATCTGCTACTCGCCCGCAAGGAGTTCATTATCCACCCGCATCCCCGCCCGTGAATTTTAGGAATGTCACAATCCACCCGTTTTAGCCACTTTTATGCGGGTACCCGACCCGTTGCAGGACTCTGCACCGTGTCACAAGCGAGGGTCAGTTCAACGCTGGATTTGCCCAAAAGTTGTTTCAGAAATCTCTTTTAGTTTAACATGATGGTACATGCTAGTCGATGAGTTGAATCAACTTAACTCCACCACAACTAAATAAATGTATCCACTAACCGTTCAGAAACATCCAGTTGCATTCTAAAAGTTGTAACTTCTTCCTGAGTCTCTCCATCTGTGTCCGACTCTGGTTCGAACATGTGCTGAACACCACTACTGACGTTTTGGCTGCATGACATTCTCCAGTTTTGTTGTTGCCGGAGTATCTGAAGCGCAAGCTGTAAAGACTCCGCCCTCTTCTGGAAAGGGAGTTTAAAGAGACACACAAATCGGCGTGTTTTTGCTCACCCAAATAGGGGCAAATTTTACAAGCTATAATGAATGAACTGTGGGGTATTTTGAGCTGAAACTTTACAGACACATTCTGGGGACATCAGAGACTATATATTACATCTTATGAAAAGGGGCATAATAGGTCCCCTTTAAAGGCCAGAAATAAAATCTGTGGTGAACCCAAGATCAATATATTTTCCTGTTTAATTCTACAATATAAAGTACATCAGTAATACTCCCTTGTGATTTATTTTATTTGCATTTAATTACTTGAGTCTTGAGCAAGTGGCTAAATGGGACTACATAGGTTGTTGAGGACATTAAAGTCGGCATGAAACGGAAGTTGCAATAGTCTTTTCTTCCCTGTTGTGACATATCTAAGTGAAATTACTTCCCAATCAAGAAAAAAATATAGGATGGGACTTGATTTTGTCTACCGGGAATTGATTGGGTTGTTATCTTTTGCTATTGCTGCGGTATCATGCGAGTGACTAAAAAAGATTTGTAAATTTTGATTTCATGGTGACTTTAAACATCACACTTAACAGGGAAACTCATTTACTCACTAGTATGCTTTCACAGCCTTGTTGTGTTTTATAATTGTGCTCTTGCAAACTACTCTAACTCAGACTTTCAGGTAAAATGTTGTTTTTTTAAATAAAGACTGAAAGTGTTGTTGGAAGCTGTTATTGTTTTAACCTTTTCTTGGTTTCACCAGCATTTCTGTTGAGGATGTATTGCAGTTCCTTTGCAGATGAATGCACAAATTGCCATTTAGTACATTGTGGGTACTTACTTACTATTCCTACATTGTCTCCAGTTCGACATGTTGGAGATGGACCGCCTGGAGAGGCAGCTAGTGAACCTTCCCCTGCTGCAGGACCCAACCTCTTATATTCCAGACACAGTGGACTTGACTGAGGATGCTTTGTCTCGGGATTACTGGCTCTTCTGCTTTGAGGATGCATTGGATGGGGTGAGGCTTCGAGGCTAATTTGCTATGTTAACTTCTAAGAAAATAAGTATACAGGTCTCACAACTCAGCCTGAAGGCCAGTAAACTTTACAGCTTATTCTGAACAACAACCACCCACTGGGATTTTCTGACCGTCATGTAAAGCGACTAACAATGTGTTTAATCTGAAACAATAATTGACCAGTATAGGGAAAAATAGCATAGCTGTGTCCTTCTGTGCACAGTGTCCTTCTATAAACTTCTATGAAGACATTGGTTAGCTGGTTCAGGTGTGTTTGATTAGGGTTGGAGCTAAACTCTGCAGGACAGCGGCTCTCTAGGACCGAACTTGTCTACCCCTGGCCTAGACTTTCAATAGATGGCCAAAAAAGAAATTTTTAAAATATCTATATGACACTATATGCAGCGTTTTTCCCCGTGGTATCGGAAATGGTATTGAATATCGATACTTTTCAAGGTATCGTATCGAAGCTAGAAATTCCAGTATCGTGACAACACGCATGTAATAAATTATGTTTATATATTTGAAAGCATTGAATCACTATCGAATCGCAATTCATTTGATTCCTAGCATTTTAATTAAAATAAAAAGTGAAAGGCGAAAAAGGCGACAGTGGCAAGGAACCAAAACTCCATCGGGTGACAGAATGGAGAAAAAAACCTTGGGAGAAACCAGGCTCAGTTGGGGGGCCAGTTCACCTCTGGCCAACGAACGAACAGTGTATGATTATGATTCATGCAGAAGTCAGATTGGATTGGAACAATGAGAATATTATCCAGTTCCATCTGTTTGAAGATCAGAGTCATCACAATGGTATGGAGACGAGTTTGTTGAGGATCAGTGCCGATGGCTGTCGTGTCAATGAGGCCTTCATAGGGGAGAGTCTAGTTGACACAATCTCTGCTGACACTTCAGGGATGCGTTGTGGTCGTGTCTAGGCGCAGGTCCACCATCTGATCTGGATACGGCCTGGATCCGGCAGATTACAGTAAACCTCAGAATAAACAGAAAGATTAACATTAGCGTAGATGCCATTCTTCTTATGATGTAACGAGTACATCGGGTGTTATAGGAAGTGTTCCCGGTTCCAACTGACCTATGCAGCCTAATAATCATTTAACTGATTTGAATAATAGGAATGTATAATTTTTTGTGTATGCCAGGTTGAAGGTGCCTTGTAGCCTGGTTAAAACCAGACCATTCTCAGTAGTAACTGAGTTATGGTCTGGCAAAGCTTCATTAATAACTCATTTCCAAAGGGGCGTCACCAACGGCCGTCGCTCAAATGCCTCTGGGCGCAATTGGATAGACCTAAAACCAATCAGAGCGATCGTCATCGTGTAAAGCCATATGCTGTGTCCCAATTCGCCTAAGTTACACTACCCCATAAAAGTATGTACTCTTTTTGTGAAGAAAATGTATTTACTTTTGAATGTGTAGCAAAAAAGTAGGCAAGCTTTGGGACATACTACTTCGTCATCTTTATCGGACGGATCTGTCGCGTGCATCCTGTCACGTAAACTGCCCTGTCAATCATCTTGTCACAGTTAAAATCCTCTATTAAATCTAATTTAATTTCCTACCGTTTCGGAGAGAAATGTAGTAGCACGTTCATCTGCCAGTGGGTCTTTCATGGAGACTGTCCTCATGTGTTTGCAATTTGAATATAATAATGCATTTAAAAGTTGGTGCGCTTCAAGTCAAGTCATCTTCATTTATATAGCGCTTTTAACAATGTAGATTGTTTCAAAGCAGCTTTACAGAGATAAACGTATAATTTATGGTAACAGAGATTGTTTTGGCTTTATAGCGGTTCTTTAGTAAAGTTATTTCCAGCTAAGGTTAGTTATGATTGATTCGCTTCCGTCGCAACAATCATTTGTTATTAAATTAGGGGCCGCTAAGACGACACCATTCTCTCTACATAGACTTTAAACGCGAACCTGTGAGAAACGCTGATGGCGTTCACATGCGCATTAAGAATTGGTTCCATAGTTATGTGCGTTTGAATATATGTACGCAGGTTTGTAATTCCCTACAAACCAAGCCTAAGCAAAGTACTGGTGTTTCCTTATAATTTTTGATACAGAATTTTATTTTAGTTTATCTATTCGGGGTAGATACGCGAATTGAGTTTCCCGACAACGCTTTATCTGTAGAGTGGTAAAGGGATCCTCCATAGGGAGAGACTAGTTGGCACTTCAGCACTGCGTTGTCATCGGGTCCAGGCGAAGGTCCTTCATCAGATCTGGATACGGCCTGGATCCGGCAGGCTGCGGGAAAACCTCGGGATAAACAAAGACACTAAAATTAGCGTAGATGCCATTCTTCTTATGATGTAACGAGTACATCAGGATTTATGGGAAGTGTTCCCGGTTCCAGCTGACCTAATCTATGCAGCCTAACATTGAATTATAGAAGTCTATAATGTATTATGTGAAAGCTAGGTCAAAGAGATGTGTTTTTAGTCTAGCTTTGAACTGACAGAGTGTGTCTGCTTCCCGGACAATGGTAGGAAGGCTGTTCCAAAGTTTTGGTGCTAAATAGGAGAAGGATCTACCGCCAGCAGTCGATTTTGATATTCTAGGTATTATCAACTGGCCGGAATTTTGAGATCGCAATAGACGTGAAGGACTATAATGCGTTAAGAGCTCGCTCAAGTACTGCGGAGCTAAACCATTTAGTGCTTTGTAAGTGATCAGCAATATTTTAAAATTGATGCGATGTTTAACCCTCTGAGGTCTGAGGGGTTTTTGGGGTCCTTGAGATGTTCTGACATGCCCTGACATTTGTGCTTTTTTCAGTTGCTTATAAACATATTAATGGCAAAGGTATAATTACACTCTATTTAGCACAAACAGGGCTACCATAATATGTGAGCAACATGCATGTACATGTTTGTATTTTTGAGAGAATAATGTTTATGCATGGTTATTGAAAAAACTAAAAACTAAAGTTTCTGAAATAAGGCCACAAAACACATACTAAATATGTGACAATAAGACTTTTGACTAATTGATGTCGTTCCCTAGAGTTTTTTCTTCAAAATGATGTGAAAATCATCCTGCCCTTATCATTCACATAACACAATACATTGATTTAAATCTTGTAAAACACCTTTTGTTTGTAAAGGCAATATGCGCAAGGGGCGTCAACCATTCAACAGCATCATGCATATGTAGTGGTTCACACCTGAGGAGACAATGGGGCCCGCATACTTAATGAGCCATTCATTCAGGTGTGTCACCTATAGCCACAAGAAAGAATGCAAGAGCAATATATATATATATATATATATATATATATATATATTCTACCAAATTGGTTCACAGTTGGAAGCATGTCAATTTTTTTATTTTATTTTATTTTTTCACAAATTTTGCTTGCAAATTGTATAATATCCAAGGAAAACATGTCTAGTAATTGTGCAGTTAATTCTCATACTGTATTTTCAGTTTTGGAATATGTATCCTCTCCCCAAATTTGTCAATAATAAAACACAATAAAAATTATTTAAAGAAAAGGCTTATATTTACCTTTTAAAATTTGTTTACATCTACCTTGTAAATATATATTTTTTATTAAAAAGTTTACAATTACAACAACAATTGAAGTGTAATCTTTCTTTGTAAAAACTAAAGTATACATTTTATCATACATATTTCAAAGTTAAGGATTCATTACTTCGAAAATAGCCTACATTGACAAAACATACTATATTTAACATATTAGCAAAAATTGGCAAACAAAAGCTTATTTGAGGTGGCAGATATTTTACAGTAAAAATGTGTAATCTATCCAAAACTAATCAACGAAATGTTGTCTTTCATTTGTCTGTAACATAGGTCTTTCGTTTTTATTATAAGGAATATAAATGTTAATTTGCAGTTTAATACGTTGCTTATACAAATACATTTTATTTCAACATATTTCAGTCGATTTTTACTCAGTATAGCAAAATAGTTTGCTAAAAGCAGATCATTCATTCACACACAGAAACGCAATTCAAATTTAAACTGTCTTTTTGCGAGTTGTGGTAAACAGCGCATCTCTTTCGTTCATTCATTCACACAGAAACGCGATTTACTTGAGAATGAAAAAAAACTTACTACAGTATTCCATCCGCTCCTCGAAATACCAGCACTTCTGAGGTACGTTTTCCATTAGTATTATTCCTCACAGCGCTGCGAGACAGTGTAAACAAGTACACTGATCATCTGAATAAACTTGATGTGTTTTCTCGAGCTGATATGTGGGCGTTCACAGTTTGTATGGGATCGTCTCAGTCATTTGCGTTTGAATAGCGCGCGCTCTCCGTGGGCGGGGCCGATTAAAACGTAATGAGCTGAGATGAGCTCGACTGGAATCGCTCTCTTTTAATACAGATTTCACAAGATGAGAATATTTGTTTTTTATATAAATTACTTCATTTAAAAGAAGAGAATTCAAGCTTCATGCCTGTGTGTCTGTATGCCTGTTTGACTGAGTATTCGCTGAGTTATTGTTCATTTTCGGACGCGTTTCAGAATGGACTTCACTGGCAGAGAGAAGGCAGAACTCGCTTCGTGTTTATTTTTCTTTATTTGGCAAAAAGCACAACACTTTGTTTTTATTGTGAGTATACACAAAAATAATACACATTTTACAGAATCGATTGATGTATGAAACTCCTATGGTAAATCAAAGTCAACAGAGTATTTATGAGTTTCTTTTACACTGATAAAAAAAAAGCGAGCTGGTATCGCCGGCGATACAGCCGACCTCAGGGGGTTAATAGGGAGCCAATGCAGTTTTGCCAGAACCGGGCTAATATGGTCATACTTCCTGGTTCTGGTAAGAACTCGAGCTGCTGCGTTTTGAACTAGCTGTAGTTTGTTTATTAAGCGTGCAGGGCAACCACCCAGTAGAGCATTACAATAATCTAGCCTTGAGGTCATGAACGCATGAACTAATTGTTCCGCATTTGTCAATGAGAGCATATGACGTAATTTAGATATATTTTTAAGATGGAAAAATGCAGTTTTACAGATACTGGACACGTGACTTTCAAATGAAAGATTGGTATCAAAGAGCACACCCAGGTTCCTAACCGACGACGAAGACTTAACAGAGCAGCCATCAAGTGTTAGACAGTATTCTAGGTTATTACGTGAGGAAGTTTTTTGTCCAATAATTAGAAACTCTGTTTTTTCAGAATTTAGAAGTAGGAAATTACGAGTCATCCAATTTTTTATATCCGCTATGCATTCCGTTAATTTTGTGAATTGGTAAGTTTCGTTAGGTTTTGAAGAAATATAGAGCTGAGTATCGTCGGCATAACAGTGAAAGCTAATGCCATGTTTCCTAATGATATCTCCTAATGGTAGCATGTACAGAGTGAACAGCAACGGTCCTAGTACTGAGCCTTGTGGTACGCCATACTGAACTTGTGATCGATGAGACATCTCTTCATTTACTGCTACAAACTGATAACGGTCAGATAAGTATGATTTAAACCATGCTAGTGCAATTCCACTAATGCCAACATAATTTTCGAGTCTATTTAAAAGAATGTTGTGGTCGATAGTGTCAAATGCAGCACTAAGATCGAGTAACACTAATAAAGAGACACAACCACGATCGGATGATAAGAGCAAATCATTTGTGACTCTAACGAGAGCAGTCTCAGTACTATGGTACGGTCTAAATCCTGACTGGAAATCCTCGCAGATATCATTTCTTTCAAGAAAGGAACACAGTTGTGAGGATACTGCTTTTTCTAAAATCTTTGACAGAAAAGGTAGATTCGAGATCGGCCTGTAATTGACTAATTCTGTAGGATCAAGTTGCGGTTTTTTAACAAGTGGTTTAATCATAGCCAGCTTAAAGGTTTTTGGTATGTATCCTAGAGACAAAGATGAATATTAATGATATTAAGAAGAGGATCTATGACCTCTGGAAGTATTTCTTTCAGTAGCTTAGTCGGTATAGGGTCTAACATACATGTTGTAGATTTAGATGATTTAACGAGTTTAGTAAATTCTTCCTCTTCTATAGCAACGAATTAATCAAATTTTTCCTCCGGGACACTACAATGCACTGCCTGATGCGATACTGTAGTAGACGGTTGCATAGTTATAATTTTCTCCCTGATATTATCAATCTTATAAGTGAAGAAGTTCATAAAGTCATTACTGCTGTGTTGCTTGGAAACTTCGGTGCTTGAAGCTTTCTTTTTCGTTAGTTTAGCCACCGTTTCAAATAAATACCTAGGATTATGTTTATTTTCTTCTAATAGGTTTGAAAAATAAGCAGATCTAGCAGCTTTTAAGGCCTCTCTGTAAGCAATCGAACTCTCTTTCCATGAAATGCGAAATACCTCTAGTTTTGTTTTCTTCCAGTTGCGCTCCATTTTTCTGGCTGCTCTCTTAAGGGCCTGAGTGTGCTCGTTGTACCACGGCGTTGGACTATTTTCTTTAATCTTCTTTAAGCGCAACGGAGCAACTGTGTCTAAAGTGCTGGAAAAGAGAGAGTTAAAAGTTTCTGTTGCAATATCGAGTTCTTCTAAGCTATCTGGGATGCTGAGATGGTGAAACTGATTAGGAAGATTATTAATAAAGCAATCTTTAGTGGCAGAAGTGATAGGTCTAACATATTTGAAACACGGAGTCGGCTTTGCAGCCTTGGCTAAATGAAGTTTACACGAGACTAGATAATGATCTGAGACGTCATCGCTCTGCTGCAGAATTTCAACGGCATCAACATCTATTCCATGTGATAATATTAGATCTAGAGTATGATTACGATGATGAGTAGGTCCTGACACGTGTTGTCTAACTCCAATTGAGTTTACAATGTCTTTAAATGCCAATCCCAATGCATCTTTTTCATTATCGATGTGTATATTAAAATCACCAACAATTAGTACTTTATCTGCAGTCAATATTAATTCTGATAGAAAGTCCGCAAATTCTTTGATAAAATCTTTATGGTGCCCTGGTGGCCTGTATACAGTAGCCAGCACAAATCTCAAGCGTGATTCATCATTTATACTATATATTTTTACATTAAGTACTAACACTTCAAAAGAATTATATTTAAAACTTGATTTCTTAGTGGTTTTGAAAATATTACTATAGATTACAGCAACTCCTCCCCCTTTGCGTTTCAGACGAGGCTCATGTTTATAACAGTAATCTTGCGGGGTGGACTCATTTAAAGTAATGTAATCGTTTGGTTTTAGCCAGGTTTCTGTCAAACACAGCACATCTAGGTTATTATCTGAAATCATATCATTAACAATGAGTGCTTTTGAAGTAAGTGATCGAATATTCAGCAACCCAAGCTTTAGCATTTGCTCATCTGTATTATAGCTGTTTTTTATTTGTTGAACATCAATACAATTTTTAACCTTAGATGGGTTTAAACGTTTTTTTGGATTTCCAAATTCGGGGAACAGACACAGTCTCTATATGATGATAGCTAGGTGAAAGAGGCTCTATGTGATGGGATTTATCTGACCTTGGTGACGCGAGGCCGCTAGCAGACGGTCGGTTTAGCCAGTCTGTCTGCTTCCTGACCTGAGCCCCAGATTGTCATGTTTGAACTCTAAGACTATGTGCCATATTACTAGAGAGAAGAGCAGCACCATCCCAGGAGGGATGAATACCATCTCTTTTCAACAGGTCAGATTTGCCCCAAAAACTTTTCCAATTGTCTATAAATTCTATATTATGTTGCGGACACCACTTAGACAGCCAACCGTTAAGCGAACACAATCTACTAACTATCTCATCACTCCTGCGAACAGGAAGGGGGCCAGAGCAAGTTACAGTGCTTGACATCGTACTTGCGAGTTCACACACCTCTTTAATATTAATTTTGGTGATCTCCGACTGGCGGAGTCGAACATCATTAGTGCCGACGTGAATAATGATCTTAGAGAATTTACGATTAGCATTAGCCAGCACTTTTAAATTTGCTTTGATGTCAGGCGCTCTGGCTCCCGGCAAACATGTGACTATGGTGGTTGGTGTCTCTATTTTCACGTTCCGTGTAATCGAATCGCCAATAACTAGGGCACAATCATTCTCAGTGGGTGTTTCACTGAGCGGGGCAAATCGATTTGTTATGGTAATCGGAACGGAAGAGTGTTTTTTTTGATCCGCGACTAGAGCGATCCCTCACTGTCACTCATTTGCCTTGCTGCGCAGGCACTAATTCAGCTGGAACCGCATCATGTAAAGAGTTCACTATGCTAGGCGCATCCAAAATAGTATCTGAAGCTCTAGCACTCTTACTGTCCTCAATTAAAGTTTGGATGCGTGTTTCTAGTTCTGAAATCTTCTCTGTCAGCCTAACTGTCTCCTTGCATTTATCACATATAAATCCTATATTGCCAACAGAGAAGGCTATGCTAAACATGTGACATGAAGTGCAGGTGACAATAACAGGACAAGACATTACTCACCGTGTTTGTTGAGTGATTCTTACTCACCTGAGCTTTTATGAACTCAAAGGCGCGAGCGCGCGAGAGAAAAATAAATAAATAAAAATAGCTGAGCGCACGGGTGGCGCGTTAACAGGCTAGCGAATTACTAGCGTGTTGTGCTAGTAGTAACGGAAGCTAGCGATGTCAGGTTAATCTGAGATGTTGGGTAAGCTGTATTTAGTAGTAGTATAAACAACTAGAAATTGTAGTAAATGATGGTTCAAAACAAGGAAATACGAGGCTAAGACGGAGCTTACAGCACCGAAGCAAACACACTCACAGCAGGCAGCGAGGCAGACAGGAGCAATCGATCAGACAGGAGCAATGACGCTTCACCAACGGACGTCGCTCAAATGCCTCTGGGCGCAATTGGATAGACCTAAAACCAATCAGAGCGATCGTCATCGTGTAAAGCCCGCCTCAACATTTCTGATTGGTGCCGCGATTTCGACGGATTAGAAATGGGCTTGAATGAGCTCTTTGCCAGACTACTTGCTGAGCAAATCTAAATTTGCCGGAAGTTGTCTGGGTTTTCCCAGGCTAGGTGCCTTGTGTAATGTCCGCCAAAAAATCAATTCATACTCCACATTCCTTACCAGATGGGGGCAGTATACCTCCAGAAAGTGAGTTGGTCTACTCTAGAGTAACAACCGAGAAACGGCATAGTCTCTATGCTCCGCCCTTACCTTCACAACGACCCTAGAGCCATAGCCGAAGCCGAGCCAACTCCTAATAGATGACGTTTTGACTCCAAAGGAACGTTGGTTGATGTCAAGTGATTTTGAAATATGACATCTTCAAGCTACTCCCCTTCACCTTTACCAGTGAATATGTTCATATTCGTTTTGTTCATATTACATTTTTATTGTTAGTTTGAATTACATTAATTTGACAGACAGCATTCGCTGATGTTGACCAAGCTAGCGCCAACGTAACCAGAGCTGCCAACTCTCACGCATTCACCGTGAGACACACGCAATTGACACTTTTCACACGCTCTCACACCACTCATCAGTTTGACACATTGCAGTCTCTGAAACAGAGTGACCTCAAATAAATGCATCAGTCTTAAATTTACAGCTGGTATAGATGTAATGCAAGTTTGATTTTCATTAGCAATACCTCTTCTAGCTAAGTTATCATTAGTCACCAAAAAACATTCGGTCTCATTACACCTTGCAATGTTTTCCGTTACGTTGCGTGCGTCCATTTGGGGTTCATTATCATCGAAGACATTTCAAGCTTCTTAGCTTGTGGTTTTATTTATTTTAAAGCTTAAGCTTGAGTAAGCAAACTGTACTTTTTATGTAATTTATGTAATAAATAGAACCTTATTGTAAAGTGTTACTGATTAGTTATTTACCGATTCAGACGTCTCCTGAGTTCACTGTTGGAAAAATCAGTTGTTTTAACCATTCATTAAAATTAATTAGTTCAAAGGAGTCATTAGTTCGCGAATATGCACGTTGTGTGATTGATTATCCCAGCAGTTAGGACATGGACATCCAAGATTTGTGTCAACACAGAAAACATTTCATCACTGGATAGTTTTTTTCGTTTAATTAAAGTGTTGTTTTATGTCAGCTGAATGTCCGGAACGCTTTTCAGAGAAGATAAGGCAACTTATTTAGCACAATTCACACCCAGCGGCAATTCAGAGAAAAAAAAAAAAAAAAATCTCTGAATGCTCCACATGAAACTTTGGTCTTCCGACCTTTTAGCACCGTGTCGATTTATTTTGATCAATATGTGCGAGGGAGAGAGAGCAAGACAGCGCTTAGTTTGGAGACGGTGAAGTCTTGTTTACACTTTCGCCTGGCTCCGAAGAGAGAGAGTGCGCGCGCACGACCGGGTCTCTCTCTCTGCTCGTTCTTTCATTTAAACAAGCGCAGCAGTTCATCTACATTACTCACCGATCAAATAAGACTTTGGCGGGACAAAAATTCACTTTGGCGGGCGCTAAAACAAGTTAAATTCAGGAAAATTCATGTGTGAATTTAACTGAGTAGTAGCCTACATGACCATGCACTCGCACAAATGCGACCACATAAAATTTTAACTCGCACATTCTCAAAAAATGGTCGCAGTCTGGAACCCTGTTGTGGTGGTGGTAAGGGTCTCTTGCCAAGGGCTTCAGCCATTCTTCCGCTCTCCGCCCTGAACTGAAATGTAGTAGTGACATCAGGTTCAAGTACGCCCACAAGCCGTGCGAGTTATTCGCAGTTTGGCTGGTGGTTATGTTGCCCGCATACCGCCTCCCATGGCCGAAACTGGTATTATGACACCTGTCGGGCTGTGGCTAGTAATTTAGCATGCTAATTCAGGTTGATATCTCTGCAGCACTATAACTTGTCATTTTTTTAATGACATCATCGCCCTTATTTCTTCTCATTCTTTTGATACGTGTAGCTCATTTTTTGGATATTTTTACCTCAATTCTTACACATGGCACCTTTTAAAGAGATGTGTTTTTAGTCTAGATTTAAACTGACAGAGTGTGTCTGCTTCCTGGATAATGTGAGGAAGACTGTTTCAAAGTTTAGGTGCTAAATAGGAAAAGGATCTACCGCCAGCAGTCAATTCTGATATTCTAGGTATTATCAACTGGCCAGAATTTTGAGATCTCAATATGAAGGACTAGGTTATAATGCGTTAAGAGCTAGCTCAAGCACTGGGGAGCTAAACCATTTAGTGCTTTGTAAGTAATCAGCAATATTTAAAAATGTATACGATGTTTAATAGGGAGCCAATGCAGTGTTGACAGAACTGGGCTAATATGGTCATACTTCCTGGTTCTAGTAAGAACTCTAGCTGCTTTGTTTTGGACACAGGTGGGTAGAGTAGCCAAAAATTGTACTCAAGTAAAAGTACTGTTACTTCAGAATAATATGACTTAAAATTAAGTAAATATGAATTAAAAGTAAAAAGTAGTCATCCAAATAATTACTTTGGTAAGAGTAAAAAAGTGCTTGGTGAAAAAACTACTCAAGTACTGAGTAACTGTTGAGTAACGTCTGATTTATTTTTAACACAAGCATTCAATCAGACAGACAAAAATACAAAATAATCATCTTTAGGCAAATTATAGTTCATCCAATCAATAAAATAAATTAATTAATTACAAAATAGCTTAAATTAAAATAATCCAGGTAAATTTAAGTACTTAAAAAATAAAATTAATAAAATAAAAAGAAATAAAAAAGAAATAAGCACAAGTAACACAAATTTCCAAACCTTTACACTTTTTTTTATCAGGCTCTGCAGACAGAACTAGAACAAGGCAGCCCATAAACTCTCATAAACTGTGTGTGTGTGTGTGACAAAACATGCAGAAACAAACAACTTCACCAAAGAATCACTCAGTGATGTCACTATTAAGCTTCAACAGTAGTTGGCTCTCAAGGTTCTTGCTGTGAAGCTGTGATCGTTTAGCAGTGAACAGGAGTCCTGCATGACTGAAAAGTCTCTCAATGGCTGCAGCAGATGCAGGAAGACCTGTGTTGACTTTGAGTGACAGCTTCTTGATGTGAGGAAAGGTGTGGAGTAGATCCATACCTGCAGGGGACAGACATGAAAGGTACCTCTCCAGCTCTCCTACTTGTGATTTTCCCAACTCCATGGATGCAAAGAAGTCGTCTTCATCAGAGAGGCTGCTGTTTGTGCTGGTGACATCATCCAAGTCGGTGTCGAGGTGATTTCTGATGTAGTCAAGGCCTGTGGCAAGATAAATCGTTTTTCAAAATAATTAGGTCTGCACATTATTCTTACCCTTCTACTGTATAGGCTGTCAAGCTGCTGATGTTTGACATTAACCCTCTGAGGTCGGAAAACGCGCCCCCGCGTTTTGCTGGATTTTCTTCACATTGTAGTACAATAAACTTAAATTACTCCGTCATTTATGGTTATACAGAAAAAAGAAATATAAAAAAAGAATCTGTGATATTTCTACTTTTGTATGTGTCCACTTACAATCAAATCAAAACATTGTGCTTTTGTAAAATAAAGAAAATAAACAGGGTGTGCGTTCTGCCTCTCCGTCGCGGTGAACTTTTTTTTCTTGAGCACGTCTATAAACTGAAACAAAACTCAGCGAATCCTTCTCACACATTTATGAGCCATACACCTTTATACACATTTAAGTGTGTACTTTTAAATGATCGGATTCAAACTGAAAACAAATATTCTCTGCTTAAGTAATTTGTATAAAACCAACAGGATGTCCAGTATCTCAAACGCTTGCTAATTACTTTTAATTCGGCCACGCCCACTCGCGCAAAAGAGATTCACATGCAAATCTCCACATGGAACGCGAACGCCCTCGAACCTCAAACACAAAACACCAAAACACTTCACAAGTCTCTGCTTTTCGTCGAGTTTGGAAGACGCGCTGTGAGCTTACATTGGATTTACATCAGAAGAAGAAGAACGCGATTTGAAGACAAGAAAGATGTAAGGTAAGAAATTCTTACTTATTAGTTTATGGTATTGTTGCATAAACTTCACATTGCAGTTGAACTGTTGCTAGATATATGGTGAATATTATACTATTTAGACCCGTGTTTACTGTTAAATACTGTTTGTGGATATCTGCTCAAGCATAGATATGTATAATCATAATGTTTAATATTTTGGAGCGCGATGGCGTTTGAATGTATCATATTTTGGAGCGCGCTGTGGGTTTGAGTATCATATTTTGGAGCGCGCTGTGGGTTTGAATGTATCATATTTTGGAGCGCGATTGCGTTTGAAAGGAAAAATGCACCAAACATTAGGCTTTATGTTTTTACTATTATCTCATTTCATATCATCATAACGAATGGAAACATTTGAAGTAACATAAGATAATCAATATATTTTTCTCTAGCATTGTTACTGAAATCTTTTGGAAGATTTATAGGCTGCTTTGTAAAATAAAATTATTTTATGCAGTACTGCACATAGCTTATGCCTACAAGGCACAACAAATATGGTGTTCTTTATATTATATATTGTTGGAAACATTTGTGTGTGTGTGTGTGTGTGTGTGTGTGTGTGTGTGTGTGTGTGTGTATTCTGTGAATTTTAAAAAGCAATTTTAACCAGAAAAATCTCAAATGTATTCCCAAAATCGTGCAGGCCTAGTTTCTCTTGATACCAGTATGTTCACTTTTTTCTTTTCTTTCAGGGACCAGATGCAACTGAGTCCTGCTGACTTCAACATTCACATGAGTCTCTGTACATGAACATGGTAAAGTGAAAATCAAACACCTTGGAAATGGTATGTACAATGTTTTTAGGAATGGCACAAAGGTCTCTGTCTTTGGATCATTGTTTTCAATGTGCTCTTTTGTCATTTGTATTTTTGGATTGTGTTGTGTTGTAAATAAATCCAAACAATCTAAAAGCCATTCTTTTTTAAATCTCCTCATTCTTTGTGCAAGGTTGCTCTGAATGACAGGGCCTGATCGCTCCTAATAGGGCAGTTAGGGGAGTGTCTTTGTCTTTCTCAGGTGTTAAAAGCTTACATATTCATGAGATGATCACGCCTCTTCGAATATGGCTTTGTCACACAAAACACGTCTTAGAAATTTTAAATCAATATATTGTCTTATCTGAATGAGCAGTCAGGGTGATTTTCACATAGTTTTGGAGCAAATATTCTAGGCTACGTCATACAATTTTCAAAAGTCTTGTGAAGAAATAATCAGTATGGGTTTCATGGCCTTATTTCAGTGACAATTTTTTTTTGTATTTTCACAAACCACGCATAAATGTCATTATCTCAAAACTACAAACTTTTACATACATGCTGCTGATATATTATTGTAGCAGAGTTTGTGCTGAATACAGTGTAATTAGACTTTAGTCATGAAAATGTCACTAGTAACAGAAAAAAACACAAATGTCAGAGCATGTCAGACCACCTCCAGGGCCCAGAAAACAGCTCAGACCTCAGAGGGTTAAAAGCTACCTGAGCTTCTAACTATATTGCCACCCTGTGGTTTGTCACTGACACACTATAATCCTAAGTGACAGTAACATTATACAGATTTATATAGGTCAATGTCTACTGGTTCACATTTGAATTGATAAACAAGTATATTTACCAGCATTTAAGATGTTCTCCTCTGTGGTCCAGGATGTTCTGAATCTTGGTAGGAGTATTGCTGCTGCAATCAGCTCAGGCTCTTTCATTACGTCTCCAAAACATTTCTGGATCCCTTGCTGCAGGGTGTGAACAAGAGATGTACACATTTTGCAAGATGACTCCAACCTCTTCAGCTTGTCCCGCAACTGGTAAAGTGTTGGCAGCAGGAGGCCCATATGCACAGATGATTCCCTTTGGAGGATATTAAGGGCCATGGCAACAGGCTTCATCACAGCAGCACACTCGACCAAAAACCCCATTTCAGCTGGATTGAACCTATAAAAGATGTAACGATAAAAAAAATGACTTATAGCTATTTCTGGTACAATGTTCTTATTATGCATTGTACATGTTAAATACACAAATAAATAAAAATAAAATCAATTAGTTAAATTATTTCATTCAAGTCATCCACAATTGTCACTCCACCATGCAAAGAAAACTTAGTTACTTGAGACAAGTGGATTCACCCATTAATCAGCAAGGCTTATTTATTTTTTATTATTCTTTAAAAACAAAAGATAAATTGTCAACTTACATCTTTATCTTTAATGCTGTGCAGACATTGTGAATGGCTTGTTCTCCTTGCTCTCGGTGAATGCGCACAATCCTTTCTACAGCGAGGAACAGGGAGCTCCAGCGTGTCTGATTGGGTCGGAGAAACTACAGCTTGCATTCACGTTCCACTGTTTCATGAGCCATGGTTGACCTGCTGGTTTTATTCCAAAGAGCATGACATTTTGCAAAAGCAGACCGAGACAGCCTCTTGTAGGTTTCGTTTGCAGCTCCTCCTGCAGCAGTGGCATCAACTGTGGATATAAGATTGAGGAGATGGCATGCACACTTTTGGTGCCTTGGAAGTTGGTACTCAAGGCCTGTGTTGTCATCCAGAATAGCAGACACATCTTGATACTCCAACTCTGACTCACTCTGATCTTCTGTTGCATCATCAAGGGTGGAGTCACTTTCCTCTTGTACATTGGTGGCTTCCTCCTCTATCTCCTCACCATATCATTGAAAGGCTGTCAGGAAGTTTGAGCCACTGTCTGTTGTCGTCCTGGTCACTTTTCCCTGATGTGGTACTCAGAATGTATTTCCTCTAATGCAGCAGTAAGGACGTCAAACGTGTGCGAGCCTTTGACAGGTCTACAAGCCAATGCAGCGGATTGCCTCTCCAGTGAGGTGTTGTCTATCCAGTGACAGGTGACACCTAAGTAGCTACGTTGTCTGGCAGACCAGCAGTCTGTTGTGGTAGCAACATAGTTCACAGCACTCAGCTTTTTGATGATTATGCTCTTCTTGTGTTTTGCAGCTTTTTGTATTCTTGTGCATAACGTTTTCCTTGGCATTACTGTATGAGGTTGCAAGGTTTCTACCAAAGTCTTGAAGGATGGCGTCTCAACCACAGAAAATGATTGGTTGGCCTCACATACAAAATTTAGCACCAGCTTGTCAAGCGTTGCTTGTGTTACCCGCCCTGGGGCAGCGAGGGCTGTGATTTTTGCATTTTTCACAGGAGTATCACTGGAAGAGGAGTACTTGCGCTTTCTGTGGTTCTCTATAAAGTCTGTGTACTTAGACAGTTTGTTGGGGTGAACCCTCTGTGAAAAAAATAAAATAAATAAAATCTGTGAGGCTACAGGGAGATCAAGACATTAAAAGAGACTTATCACATCAAATTTGGATGGATATATATATACACTCACCTAAAGGATTATTAGGAACACCATACTAATACTGTGTTTGACCCCCTTTCGCCTTCAGAACTGCCTTAATTCTACGTGGCATTGATTCAACAAGGAGCTGAAAGCATTCTTTAGAAATGTTGGCCCATATTGATAGGATAGCATCTTGCAGTTGATGGAGATTTGTGGGATGCACATCCAGGGCACGAAGCTCCCGTTCCACCACATCCCAAAGATGCTCTATTGGGTTGAGATCTGGTGACTGTGGGGGCCATTTTAGTACAGTGAACTCATTGTCATGTTCAAGAAACCAATTTGAAATGATTCGAGCTTTGTGACATGGTGCATTATCCTGCTGGAAGTAGCCATCAGAGGATGGGTACATGGTGGTCATAAAGGGATGGACATTGTCAGAAACAATGCTCAGGTAGGCTGTGGCATTTAAATGATGCCCAATTGGCACTAAGGGGCCTAAAGTGTGCCAAGAAAACATCCCCCACACCATTACACCACCACCACCAGCCTGCACAGTGGTAACAAGGCATGATGGATCCATGTTCTCATTCTGTTTACGCCAAATTCTGACTCTACCATCTGAATGTCTCAACATAAATCGAGACTCATCAGACCAGGCAACATTTTTCCAGTCTTCAACTGTCCAATTTTGGTGAGCTCGTGCAAATTGTAGCCTCTTTTTCCTATTTGTAGTGGAGATGAGTGGTACCCGGTGGGGTCTTCTGCTGTTGTAGCCCATCCGCCTCAAGGTTGTGCGTGTTGTGGCTTCACAAATGCTTTGCTGCATACCTCGGTTGTAACGAGTGTTTATTTCAGTCAAAGTTGCTCTTCTATCAGCTTGAATCAGTCGGCCCATTCTCCTCTGACCTCTAGCATCAACAAGGCATTTTCGCCCACAGGACTGCCGCATACTAGATGTTTTTCCCTTTTCACACCATTCTTTGTAAACCCTAGAAATGGTTGTGCGTGAAAATCCCAGTAACTGAGCAGATTGTGAAATACTCAGACCGGCCCGTCTGGCACCAACAACCATGCCACGATCAAAATTGCTTAAATCACCTTTCTTTCCCATTCTGACATTCAGTTTGGAGTTCAGGAGATTGTCTTGACCAGGACCACACCCCTAAATGCATTGAAGCAACTGCCATGATTGGTTGATTAGATAATTGAATTAATGAGAAATTGAACAGGTGTTCCTAATAATCCTTTAGGTGAGTGTATTTGTGTGTGTGTGTATATATATATATATATATATATATATATATATATATATATATATATATATATATATATATATATTAGAGGTGGGCATAGATTAATTTTTTTAATCTAGATTAATTTTGAAATTAATCTAGATTAATCTAGATTAAAATCGCTCATTTGAATTCTGCCGAAGGCATTCAGAATATGTGTGCTACCCAAATAATGACTATAAAAGTAAGTCTTTGAGAACGGGTTTCTCAAGCCAGGTGGCGCATTAGACCAGGGGCTCATCTCCTGTTTCCAAAATGCATCACAAACTGCTTGAGAAAGCTGTTCTACTCATAGACTGTAAAAGGTTACTACTGTACCGTTACCGTCCATAGGCAACATTAGGTAGGCCTATGTTATTATCAACTACTATAGGCTATCAATTAGGGATGGGCGATATGGCCTAAAATCTATATTGTGATATACATTGCAGCCTCTTGCGAAAACGATATACAGTATATTATAATAAAACCATTTCAGAACAGATTACACAGACCCATGCTAAACAACTGCTAAATGTATTTTTTTTTAAAAGGGTGTATGTAGTTTTGAGAACATATATTGTGCAAAACTGTAAGTATACAACATAATTTTGCAGATAAATAAAATTTAAGTACACTAGCTGCAGAGACTTAAGTAGGTCTAATGTTTATTATGGCTTGGAGCTTATGAAACCCCAAATTTAAAATTAGAATATTGTCTAACTGATGTCTTTTCAGTTAAAAAGAAACACAACAACGATTCTTAAAATCGAGATTATGTGCTACACCACTAAGATATATTGGAATGGGAATAATACGCGCGCGCTGGTATTCAGTGATATCATGTTTCATTTTGAATTTGCGGTGGTCGAACGGATTAGTCGTGTGTTAACTTACCGAACTGTTACCCCACACACTCTGTATATAGTTTGCTGCTGCTCGTCTGACGGCAGTTGCACCGATCTTTTTCACCAGCTTTCACTTTCAGCCGTGTTTACTTAAGATGACGACGAATATGCGTTGCAGCCGGGTTTACCTCGCGGCCGCGGGTAGATTGCGTCATCATAGCTTGTGTAGTATAGAGTCATCTCCCAACCCAACTTGGAGAATAGATTAACGGCGATATTTTTTTTTATCGCGCGATAAGAGTCTCGCGTTAACGCAGCACGTTAACGCCGATAACGGCCCACCACTAATATATATATATATATATATATATATATATATATATATATATATATATATATATATATATATATATGAAATGTTCAAAACATATGTAACCTAAAAGACAAACATTCGCCTATCCACAGCAAAAAAACAAAAACAAAAAAACGAATTTAGAAAACTTACCGCTACATGTTTCCTCAAGTTAGATGTTGAGTTTTTGAATGCTGAAATGTTCGTTTGTTTTGGTAGACACAGAAGACACTGCATAATGTAGCTGCTGTTTCGCACTTTTACTAAGGTAAACATGCTTTCAATATGAGGCCAGGGCTGTTCCTCCTCGTCTGTGTCTGCATTGCCGATGGTTGATTGTGACATTTTTGTTTTGCTATGACTGTAAAGCTAACCCGTCCTGCCGGCCGCCGCAGAGATTGAGTATGGTCATGTGACGAGACTGCACAACTACGTTTGATTGGTGAAACACAGTCACATGGTTGAGCCTTTAGCGGAAGTCTCACTCTGTCAAAATAAAACATTAAAATGAGGCGTACGCGGGGGGGATAAAAACAATGACGCGTAGAATACCAAAGAGGTAAAAAGAAAAGTAACAAGCTCATTGTAGCCTAATGTAGCGGAGTAAGAGTACAGTTTCTTCTTCACAAATCAACTCAAGTAAAAGTAAAAAGTATAGTGATTTAAAACTACTCCTAGAAGTATAATTTTTTTCAAAAACGTACTCAAGTAAATGTAACGGAGTAAATGTAACTTGTTACTACCCACCTCTGGTTTTGGACCAGCTGTAGTTTGTTTATTATGTGTGCAGGGCAACCACCCATAAGAGCATTACCATAATTTAGCCTTGAGGTCATGAACGCATGAACTAACTGTTCCGCATTTTTCATTGAAAGCATATGTTGTAATATAGATATATTTTTAAGATGGAAGAATGCGGTTTAACAGATGCTAGAAACGTGGCTTTCAAATGAAAGATTGGTATTAAAGAGCACACCCAGGTTCCTAACCAACAACGAAGACTTGACAGAGCAGCCATCAATTGTTAGACAGTTTTCTAGGTTAGTACATGCAGAGTTTTTTGGTCCAATCATTAGAAACTCTGTTTTTTCAGAATTAAGTAGTAGGAAATTACTAGTCATCCAAAATTTTTTATCAGTTATGCTTTCCGTTAATTTCTTGAATTGGCAAGTTTTATTGGGGCGCGAAGAGATATAGAGCCGAGTATCATCGGCATAACAGTGAAAACTAATCCCATGCTTCCTAATGATATCTCCCAAGGGTAGCATGCACAGAGTGAACAGCAACGGTTCTAGTACTGAGCCTTGTGGTACTCCATACTGAACTAGTGATTGATATGATATCTCTTCATTTACTGCTACAAACTGATAACGGTCAGATAAGTATGATTTAAACCATGCTAATGCAATTCCACTAATGCCAACATAATTTTCAAGTCTGTTTAAAAGAATGTTGTGGTCAATGGTATCAAATGCAGCACTAAGATCGAGTAACACTAAGATCTAAGATCCAAGTATTCTAATAGAGAGATACAACCACGATCGGATGATGAGAGCAAATCATTTGTAACTCTAATGAGAGCAGTCTCAGTACTATGGTACGGTCTAAATCCTGACTGGAAATCCTCGCAGATTCCATTTCTTGCTAAAAAGGAACATACTGCCTTTTCTAGTATCTTTGACAAAAA
The DNA here is from genome assembly GCA_021554675.1 of Leuciscus idus. Taxonomy (NCBI): domain Eukaryota; kingdom Metazoa; phylum Chordata; class Actinopteri; order Cypriniformes; family Leuciscidae; genus Leuciscus; species Leuciscus idus. The sequence continues at coordinate 10,654,328 of CM038644.1, read as the reverse complement.
GGGTAGATTTGAGATCGGCCTGTAATTGACTAATTCTTTTGGATCAAGTTTTAAAAAATTTTTTATAAGAGGTTTAATAATACCCAGCTTAAAAGTTTTCGTATATCCTAGTGACAAAGATTAATTAATGATATTAAGGAGAGGATCAATGACCTCTGGAAGCATCTCTTGCAGTAGCTTAGTCGGAGTAGGGTCTAACATACATGTTGTTGATTTCGATGATTTAACGAGTTTAGACAATTCTTCCTCTCCTATTGCAATGAATGGAATTTTTCCTCAGGGACACTACAATGCACTGCCTGATGTAGTAGACGGTTGCATTGTTATAATTTTCTCTCCAAAATGATCAATCTTTAAAGTAAAGAAGTTCATAAAGTCATTACTGCTATGCTCTAATTTAGCCACTGTATCAAATAAATACCTAGGGTTGTGTTTGTTTTCTTCTAAGAGAGTCGAAAAATAAGCAGATCTAGCAATTTTTAAGGCCTTTCTGTACGCAATCGTGCTCTCTCCACGAAATTCGAAAAACGTCTAGTTTTGTTTTCTTCCAGTTGCGCTCCATTTTTCTGGCTGCTCTCTTAAGGGCCCGAGTGTGCTTGTTGTACCACGGCGTTGGACTATTTTCTTTAATCTTCTTTAAAGGAACATGCCGACTTTTTGGGACTTTAGCTTATTTACCGTATCCCCAAGAGTTTAGATAAGTCCATACATATCATTTTCATCTCCGTGCGTGCCGTAACTCTGTCTGACGCACCCACCGCTAGCCTAGCTTAGCACAAAGACTGGAGGTAAACGGCTTCAGCTAGCATACTGCCTAGAGCCCTGCACGGGGCAAAACATCCAGCCCTAACCGAGACCTGGCCCGTGGTGTTCAAGCCCTAATCCGGCCCCAGCCCGAAAACGTCTGCAATTTTTCAGCCCGAACCCGACCCGAGACCAACATCAATATCACTTTGAGCTCTCTTTGACGCGCGCTCTCTGATGCGCGCTGTCTCTGCTAGACGCACACACAAGACGCACACACATACACACACACGCTACTAGGTAACATTTTATTATAGGCCTCAAACATAACTACCACCACCGACAATTATGCCCACAAATATTAATACAGACTGTCCATTACAGAGAAGCATAAGCATGCAGTAGAGAATATTATATAGCCAAATGTGATCCAGCAGTAAATAAAGATTTACGGCCTACCTTTTTTTGATGTCAAGTAAATTTACTGAAGAACAATGTTTCAAAGAACTCTTCGCCAACTGGCTAACGTTAAATAATAATAAAACATATAATAAAGAAAAAAAAAATCTGTTGAACTGAGTAGGTTCATTCACTGTTTATTTGCGATCGTTGTGAAGAAAAAGAATAGCATCCACTGTTGAAGGCTTCAGGCTCGGTAATCAAATCAAAACTCTTTCAAAATGCAGCTTTTCCTGAAGTATTGGGAACTTTTAGTAACTCCTTACGCTCCAACTTCTCCCTGATGCTCTGCATGGTCAACTGTCACCTAATGCATTGCACGCGCGTCACGTTACTCGCGTGATCGCATATTGCGTTGCATATTTATAATATTATCAATATAACAATATTTCATACAGTAGCCTGCGCTCTGCACATATATTATGGGCACGATGAAAGGAGAAAAGCTAAATGAGCCCGAGTCCGACCAAAGCCCAATCTATAAAAAATAAAATAAAAAATGTACCCGACTGCTCCCAATAAGTGACAAAATAACGCCAACATTTTCCTATTTACATGTTGTGATTTGTATAGTCACAGCGTGTACAAATAACATGGTCACATATTCTCAGAAGGCGAAGCACTGCTACTTGGGCGGAGTGATTTGCTCACAGTGCCTGAGAAGCCCCGTGGTGAGGAGCAGAGTTCGCTCAGAATTGGAGTAAATCACTCCGCAGAAGTAGCAGTGCTTCGTCTTCTGAGAATATAGTTCCCAGTATGTATACGGTTAGAAGATGGCTGTGTCTCATGTGACCATGTTATTCGTACACGTTGTGACTATACAAATCACAGCATGTAAATAGGAAAATATTGGCGTTATCTTGTCACTTATTGGGAGCAGTATGCTAGCTGGAGCCGTTTACCTCCAGTCTTTGTGCTAAGCTAGGCTAGTGGTGGGTGCGTCAGACAGAGTTACAGCACGCACGGAGATGAAAAAGGTATGTATGGACTTATCTAACTCTGGGGGATAAGGTGAATAAGCTAAAGTCCCAAAAAGTCGGCGTGTTCCTTTAAGCGCAAAGGAGTAACTCTCTCTAAAGTGCTGGAAAAGTGAGTCAAAAGTTTCTGTCGCAATATCGAGTTCTTTTAAGCTATCTGGGATGCTGAGGAGATGAAACTGATATTATTAGTCAGGAATATTATTAATAAAGCAATCTTTAGTGGCAGAAGTGATAGTTCTAACATATTTGTAACATGGAGTCGGCTTTGCAACCTTGGCTAAATGGAGTATACTCGAGACTAGATAACGATCTGAGATGTCATCGCTCTGCTGCAGAATTTCAACGACATCAACATTGATTCCATGTGACAATTTTAGATCTAAAGTATGATTATGACAATGAGTGGGTCCTGACATGTGTTGTCTAACTCCAATAGAGTTCAGAATGTCTCTAAATGCCAATCCCAATGCGTCTTTTTCGTTATCTACATGTACAGTGAGGAAAATAAGTATTTGAACACCCTGCTATTTTGCAAGTTCTCCCACTTAGAAATCATGGAGGGGTCTGAAATTGTCATCGTAGGTGCAAGTCCACTGTGAGAGACATAATCTAAAAAACAAAATCCAGAAATCACAATGTATGATTTTTTAACTATTTATTTGTATGATACAGCTGCAAATAAGTATTTGAACACCTGAGAAAATCAATGTTAATATTTGGTACAGTAGCCTTTGTTTGCAATTACAGAGGTCAAACGTTTCCTGTAGTTTTTCACCAGGTTTGCACACACTGCAGGAGGGATTTTGGCCCACTCCTCCACACAGATCTTCTCTAGATCAGTCAGGTTTCTGGGCTGTCGCTGAGAAACACGGAGTTTGAGCTCCCTCCAAAGATTCTCTATTGGGTTAAGGTCTGGAGACTGGCTAGGCCACGCCAGAACCTTGATATGCTTCTTACAGAGCCACTCCTTGGTTATCCTGGCTGTGTGCTTCGGGTCATTGTCATGTTGGAAGACCCAGCCTCGACCCATCTTCAATGCTCTAACTGAGGGAAGGAGGTTGTTCCCCAAAATCTCGCAATACATGGCCCCGGTCATCCTCTCCTTAATACAGTGCAGTCGCCCTGTCCCATGTGCAGAAAAACACCCCCAAAGCATGATGCTACCACCCCCATGCTTCACAGTAGGGATGGTGTTCTTGGGATGGTACTCATCATTCTTCTTCCTCCAAACACGGTTAGTGGAATCTGACCACATGACTTTCTCCCATGTCTCCTCTGGATCATCCAAATGGTCATTGGGAAACTTAAGACGGGCCTTGACATGTGCTGGTTTAAGCAGGGGAACCTTCCGTGCCATGCATGATTTCAAACCATGACGTCTTAGTGTATTACCAACAGTAACCTTGGAAACGGTGGTCCCAGCTCTTTTCAGGTCATTGACCAGCTCCTCCCGTGTAGTTCTGGGCTGATTTCTCACCTTTCTTAGGATCATTAAGACCCCACGAGGTGAGATCTTGCATGGAGCCCCAGTCCGAGGGAGATTGACAGTCATGTTTAGCTTCTTCCATTTTCTAATGATTGCTCCAGCAGTGGACCTTTTTTCACCAAGCTGCTTGGCAATTTCCCCGTAGCCCTTTCCAGCCTTGTGGAGGTGTACAATTTTGTCTCTAGTGTCTTTGGACAGCTTTGGTCTTAGCCATGTTAGTAGTTGGATTCTTACTGATTGTATGGGGTGGACAGGTGTCTTTATGCAGCTAACGACCTCAAACAGGTGCATCTAATTTAGGATAATAAAGGGAGTGGAGGTGGACATTTTAAAGGCAGACTAACAGGTCTTTGAGGGTCAGAATTCTAGCTGATAGACAGGTGTTCAAATACTTATTTGCAGCTGTATCATACAAATAAATAGTTAAAAAATCATATATTGTGATTTCTGGATTTTTTTTTTTTAGATTATGTCTCTCACAGTGGACATGCACCTACGATGACAATTTCAGACCCCTCCATGATTTCCAAGTGGGAGAACTTGCAAAATAGCAGGGTGTTCAAATAATTTTCCTCACTGTATATTAAAATCACCAAAAATTAGGACTTTATCTGCAGGCAGTACTAACTCCGATAAAAAAAATCTGCAAATTCTTTGATAAAGTTTGTATGGGGCCCTGGTGGCCTGTATACAGTAGCTAGCACAAATGTCAATGGGGATTTATCATTTACACTAGATAGTGTTACACTAAGCACCAACACTTCAAAAGAATTATATTTGAAAGTAGACTTCTCAGTAATTCTGAAGATATTACTATGAATTACAGCAACACCTCCCCCTTTTCCTTTCAGACATGGCTTGTTTTTATAACAGTAATCTTGGGGGGTGGACTCATTTAAAGTAATTTAATCGTCTGGTTTTTGCCAGGTTTCTGTCAAACATCTATAATCTGTAATCATATCATTAACAATTTTGAAGTAAGGGATTGATTATTCAGCAACCAGAGCTTCATCTCTATTAGATCTATTTTTTATTTGTTGAACATCAATTACATTTTTACCCTTAAGGTAAAAGTGGGTTTGGGAGTTTTTTGCATTTCCTAGTTTGAGGAACCGACACGGTCTCTATATGATGATATCTAGGTGAAAGAGTCTCTGTGTGATGGGATTTATCTGACCTCTGTGACATTAGACAGCTAGCAGACGGTCTGTTTAGCCAGTCTGTCTGCTTCCTGACCTGGGCCCCAGAATTACATAGTCAAGGATCAACTCTGAGACTGTGTGCCATATTACTAGACAGAAGAGCCGCACCATTCCAGGAGGGATGAATATCATCTCTTTTCAACAGGTCAGGTCTGCCCCAAAAACTTTTCCAATTGTCTATGAACCCTATATTATTTTGCAGACACCACTTAGACAGCCAGCCATTGAGTGAGGACAGTCTACTTACTATCTCATCACTCCGGCAAACAGGAAGGGGGCATGTAAAGGGAACTGTAGTGTATTGAGCTGTATGTAAACTCAGGAATAAGCACTGTTTGGCAACTCTAGAGATTAACTCTGGGTTAGTTTTTGGTTGGCAAGTTCATTGTCCAAAAGACCTGTGTTCACAGAGTTTAGTAATTCATATTGTGCAGTAAACCAAAAGAACACTGTTGTCCCGACTCTTTTTTTTGTGTTGTTTGAACGGTATCAAAACACAGCTGGAACCACTGACAGTGAAAACTCTTCACATGTGCTCTCAATCATAACCGCTACTGAATATCTGAACACAAACAATGATTAAATGCACAGTGGCAGATCTTCTTCTGTCTGTCCTCCAAAATGTAATCAAATATATATTTCTGCACATGTAAACTAACTGTCTAAGCAAAATAAATTTGTTTTCAAGATGAACAGGTTGCCACCACTGCGCAATTCTTACTAATTACATACTCTTTAGTCTCTTGTAGGAGGCATGATAAATAATTTTCCATCCAAATTCTGTTATCATTATCATAGTTTAGTCTGTTTGGAGTATGTAGGTCAAATGACTTTGTTCATATTTTCTGTGCTCGTTTTGTCAGTTTGACCTAAAGCCAACATGTCCGCCCATGGTGCTGGACATCCTGACTTTGTAGAAAGTAGGCTATAGTTGAAGATAGTTCAGCAGTGAAAAAATACAAGAAATGTGTATGACTGAATTTTAGTATATTTTGTACATTATATATTTTTTGCATAAAATAAATTATAGGATTATTGATGACTTTGGACTTTTTTATACCCTAATAGGGCAATTTATCCTGGAAGATACAACTCATAAAATCCAAACTACATTAAATATTTAAAAAAAATTCCAGATGATATAAAAAGTGTCATGAATTTTCTTTTTTTTTGTGATCATTTTCCACTCTTGCCTATTTAATACATTTCCTGTTACGACTCTGAGTGAGAAACCACTTCAGACGATTCAGTGCATGCAGGGAACTGAACAATCAATTCAAACTGATTCGCAAACCAATTCAGTCATTTTTGCCAACTTGTTTGATCAAGTCTTTGAACAGAATCGACTCAAAAGAGTGATTCATTTGTGAATGGCGCATCGCTCATGCCCCAGAAAAAAGCTTGGAATAACTATACGTATTTCTTAACATTAAGACTTAAGTTGATTTATCCACGTTTTAATATGCTCTCGTTCATAGAGATTTTTAGATGGATACCGTGGCTTTTTAGGTTGGGTAGAATCTGCAATCTCTGCCCCAGTTTGTTTGCTGGATGCAATACGCTGTGTTTCCTGCCAACTGGCATCCCGGGGTGTCGAAATACTATTGGGTGAACTGGCAGTGGGTAAGATCACACAGATCAAAACAAAAACAGACATTCCAACACGGAACGCACATTTCAAAGTAAAATAACTGGCTGTAGAAGTGTTTTTCAGAGAAACGAGTATGTGAACTAAATATCTGCATACATATTATGGTATTTTTATGCTTTAGTAAAGTGAAAAAGTTACATACAGCACCTTTAAAGTAAAAGTTCCCAGTTTTAAAGCTACTCTTAAAAGTACATGTACCCACCTCTGATTAGGAGTGATAGCACAGTTTTATAATAGGCTACATGAATTAGGCTTTTGCATGAGTGTATTAAGGCAATAGCCTTGTGGGTAGCATATCGACATGTACCACAGCTGTGCCACAGGTGATCCGGAGTTTGTGTCCGAGGATCAGGCTTTTCAAACCAACATCATAATTTTGTCTCTAGTTTAATATTTGTCAATAATATATATTTTTAAATGTACATTTATTGATTTGAAACAACTTTCGAAGCTTTATTCATCTGCCATTTTTATTAGTAGGTCTAGTAAGCTGTTTATTTTTAATTGATACTTAATGACTACAACATTTTAAATATTTGCTCTTAACCGATGTTGGCCAACAGCAATAAATTATTGAAATTGGCCCGACAGCATAAATTAAGAACAGAAATATTTATTTGCCTCTCTCTAGCAGACACACTGGATTTCTTTCAGCAAGTTTCTTTGTCTCCCTAGATGATACACGGCAGGTCTCTCTTGTATAGGTAATAAAATTAAACGTTTCAGGGAAGAAAGAAAAGCACATTTTTCGCTGCGTGTCATCCACACCAAAAAAAACCACGTATTGAATTCACGTTGCAATAAAAATAACAATAAAAATAATAAAATACAAATCGAATAAAAGAGCTCTTTATATCTCCTTCTCCACTCGCATTCGTTTCAGGGCAATCGACACTCTACGTATGAAAGACACATTTATATTGTCATGCACCCCCACTGTGAAGCTACTGAACTGTCCCTCCCAACCCCCATATCTGTGATTCAGCGTCTGAGGCTGGCTACTAAAAACAAAGTGAAGTCGCACCAGAACAATTCAGACTTAAAGGGCACCTATTATGTCCCTTTTCACAAGATGTAAAATAAGTCTCTGATGTCCCCAGAGTGTGTATGTGAAGTTTTAGCTCAAAGTACCGAACAGATAATTTTTTACAGCATGTTTAAATTGTCATTTTTTGGGGCTCAGAAAAACGCACCGTTTTAGTGTGTATCCCTTTAAATGTAAATGAGCTGCTGCTGCCGCCGAAAGGGCAGAGCCTCAAGAGCTCGCGCTCAGAGCCAGGACAATCTCATCTGATAATATCAAAACAGAAACTCTCAGTAGCGGTGTTCATTTCGACCCGGAGTCGGACAATAATGCCCACAGAGCCAGAGAATATACGCTGTATGGAGATAGAACAGGTATAGTTTAGTTTAATTACGGTTATAACTAATTTGTCATCTGCTTTTATCCACTATTAATACAAGCCTGCTGTAGCAAACCCAGTCCGAATGATGACCAAAATATACTGAGGAGTTCAATGAAGTTTATTGTACATCACACAAAAGATGAAGCGTTAGTTTTACTCCAGAAAATCACTGTAAGAGCTAATAAACACAGTGCGCATTAAAGTCTTATCCATAAACTCTCTCTCTCTCCCTTTCATTATCATCAACATACACAGCGAAGTACACAAAACACTTGTTACAACCGACCAACAGTAAACCAATATATACACACCTTCTCAGAGGGTGCTTAATAAACTGGTAAACTTTATATCCGTACAACGTCTCGATGAGCTGTCATAAAGTGCGCGACTTTATTTATCCCATTTTCTTTTCGGCCGTGGCCAGTCGCTCTGGAGACTGTAAGCTTGATCACGAACAGTTTGTACTGATCCATCCTCTAGTAACAAGAGTAAATGAAGACTGCTATATTCATTCTTACATCCAACAACAAAACACCGCAATCGCTTAGGAGACATTCTTGTCTACAGTTGCTCCAGCGTCGAAACAATGGCGGACTGTGTCCAGCTAACTCAGGGTGGGTCTATGCTCAAACTGCAGTGTCAATCAACAGTCGTGGGCGGGGCCTGTGCAAAGTGACGTCACATTGCCCCGAATCTGAGAACGGCTTGTTCTGAGACAGTGCTTATGATTTATGGGGATTTTTTAAAAAAGCACTGGGTGGATTTTTATCATTATAGGGTGGTTGTGTACACACACTGCCAACACACATTTATGTTCAAACACCATGTAAGTCTTGATTATGATATTCAGGATGCTAATTTTCACTTTTGTGCAGATGATACTGTCATGTATTGTGGTGCACCTTCTAAACAGCAAGCCTTGCTTAAGCTTCAAAGTGGCTTTTGATGTCATTCAATCACGGCTTCATACACTAAAACTTGTTCTGAATGTAGATAAAGCCAAAATTATGTTATTTTCAAGCTCGAAAAAGGTAGTAGACTATCTTATTCCTCTCCAAACTTTACGAGGTAATGTGATTGAGTTAGTAAAAGAGTATAAATATCTTGGCATCATTATTGATGATACATTATCTTTTGGCTCTCACATAACTCAATTAAATAAAAAATAAAGCTTCGGTTTTATTTTAGAAACAAGTTTTGTTTTTCATTTAATGTAAGAAAGAGGTTAGTTTCTGCTACTTTTTTGCCTGTACTTGATTACGGTGATGTGGTGTATCAATTTCATCTCATCTTCTATCCTCTTTGGATGACGTTTATCATAGCGCTTTAAGATTTATATCAGATTGTAAACCTTTAACTCATCATTGTATATTGTATAACAGAGTAGCCTGGCCCTCTCTGTCCAAAATTCACTATTACCTAATTATTTATAAAACTATTCTGGGGTTGTTGCCTTTGTATCTAGGTTGTCTAATTTAAAAGAAAAGTGTTGGGAAATATTCCCTCCGGCCTGAAAACTGTTTTACTCTTTCTGTTTCATTTGTAAGAACTGAACTGGGAAAAAGGGCTTTTATGTATGCAGCTCCATTTGAATTGAATCTACTCCAATCGAAATTGAAATGACAAACTCTGGTGCCTATGGAACATTTTAAATCTATTATTCGGTCACTAGAAGAAGACTCAATGATGTTCAATTGTTTTTAAGTGTTTTAATTTTATATTTGTTGTTTTGATCTGTAAGTTTGTGATTGTAACTGCTGTCCATTCTTGGCCAGGACACTCCTGGCCAGGATTTTCCTGGTTAAATAAAGGTCAAATAAATAAAATTAAAAATGAAATCATTCAAAGATTGAAATATTTAACAATTAATAAACATTTATAACAAAAATACTATGACTATGTAAATGATTTAATTCCTTCATTGATTGAAGAATCAGATGCTTTTGCTTGATGATTTAGCTGCTTCGTTTTACTATGCCAGCTTTTTCCAAGCAAAACGAAGTGGAACTTCACACTCATGTTCCTTGTTGCCATGAACAATATTTTCAACTTGATAATTCAATTCCACAGTCAGGGATGCTGAGATCCTTACAACCGTGTTTCTACAAACACTCTCTGGATTGCGAACCCCAGTTCTTTTCAGAACTGATGTTTGTTGATATTCTGTTTGGAATTCTACAAATGTGAATTCATTCATACCGTTGTGTGTGTGTGTATATATATATATATATATATATATATATATATATATATATATATATATTTTTTTTTTTTTTTTTTTTGTTGCTTAGTGTAAAATGGAAATGAATGGTAATTGTATTGCCTATACATGTAAGCACAAAACATTTTGGTTTATAATTATTTAATGTGTTTTAGAACTGCAGGAGACACAATCTCTGCATTAATAAAAAAATAAAATAAAAAAAAAACGAACAGTAGCCTGTGTTTGTTCAGGATTTGACCCCATGTCATTGACATTGGTGGCCTATGCTCTACCACTCGACTACGAATTAACTTTTTGCAAAATGCCCTGAAGTTCCCTTTTCCAGCAGTAACCAGCGTGTCCGAGCACGCTAGAGAGAAGCGCTCTTCATTCGTGTCAATCAGCAATAGTAAAAATATCACTGTTCCACCTAAAAATCCACCGTTTCTGTCGTTTTATTTATTTTATGGCATTGTACAATATGTTGGGATGGAGGCGCCAGAAATGCAACTGATAGAATGCACTACAGCACGATATTACGAGATTTCTTCAAAAGCAGATCGTGGAGACGTTTTATTGTTCACAATCAAAAATTGTCATATCGCACCCCCCTACACTAGATATATTATATTGATTATATATTATTTGTCAGTAAATTTCATAGCTTGTAATATATTATATCCCACAGCCAAACTTGAATCCACATGTTCATGACTTCATCTTGTTTTTTTGAACAGGTGGTGAAGCGAGCTGTGGCTAGCCAGAAAGACCAACCAGAGGCTGTGGAGAGGGCAGAAAAGTTTCGGCAGAAATACCGTCACAAACTCCAGACTCTTCGGCACCAGCCTTTGTAAGAGCATCATGAACCTAAAGCCTCTGCTTTGGCTCATCACGGGTTCATTCTTCAGCTTGACTGTATTTGTGGCTTAATATTCAACAAGATCTTAGTAGCAATTAGGATGTTTTATGAGTTACAGTCTTGTAGTGTGTGTGTGTGCTTGAGTGTTGCTGGATGAGTGTTTCTCTCTTCTAATGTAGCTTGCCTCTCCTCTCATCTCTAGTGCTTATGGATCCCTCACCGTCAGAAGTCTTTTAGACACAAGAGAACACTGTTTAAACGAGTTCAACTTTCCTGACCCCTACTCTAAGGTTTACATTGAATCATCATTCACCTTGCCTGTGGTTTTTCAAATCACATCAGTTCCCCACAATCTGTCATTTAAAATCTTGTAAACATATTTTTCTGTCATGAGATTGTTTCAATCTCTATCTTTGTGCATCTGTTTGTCTATTTTCCAGTGGTTGAACCATTATTTAGGATGAGTGTTTTAGTTGTTAGTGGCCGATGGAGAATTATCTGATTCAGTCTGAATCTCTTATTTTCCTGTAGATCAAGCAGAAAGAGAATGACATGGCCCTGAAATACTATCTGAAGGTGGTGAAGTCAGTAGAGGAGCTGAGCTGGGAGCAAAGACAGTTCACTTTGGTCAAAGGCCTCCTGGCCGGCAACGTTTTCGACTGGGGAGCCAAAGCTGTGTCAGAGTGAGTGTACTAACAAATATGCCAGGGTTTTTTTTATCTCTTTTTTTGGGGGCTATATTCTTATTTTTTATTTGTTTGTCAGTGTGCTTGAATCAGATCCAGACTTTGGGTTTGAACAAGCAAAACAACAATTACAAGGTATGAAAACTTTTAAACTGTCACATAATAATGATAAAATATTGAATCACAAATTATTTTTGACTGATAAATGATAAACATATATATGTTTGTACTTTACCGGTCAAAAGTTTGGAATAATCGAAATGTATTTGATCAAAAATACACTGAAAAACAATAATATTATTACAATATTATTATTAAATATTATTGCATTCAAAAGAACAGTTGTCTATTTTATCTATGGCAAAGGTGAATTTTCAAGATTTTTCCGGGATCAAAAATGGTCTTCGGTGGTGGTGGATGAACACCGTCATCCACACACACAGTACAAAGTAAATCCACAATAAATGCAAAGAAACAGTTTATAATATTAACTTATCCTATTTTTTCATGAGTTTAATATTTTGCATTCAGACTCCAAGACTTAATGCACAGATCATTTGACATACAGTATCAGATTGGTGTATTTCGTCCATTGCTAAGGTTATCACTGTCAATCGATTCAAGCGTACATTTAAATACAGTTGTCAATTCAGAAACTTTGCAATGTGTGGTTATGGTAGCAGCATGAATATACAGTGCTTAACAAATTTATTAATGTAAGGTTTGTGCCACAGCTGCCCTAAACTAACAGTATTGGTGATTACCAAAATAATTTTTTTGTTTCTGTAATGGTTAATCCACCAGCATGTGTAAGCTCTTTAGTCACAGTTGGCCAAGTCAAAGTCCAGACTTGAATACTATTGAACAAATTTGTGATTTAGTGGATTCAAAGATAGATTACACAAAAGTTTCATTAAAAGTCTTTGCGAACAACTAGAAACTTTTTGGAAATCAATAACAACAGAGAATGTGGAAAAACAATGCGAGCAAGAATCCAAGCTGTTATCAAGGCCAAAGGACGGCATACAAAATATTACGTTTTTTGGTTATGTTTGAATAAAGACTATTTAGTTGTTTCAGTTTGTTAATTGCCTAATAAATGACAATACAATTTTTAGTTTTAAACCAGTTTTTGACAGATTCCTAAAATATTTGTGTTTTCTCTGTATTATGACAGGTGTGTGTGTGTGTGTGTATATAAAATATATATACACACAGTATCTCACAGTGAGTACACAACAAACATTTTAGTATATCTACTCAAGGGACAATACTATAGAAATTAAACTTGGATAGATTTTAGAGTAGTCAATGTGCTGCTTGTATAGCAGTATATATTTACTGTCCTCTGAAAATAACTGAACATGCAGCCATTATTGTCAAAATAGGTGGCAACAAAAGTGAGTACACCCTAAGTGATAATAGCTGTATGTCTTTTAACCATGCAAAGCCACATGTCCTATTCATCATGTTTATGTTTTTGTCTGCTTGATAGGACCATACAAATTGTTATATCTTGTATTAGAGCAGTTGAAATTTGAGCTTTGAGTACAATTCTCTCATACTGACCACTGAATGTTCAACAATGCACCTTATGGCAAAGAACTCTCTAAGGATTTGAGAATTAGAATTGTTGCTCTCCACAAAGATGGCCTAGGCTATAAGAAGATTGGTAGCACCCTGAAACTGAGTTACAGTACAGGCCAGGGTCATACAGAGGTTTTCCAAGACGGGTTCCACTCGTAACAGACCTCGCAAGAGTCAATCAAAGAAGTTGAGTCCTCGTGCTGTGCGTCAGGTGCAGAAGCTGGCTTCAAAAAACAGACGCATGAGTGCTGCCAGCATTGCTTTAGAGGTTGCAGAAGCGGAAGGTCAGCTTGTCAGTGCTCAGACCATACGCCGCACACTGCAACAAGTCAGTTTGCATGGCCGTTGTCCCAGAAGGAAGCCTCTTCTGAAGCTGGCTCACAAGAAAAACTGCAAACAGTTTGCTGAAAGCAACCTGTCCAAGAGCATGAATTACTGGAACCATGTCCTGTGGTCTGATGAGACTAAGATAAACTTGTTTTGCTCAGATGGTGTCCAGAATGTGTGGCGATGCCCTGGTGAGGAGTACCAAGAAAATTGTGTCTTGCCTAGTGTCAAGCATGGTGGTGGTAGCATCATGGTCTGGGGCTGCATGAGTGCTGTTGGTACTGGGGAGCTGCGCTTCATTGAGGGAAACATGGATTCCAATATGTACTGTGACATTCTGAAGAAGAACATGATGCCCTCCCTTCAGAAACTGTGCCGACCCCAAACACACCGCCAAGATGACAACTGCCTTGCTGAGGAAGCTGAAGGTGAAGATGATGGAGTGACCAAGTGTTTCTCCAGACCTGAAACCTATTGAGCACCTGTGGGCTCAAAATTAGTTATTTTGAGTTATTTTCAGAGGACAGTAAATATATACTGCTATACAAGCAGCACAATGACTACTCTAAAATCTACTCTAAAATCTATCAAAGTTTCATTTCTATGGTATTGTCCTTTGAGAAGATACACTAAAATGTTTGCTGAATTGTGAGTGGTGTGTACTCTGTATTTACAGTATATACAGTATATATGTATATGTATGTGTGTGTATATATATATATATATATATATATATATATATATATATATATATATACATACACACACACACACACATACACACACACACACACACACACACACACACACACACACACACACACATATAGAATGAATGTCTGAATATATAAAACGAATGTCTGAATATATATAGAATGAATGTCTGAATATATATAGAATGAAAGTCTGAATATATATATATATATATATATATATATAGAATGAAAGTCTGAATATATATATAGAATGAATGTCTGAATATATAAAACGAATGTCTG